>VYXH01006307.1:131480-179388 GCA_013397275.1 Burhinus bistriatus | reverse complement strand
GGCCGAGCGCTGGGCGCCAGTTAGCTCTGGAAGGGTCTTGTGGGGAGAGCGGTGGGAGTCTCGCTTGCTGCCGAACGCTGAGATCTCTCTTTTTTTTGTTGTTGTTGTTGCTGGGGTTTTAGCACCAGGAATGGGCTTTGTCTGTCAGGTGTCATAAAGCCTCGCTGGACCCAGGCAGATGAATTTATGACATAATTTGAGCAACCTTTGGTAAATTGCTCAACTACTTAATCTGTTATTTCACTATAAACTGTGAGAACACGGCGGCGTGGAGGGGAGCAGAGGGGAAATGCTCTCAGAGCAAGGATTCCTTCTGTTTGGCTTCTTGGGTGTTAAGCGTTTGCTCAGTGTGCGAGTGTAATGTAAGATCTTACTGGAAGCAGTTCCTTGTGAGCCTTGAAAGTGTTCTTTTACAAGCAAAGTCCCTGGCACCTTTTCTTTCTCACAACTTCAAATAAAAAGAGAAGAAGGAGCCAATACCAATGCCTGGGCACAACGTACTTTATAAGACAATATAGAAGCCTGATCATGTTTTACGTGACATTGCTAGAAATGACACTGCCAACTGGAAAGAGCAAATAATCTTTCTGGCTTTGGCCCACACACCACCGGTTTTGCCAGGGTGCTGGTTCCCTCTTTTGTTACTTGAGGGTCTTTCACACAGCAGGGAGGGGAGGGAGGAAATCTTGTGTAAGAGGTGAACATGGTAACTGAAATGGAAACATGTGATGTAAAACCGTAACATTGGGAAGAGGTCTGTGCCTGAACAACTGAGGGCTTTTAACTCACTTTTTAAATCCTTTTGGGATAGCTTTCCTTTTCAGCAGGTTGGCCTGGACCTTTTTTTAAAGCTTCTTAAGGGAAGTGGGTCTGTACGAATCACTCTGTCTGTATGAATCACTCTGTTTGCCTGCCCCCCCCTCCCCCGGCTCATTTTAGCCAGGTGTGATAGCAGAAAAGGATCTCCAAAATAAGCAGTTCCTAAAGTTTTACAAACATCCAGGTAAAGGTGAGGATCCTAGAGGTGTTCTCCAGTGGTCCTGCAGTGGGAAAGAAGCTGCACCTGCTCTCAAATGCTGTTAGAGCCAGGGAGTGGGCTTGATAGGAGTGTAAGCTTTTACAAATTCTCCAAGAAGCTTCAGTCAGTACTCCTGTCAAGTGTAAGATACAATCTGTAGGAAATAATGCTGCGTATTAACTTCATTGCTCAAGGAGCTGCTTGTTTTGTTTCATTTTATTGATTTGTAAAGCTTTTATCAGAGTAGTGCTCTCCTAGAACCCGTGATGCTGAAGGTGTCAAGACAAAACCCCAATAAGATAAATCAAGCATACTTCCGATTCCTACCTTAGTTAAAGTTCCCATGGCTGAAACCAGATGTAGTTCATGCTCATTAAGTGCGTAATTAACTGTCCTTGGGTCTGACCTGGTCTTTTAGGATCAAATGCTTTAAGTCAATTAAATGATGTTTGAATCATGCTTATCATGCACAACATATGATATTGTACCAGCTATCTGACTCTAACTGAAGAGGTAATAATTAAGTATATAAAGTTAAAGAGATGTTTGTGATGAATATTGACTAGAGCAGAGAAATTTCTTTACAAAACTTTATATTAACATTGTTTCATGGTAAAATCAGGCTTTTAATGCAAACATCCAGTTCACTGGGTAAAAACAGCCAAAATTGTATGTGTACATCTATAAAGTGTCTAATATGGTTCTAATGCCTTAGGAATGACGTTTCTGTGAACGACAAAGTCTCTGCTTAGTTGCGTTTTACCACACACACTGTGAATGTCTTTGTTTCTTCACAAATACTATATGAAATAATTTAAAAGGTCACAAAAGTGAAAGCCACAAGAAAATGCATTACATCCAAATTGGCAGCAAGGATGTCTTTCTCTTAAAAAGAAATAAATAAGGATTTAAAAAATATTCATTATTTATAGTGATGAAACATGTTAGCTTGTTTTAAAATGCATCCCTTCAGTCTTCAAGTACTTCATCAGTTTCTGTCTCATCAAAAGTAGATCGGGATCGATGCTAAAGGTTATTAAAAGGTAAGTTATTACAGAGCAAAGATTCATCAAGGTATAAGAATTTCACAATACTTTGAGGCATAATATTTGTGATGAGCTTTACAAAGTCAGGAGCATTTGCTACGTATCAGTAACAAGAGACCTGTCCACTCAACTGGAAACGTCCACAATGCAGTGATTAATGAGTGAGATTGGAACAAGGTTTTGTAAGATGTCAAAATATTCTGTTAGTGTTTTAACTGAATGTAAACACATCATTGGTTTCTGATACTGATCATATTTAGTAAAGCACTCCAGGACATGCCTACATTTTAGTACATGCTTTACTTCCATGAAAACGTGTGAGACAGAACTCAAGGGCACTGGATCTGAAATAAGTCGTCAATTCTTTCTTTTTTAAAAAAATATAAACCAAAAAGGTGTGTATGGAAAAAGATTGCTTTTTCCAATGATGATGAAATAGTTACTTTCAAGTACAACATTGCAGAATGCCTCAGTGAAGTAACTTTTACAGGAGGCTCCTATGCAATTATGTGTGAAGTACCAATCTGAATATAACGCAGTGAGTTGAAGGTCATGTTAGCAGAAGTGATGCTAAAGTATTAGTTGTTATTATTCAGGAAATCTTGTTGATAAATGTAATATTATTATTAAATATTGTACAAACTGTTATCAGTGTCTTGATACCAATGTCTGTAAATGTATCGGCAAGGTTTTATTGCTTCATAATGTGTCCTGTTTGGGCTGGAGGGATAGATTTAAACGTCTTAAAGTCAGAATGGAGCTTGCTCATAAGTGAATAGTTTAGACATGTTTCAGTATTGTTTGTACATTTTTTCTTAATTCTTTATGCCAAAAAGTGAGAAACTGTCATGTGTATACAAGTAGTATCTTAGGGAAAATGTTACCTTTGTGTTGGATTTCCAAGATTAGCGACACTGGTGGGGCAAAAAAAGATAATTGCTTGGGGTGGTCATGACAGAAAGTATTTAAGACATTAGAAATCAACTTTTAACCTAAAATTTGAACAATTTTTGTTTAGAAACTGAGTTTTGGTGGTTAAGAAATGAGGTGTGAAGACAAGTGGTTTGAGATCTTCCTTTAGGATGACACATAAAACACTAGATACTAAGTGTTTGGGGTTTCAGGGTTTCTTTTGTGTTTTGTTTTATTTTGCTTATGACATTTTCAGAGTGGATCCCTTTTGTTCCCGTCCACATGCAAGACATTTATCTGTGCACTGGTAACTTTTTATCTTGTTTAAAGGAAATAGAGTTTTATTCAGAAGCAGTCATATGGTCATATACTTACCTTCACATTCATTGTGAAGCTTCACTTTTGTCTTTATAACAGTTACTTATGTTCTTGGAGTTTTGCAGGGTTGAGGCCATGCCTTTTGTAGCAAACAACATCAGAGTACTTTGCATTCACCTAGTTTTTATTGTGGATTAACTGAGATTAGGAAGTATTGTTATGGTTTTATGAAGGCAAGTTAATTAATTAATTTTTATCTGGGTACTGGAACACGGAGTTACTGTTGGAGTTTCAGAAATGGCTGCAATTTTGGCATAATTCTGATTTATTTTTTTTACATGCAAATTTAGATATTTAAATACAAGTTCACAAAAATCAATCCTTGTGCTCCTGTCCAACTCTCTAAACATATACTTTTGCTTTGGTAAGTACCAAATGTGACAACTGTCTTGGCTAGACCGAGTAGTTCAGTGCCTGATTCATTGTTAAATCCAGATGAAGAATACAAACTAAGACAGCTTTTGTGCTATGTCCTCTACTGGGCTCACTCCATCAGACCTGCTCTAGTTGCTTCTTTCTTTCCAAACCAGAGAAAAAGTAATATGCTGCCTTTTTATACCGCTGTCCAGTGGTTCCAAGAACAGTTTAGCATGTAGGGGATAAATGTTGGATTCCTTCTTCTACTGTGTGTGTGCTGGGAGTGGTTGGAAAAGGAATTCAATTCTACACCTTGCCTTTCCTAGGAAGTAGAACCAGTGTTACCAGTGTACGGTAGTGAAGATGTTTTAGTGTGTTTTAGTTCTCTATCTCTGGCTCACCTAATCTTTTTAAAGCTTAAGAGCAATAGTGACTCTGTAGTCTACAGGGTAAGAAACTTGTTCGCAAGTCCTGATTTCTGTTCTGAGGATACTTTTTATGAAGCCTTTAGGGTGGATAACAGAATCCAGGACTTACTTAAGTTTTCAGAGTACCTAGCCCATGAGCTACAGTCATGGTTATTCTTTCACTCTTTCTAGCTTAATTCAGTCTTAATTGCAAGTTTGAGAGTGCCTTGACCAAGATAGTTTCTGGTTTGAAAAGGCATTCTTATAAGCATTTCTTTGATCCCTTCAGAGAAAGGCACTAAAACCAGACCAGCCCTAGGCAGTCCCTGCTCTATCCTTGGACTATGTATCTTACGATTTAGTACCAAGAGGGTACTTAGGATTTTGATTCCTGAATAGAGAAGGATTTGTGTGCCTTTTTTCCTGGAGAAGTTCGGAATTTAATGTGTACAATTGTCCTCAGAACTTCCCCTGAAACTGTCTTGAGTTCCTAAAAATCCCAGGTATTGTATAGGAAGCTTAAAGACCTGATTCCTGTCTATAAATTTCACTCTGGAGGTCAGGTATCTGGAAATTGTCATATCCAACGTATCTTTGGAGCACCCCCCATCAATACCTAGCTGTAGCATCTTGCTCATCTTTCCTCTCTGAGCAGGGAGCCTACAAATTTCTTATAGTATATTCTTAAGGTGCTTTATGGGTCTAGTCCTGAGGACCTGCCTTTCACTGATCTCAGATATCATAAATCCTGGTTGTTAGTGATAACCAGGCACAGATGCAGCCGCAGCACAGGTTCTGGCCTGGTGAGGCTGCCTGGTCATTTATCTGTTGCCACAAGTGGTCCCTGAAGAGCCGCTGGTCCGCCAGCCTTTCAGACCTGTTTGAAAAGGCAAGGTTTTGGTACTTTGAAAGTCAGCCCCCAGATGGTTCAAAGATGTGCATGCAAGTTTTGGACTCCTTTTGAAAATTTGGCTTCTATTAATATTTCCAAGGTAAAATATGGAACTTGAAGTGAACTGGAGAAAGGATGCTGAGTCTCCTACTCTGAAATAATTTCAGCCACAGCAATACCTTCTCTAATAATAAGGCTAAATTTTGTCCTTGGCTCAGCCTGATACTGCGTCTTTGGTCTCACGAGCAGAAGTGCAAAACCTGCATAGCACAGTGCCCTTCTCTGGCAGCTTTATACCTCTAAAGCACAGTTGCCTGTATCAAGTTGCATCTGAGTTTCTGAAATATATGTAAAGCTTCTTTTCCTCCTGCAGGAGGAAGACTTACCATCTCGATTTTCAAAATGAAATGATCAAACATTTGAAAGATTTGAGGATCTGTCTGTACCTTTTTATTCTCCTCCACACTTATTTGATTTTGGTGGGATAGAAAATAATCCATCCAAATCCTTAAATTCTTTTTTGATACTGTAGGCAGTGACATGGAAAGTAGTTTTATTATCTGTATTATAGAGGCTTCTAAATGCCCTAACAGAAATGTGAAGTCTACTGTATTAGGCACCGGAAAATATTTGATGAGGAAGTCTGTTTTGAAGATCTTAAAGTCTAAGTAGATAGCACAAAGGATGGGCTAAAAAGATGTTTCCTTATTAGTTCTGTAGAGAAGAGAGTGGGTGTATAAGGATTGTGATTTGTCCTGGGAGCATGTGGTAGAGTCAGTGCAGACTGCCTGAGATCTCCTGCCCAGGACTTCAGCCACTTCAACAAGGGCATTTTTGGTGTGACAAAGTTACTTCAGAATATTTCTACAGCAAACAATTATCACCTCTTTCATACAAAAGACTCTCAGTCTCTGAATATCTAGGTTTTTTGAATACGCTAATTTTCAAACTAGTGAGAATAGTGTGACTTATTGTAGGAGAGTTCTACAGGTTGCCGTTGTCTCTTTTTTTAAATTATTTTTTTTATTTTATTGGTTCTTCACCCCCTGCTTTGCAGCACATATATGTAGATATAATGGTTGTGGGGGCAGGATGGTGCCAACCTGACATCTGGGTAATAACGTGTCACATTATGTCCTCTAAAATAAATAAGTCAAAGGTCAAATAAAAGTGTAGCATATAAGAAGACTTTAGTGATACACATTGCAAAATTTTGCAATGTAAACTTGTAGATGCATTTCAGCTGCCTTCCATGAGAGAGGGGGTATGCCTGGGTGAGACGAGCGAGAACTCACAGGCTGCGTTTACGTGTCGCTCCCTCTCATAGAAGCAAAAGGATCTGCGTGAGCATTTTCACAGTCAGCAAGTAGCTAAACCAAGGCTACATTGGCCTGAAGCTCCTAAAATCAAGAGAGAGTAAGTAGGCTTTTAAGACATATTTTGAAATGGCATTGTTTTTCCCTTGAAACCAGAACCCTCCTGCCTGTCAGATATGGCTAAGCATCCTTCCTTCAGGAGAGGGTAGGCGGGAGAGGGGATCGATCCTGAAAGGCAGTGCTTGGGCTGGCCTGCTGCAGAGCTAATGCCTTGACTCCATGGGCAAAGTTGTGCCTTAGGAGAAAAACCTAAATGACAGCTGAGAAAGGTACTTGGTTTCAAGTATATTCCCATGTTTTAATGTTGGTATTTATCTTTTTATAAACTTTTCTTTCAACTTTTAAAATAAAGGGTATGAACCTTTATTGTATTGGGATCAATCTGATATTTCACTTTAACTTGTTTCAACTTAACTCAGTTTAAGGTTAATCTATAAAATCCGGGATGCTTTTATTTCTCTGGAGGTAACAAATACAAAGAAAACAAAACAGAAAAATACCAATGTTGCTTTGCTCAAAGCACAAGATTGTTTTGGAAATCAGAAGATATGAGACATTTTCTCATTAACTTGCAAGGGTCAGCCTGAGGAGTAGCAGCATCAAATACCAGGATACAGAGAAGACGGCAAAGAGCAAGTAGTAAGAGAAGCAGCCTCTAATTCAGGATTAGTTCCATATTACTGTAGCAGTGATTTCCATTTTGATACTTGGTATTTAAATTTTTAAAAAAATAATCTTCCTACCCTCCCCTTCCCCTGTTTTTAACTGCCACAAATGTGTTCACCAGTTTGTGAAGGTTTTTATACTTGATCACATATCAGTCACTGGGGTTGGAACAAATTACAGATTTGGAAAGGGCCATTGCACCTGCTATGCAACTGTATGCTAATTTGTTGTGAAATGTATCTATAAATGCATGGCTAAGACAGTGGAGTGCTAAATTGGGTGAAATTTGTTGCTGTCACATTAGTGACACATCTGGGAGATTTTAAAATTCAGTTCAATCATGAATAGCACAGCTCTGCAATAGTTTTGCTGATGCAAACTTTCTGCAACGTTACTTGGTCTTTCAAAGGACTAGGGGAAAGAAATCTCTTTCTCTTATTCTTGCTAGGGGATATATAACTGAGAAAAAGAGTGAAGATGAGAAAACATCCTCTCCTAGCCAGTCTCGCTGTAGCCTTGCGAGCACTGTTCATAGCACTACATCACCACTATGTTATTTTGATAGCTTTGTTAAAGAAATATTTGAGGCATATATTACACTTGACTTTGGTATCTAAACAATTGACAGGTTTTAATACATTGAATGTATTCTGTCCTTGCATCTCACACAACTTATATATCTTTGTACCTCTAATGTGCTTTGTCATCTCTCAAAAATAGCTCTCGGTACTTCTGCAAACCAAAATACTTCAACTATCTTACTAACTGTAAGGAAAAAGTATGGAATTTCTGCTAAAAATCTGAATCTCAAAAGGCATTTAGAGAGTAGATAATAATCCGAATAAGTGTCACTTTGTGAAAACTGGGCATAAAGAGGCAAGTCTTCCCCAAGAATTGGTGTGGAGTAATCCTAATTAAGATTCGCTATTGAAATCCTGGGGTTTCAGCAGAACATTGATTATTCTTAAAATGGTGCTGCTCACAGCTAGTGGCAGAGTCGATGCCACTAAATATTTTCCATGTCAAGTAACACCCCATGGGGAAGAATTGTTTATTAGTGAAGACATTTAAATCTTAATTTTTGTGATCCCGGGGAAAATAAAAAAAAGCAGAAAGTAGTAGGGTCTGCATTTACCTTCTGTCATTGAAGCCCTGCAATAATTATGTGTAAGTATTAAGCTCAACGTTGCATTTGTTTGTTTTTAAAGGGGAAGATGCTAAAGTTTTATTACAGTTTGCAGAATATGTAACATGCTATTTCAGCAAATTACCATTTGAAACAAAATAACTGCAACCCCACTCCGTTGAGGGTCACCAAGGCGCAGGAATTAGGCTGTGGTGCCTGGGAGTTGTTCTCTGTGGGTGCACTGACTTGTCCCATCTGTCAGCGAGGATCCTGCAGAGCTAGGGTCACCCTTTATGGCTGCCTTGCAGGATGCTCAGAGAAGAGGGCTTGCGGTGCACACCCTCTTCTGGAGAAGCAGTCTCGAGTGTTGTAGAGCTGCCACCTCCAGTATAAAGTAAGGAAAAATTTACAATTTGTGCTGCTGCTGGAGTGATGGATATCTTTTGGGAGGGGATGGAAGTGCACAGTCTCCCACAGAGTCCAGTCTGGTTTGACCCTTTGGGAATGTCTGAGATCTATGTGGTACCTCAGTCTTTTCCTGCAGTCAGTAGGAATTCTGGGCTCTACAAACACCTTGTAAGACTTAGGTTCCAAAGCATCATAATCTTGGCTTGATTATGTTCCCTGCCCACCCCACACCACCCCCGCCCTTAACTGTTAAAAGAAGGTATAAGATAAAGCCAGAGGCACTTTTCTTGCTCTGTCTCCATCGAGATTTAGGTCCAGTTCCTTCGGAGCTGCAGGCACTATGCCTAACTATACTGCGCACAGGTATCAATGCTTCGAAAGAGAAGGAAGTGAAGCCATGGTCGCCTTTGCACTGCTCAGTAGATAACGCTGTGTTGTGCACAGGGCACCTGCTGAAATGGTACCAGCCTGATCTGGGACCCTTGCAGGAGAGCTGCTCTGCTTTGCAGGTCTTGGGTAGCCCATCCCCAACACCCCGTGCTTCTTGACCTGAAGGGCCTGATGGAGCCAGGGAATCCCTGCACCCAGGAGGAAGGTCTGGGCAGTTGGCTTAGCAACACGGAGGCTCCCTTCTGTCTTCAGTGGCATGCAAAGCAGCCTTAAGGGAGAGTCAAATCCTCTTGACAAGTTAACAGTCTGTCTTAATACTCTCTGGAAAGCCAAAGACATCTGTCCTATCAGTACAATTTGCTCAAGTGGGATGAGGCTGAACGTGCTGGAGAAAGACATAGCTGTAGTAAGAAATCTATTATATATTGCTAAAGTGAATGACAAGGAAATTATCATTAGAAATCTACCAAAAGAGAAGTTAAAGCAGTGTGTTATGTATATGATATTTATATATCAAGCTCGTAAGGTATTTTTTGCTACAGGCAATCCATAATAGAAGTGGAACTTGTTTTCCTTCTTTTCTTCTTTCCTACTGTACACCCTTGAAACTTGTCCCCTGCTGGGTTTCATGTGTGTGTACCCATAATAACATTCCTAGTTAGTGGCAAAACTCTGACAGCACTACAGGTTTCTCTGTGAAAGACTTCATTAAATGCCAGCCAGTAATCCAGTGGCATTTGCTAACGTAATGCTGTAAAACCAATCTGTTTCCCTTCCCTCTTGCTCTCTTCCTTTGAAAAGAAATTTCTCGTTCTCAGCAACCACAAGAAGAAAAAACTTAGAATTAATGCTGGTAAATCGTCCCTATTAAACCAAAAAAATAGAAGAGCCATATTCATTGACAAACTCTGAGCTGCATTACCTGGTGATAAAGAAACATTAACTACAGATTATATTGCCAGTTAAAATACATTTATGGCCATTTTGCATTTCAAAACTTTGCAAAGAATCTGGACCGTAATGGTAAAATGGATGCTATTGGAATCTGGCAAAAGGTTGGTTTTAGAAGATATTTATGTATTCTAGGTCTAGTATATTCCTTTTAATAAAATCGATACTGTCTCCCACAGTTCCTGTCAGCACGACCCAAGCAGCTGTTGAAAATCTACCTTGAGACAAACAGCACGTGACAGGCCAGCTCCTCCCATGATTACCACTCCAACCCGAAGCCACTTGGCACAGCTCGCAAATTGGCCAGATCTAGTGAGGGTGGGACTTCCAAGCAAGGCCAGGGCAGCTGGGCGATGAACATCTCTGTGCAAGCCCTGCCAGCAGCCTGCAGTAGGAACCTGGCTGCAGGCTAGGAGGTCCCTGGGGGCAGGCGTCAGCAGCGCTCCTTGAGCTGGCTGGAGGAGTTCATCTACCATAGTTGCAGCTACCCTGATGAGCAGAGAGATGAGGACAAGGACTGCACTAAGTCTGTACCAAACTTGTTGACTTGGAAGAGGAGGGTAGTTTAGGGACCACATAATTTAGGTGGTACTGATAAGTGCACCTGGTTAAAAGCCGAGTAGAACACGAGATGTTTCTAGGAGTGTAGGAGATCTGCTACGCATGCTGCCTTCCCCAAATGATAATACAGCCTCTCTGCTCGCTTAGTAAATGCTGTCGCATTTTGTTACTTCAGGCAGTGGCAAAATGCCAGGGTAGGTGCTAATGAGAAGTATAACTAAAATCAAATGTGCGGAGGGAAACAGTGCAATGAAAACTGTTTTCCAAACACATACAAGGCCTGAAACTGTAAAGCATTTCTCTTCTGTCAAGACAAGTTGGGAATTGCTTATTGCAGTCTCAAATCATTATTAAGGGGCTCAGCAAGGTTATTACTTAGCTACGGTATTGGGAATTAAAGAGGTTGCTTAGGAAGTACTGTCACTTCCTTGCAGTAGCTGCAGTAGTGGTTTGGTATCCCATAACTTGCGTTCATTTTATCATTGCCAAAGTATCTGCATATACAGAACTTTCGCGGAAGCCAGTCCATGAGAGCTTCTGTTCCCAAAAGACACAGATTAGCCATTTCTGCACAAGATGTGCACAAAACCAATAGCAACTGGTCCTTTCTGCCATGAGGAGATGTCAAAACACAAATCAATACTTGATTTATGATTTGCAGTGGCCATCAAAGACTTTTACATAACATTAGTATTTTTACTTTTACATTTACATTACAACTTTTACATTAGTATTATTTTTAGTTGAAATGTTTTCTTCTAATCCATCTTATTACATCCCTAAAAACATTGGCCCCTGTTTCCAGTAGTAGTAAAGTTTATGGATGTTTTACCAATGACTCTGCAAAGTGGACTTTCCTAGCTGCCTTGCTGTAACACACCATGAATTGTGTGTTATTTCTCAGCTGCAGTGGTGTCAAAGACTGAGGTAAAGCCCGTGTTATTCATCTGAAACTGTAGTATGAGTGCAGAAATCAAGGATAATCTTCTAATTTCTTAGGACACATTCTCTTTGCAGTGAGAGTGATATTACTGTTCACTTGGGAAATATATTTGTGCTTTACTGAATTATGGGGATTATAGACTGGTGTGTCCTATGATTCATAATTTCGTTAAAGTCAGTGTTAGAGTGTGCATGTGTGTGCACACAGTTGCACACAAATAGGCTTTGACTGTTGCACTAAGGTCTTTTTGCACTTGTGTAGTGTCTAATGATATTCTTTTACCTTTGTATCAACCTTTTGGCACTATCAGAGGCTGCAATTGAGAATGTGCATTACTTTGTATGATACATGTTCTTACAGGCGTATGGGTAAGCATCTCCAAACAATTTTCTAAGTGACCATGGGAAACATTATTGCATTTCTTTTGCAATTTTGTTAACTGGTGTCTATAAAGACAATTTAAAACAAAAAATTCTGAAATGATTGAGGTTTTGCAGATCATAATCATAAATCATGTGGTGGTTTTTTTTTTTTTACAAACTGTATTTACATGTGGAAGCATGACAGCAATCAACCACAAGCTACTTCTTTCTTTTGCAGGCATGTCATTTTTTAAAGAAAATATTTTTTAACAATGGCAGTAAAGCAGAAACTCAAATAGTTTCAAAATACAGCATTAGTTCTTATAGTTGCTTGTTTAGGTTTTGTTTTAGTCTTCTGCTTTCAAAAAGATTTCTGAACAGAACCTGCTGCAAAATGTTGTACAAGTTGGCACTTGGGGATTCATAGGCCGTTGAGCAGCTGGATTGTTCGATAAAATTAGTAATGACTTGTAAATATTTTCTCTACAGAGTAGCCATTCTAGAGTTTTTTCCTGCTTTGTTTTAATTCAGCGTGCCTTTTAAATGGAAATTAAGTTTTTAAACATGACATTTGAAAAAAGAGATGCACTGAAGATCTTATGAGGAGTTCTGTGAAAGATGTTAAGTGCATACTGCAATATAAGCTGTCAAAGGAAAACTCCAGCTATATTAAGATTTTCTGTGTTATAGGAATGAAACTTATACATCCAATTTACTATAGTTCTGATTTATTATTCTTTTATATGGACATAACACATATTTGGAAATACAGTACAAAGGTCTCATTCCCCTGTTCATTTTTCTGCTACTGACTGAATAGGAAGTTTGGGCCATTATCCCACCTCAAAACTGATAAAATGCAACACTTCTGCAATTATTCTTTTAATGTTATGTTTGTCAATATAGTTTTGTAAATATGATGCAGAGCTGCACTATATTATGTCATATTGTGTGTGTGTATATGTGTGGGTGTGTGCACATAGACATACTTGGGTGCTGTGGACAAAATATTCAGGGTGAGACAATGCAACTCCAGAATTAACCTCAGAAACTGGTAATTTTTTAATTTTTTTTTTCTGCTTAGATGGACAAAACCAATTTTGAAAAAGGGTTACAGACGACGATTGGAGCTGTCAGATATTTATCAAATCCCTTCTGCAGACTCTGCTGATAATCTTTCTGAAAAACTAGAAAGGTATGAAAGATTCATGAAATAACTTTGTTTCAGCAATCACACTGCAATTTTCATTAAAAAGCTGTTGGATAAAATGGTTAAATAGGATTGGGTGCAAGCTGGTTGCACCCACTGACTGGCTCAAGTGTGTCCTCATTCAGCACACAGTTGTCCTTTGGAGCTGACTGGGATCCTTGGTGCAGATGTATCGCCTAGGTGCTCTAAATTACTATACACGGGTACCTGTGACATCTGTCCATTGACTAGCGAGGCTAGACTCACAGTTTCAATGTTACTTCCCTGTTCTGCTGTTCTTTCTTCCCAAAATATCTTTGTAAAACCTTGTATTATTTTTTCTTCAACTAAATAACGTTCTTAATTTCCTTTGATACCACTGTTGAAAGTGGTATTCTGCAGAAATCACGCCCTGACTTTCCTCATTGAGGCTTCCTCTCTTCTCTACCCTATTTCAGTGGGTCCTAAATCATAAACTGTGCTGCACTTGGGACTAGCTCTTACAGATACTAGTGCCTAATTCTGATTCCTCTCCCCCAGCTTTTGGTGTAGCTTTCCCTGGTGTGCCGGGGCAGCTAATGTCTGCATTGTTGTGCCAATCCAATTAAACTTAATTGCAGGGTGACACATGTATTCAAAACTGGGGGAAAGTATTGAGAACATCGGTACGCTTAACGCATTTTGATAGTTTATAAATGGAATATCCTGGTTATTTAATATTCTGTTGAAAAACAGAGAAAAGAGCTGAGGAAATTCTTAGGAGTGCTTTAATCTGTGAGTTGAATTTTGACTAAACATGTTTTTTGTATGTAGCATTGCTTCTGATCAGCATTTATTATCAAATAGAAAATTACTGTTCCAGCAACACAGGTTGAAAATAATGCTGTGCAGCAGAAAAGTCACATTTTTGATGCTTTGTTGCTGTTTTCTTTTTTGCAGACTGGAAGAGCTCCAAAACGTTTATTTGCCTATTATTTGTGCTTTGGTCTTAAGTACAGCAGGTTTCCTTAAAACATACAATGTGACCTTTTCATGAATTAATTCCCTGCGGGGTGATGTATGGCTGAGTATTTAAAACTGCCAAATATGTGGCTGAACTAGGTTTGAACTTTTATTGATCTATCAAGTCAATGAAGGCCAGTTCTCTGGGGTCTCTGCAAAGCTTTCTTTCATTAGTTACCTTAGCTAAATCTCCTTGGATATACTTGAGTGAATTGAAGTATGTCAGAGCCATAGACCCATGTATTTGCTCACGCAACTTAATGGTCTTGTTTTTTGGTTCCTTTTCAGAGAATGGGACAGAGAGCTGGCAACTTCAAAGAAAAAACCCAAACTTATTAATGCTCTTCGACGATGCTTTTTCTGGAAGTTTATGTTCTATGGAATAATGTTATATTTAGGGGTAAGATTTGTTCTTCTCTTCAGTAAACTTTTAGTGTTCCATAAATAGGTTCAAGTCTTAGGGATTGCTAAATTAATACAGAATCCTGTGAATAGCTACAGATTTTTCTCTGTGTATTGCTTACAAAGGTGATAAATATAGAGAGATACTTATGCACCTTCATTAAAAAAAAGTATTTCCTGATAATGTCTTAATATCTTTAAAATATACATATTAATAATTTTGAAATGTACGTAGTGCTAGGTGCTGGCATATGCTTCTCCAAGTACAGGTAGAGCACCTGAATTTTTGTATCACTGCTGAACTAAAGTAATTATTTTCCCATGTTACATTTTTTAAGAGGTTTCTAAAGAATTTTCTATCCTTACATTAAAACAAATGACAGTGTGATTTCATGTGATTCAGTCAATTTTGTCAAAGTGACTGTCAGCCAGCTTCATAGTTAAATGCTTTATTCAGGTTTATGTATGCAATAAACAAGTTGTCTTCATTAGTGATAGCAACTCTGCATAAATAACTATGTGAAATATACTTGGATCTTGGTGCTGTTAGTGCCCCAAAGTGGACAATCAGGAACTTGATGTGAAAGTCTGAACTGATTACGTTTATCACCTTTCCAACATGTTAGTTAGGATTACCCTGACTTACCAAATGCCACCTGTTTGACAATCCTATCACTGGGGTTAGGAGCTGTGAAAATAGTTTATTATTGATGGTGTCTCAGTAGGTATATTGGATAGCCAGACTGTAAATCTGAAAATTACTGTTAACCAATATGCATATTAAATATCCATGTTATTTTCAAGTTCCTGCAATTTAGTAGTAAAAGTGAGATATTAACCTCCATGCTTCTCTGTTCAAAATTCTGTGGTATCAGAAACTGCAGCTATAATAGCCCATATGGCCTGAAGTGGTTAGATGTACTCAGATAGTCAGTGTTTTCAGATGTGAGATGGATGTTTAGGCCAGATTTTTATTTTTGGAAGGTTGATATAGAAAGGAACTAATTCCACTGGCATTAGTGTTGAATGTGATCTAGTTTAGCTGTACTTTCAAGATCATGGATTGGGCAGAAGAAGAGTGTAAGGGGAATTAATGGAAAATAGCCCACAAATGGCTCTGAAGTTCGTGTTGCTTGCTACAAAACCAAACTTCTCTTTCCTTTTGCCTTTCTATTGAGTATCCCAAGGAACTATTCTCAGAAAATTGCAGAATAATAGAAGTGCAAACCTTCATGCCCTAATGACACCTCTCCCAGGCAAGAAGGGGAGAGTAGTGTGGCCACGTGTCATCACACCCCTGAACTTGCTACTGACTCCTCTGTAGAAGGGAGATTACAAGCTAGGTAGATCTTCTAGTAGGTAGATGAAGAAAGATCATAATCTGCTCTATGGCAGCCATCCCAGGTGTATGCTAAGTGAAACCACACTGACACCTATACTCTCAAATTTTAATAATTTTGTATAAAACACTTGAAACATAAATAAGAATATCCTGAAAATTAAAACACAAGTTCTTAACTACATGCAGACTTTTCAGCATTAAAAGGGAACTTTTTAAGGGTGAAAAGTTTTAATGCATCAGACAGCATTTCAGGTCAAAGAGCATTTTTCAGGTTAAGCATCAAATTTGGAGACTGACTTCTGCTAATTTTATGCTGGAATTGTTCCACCCCAATAAATTTTCATGAAGTCCCTCCTGTTTACACGACTGTGTAAAAGACAGGCTGATCCTGCAGATTACAAAGTAGGCAAATTTTTTTAGGGTCCTGGGATGAAAGGCCCATAAAATATTCCTAAATGTATTAATTTGGACTGCTAACAATGCAAATGCTCTGGTTTAGATCACTGTTGATTTGATTTGGATAATTAATAACAATTTCACTTCAGATTGAATTTTCCCCTAAGAATTACGGAAAAACTGATGGCTTCTTTCTCCTGTAACACCATGTCCAGGGGAAATGAGTATCAGTAATAGAATCAGAAAGTCACAAAGTAAAATGGTCTAAAGAAAAAGGAAGAAATTCTCTAAAGAAAATGGAAACTGCTTCCCTTAAAATGCAGCATTCATATTCTTTTTAGTCTATAAAAAAATTAGGATATAACTCAGTGTGTCACACTGCTTCATGGATTCAGAATAAATAAACCCCAAACCTATAGGTCTTAATCTTTTGCAATCACATTTAGACTGCTCCCAGATGTAGCTCATAAGGAACAACTCTGAAATTTCTCAGCACCAAGGCTTGATTTTAAAAATAAAATCTAGGGTGAAAAAGTTGTTTACATTTTATCTTTTTGCTTCTTTCTCCTGGATAGATACACTCACACATGTGTGTACACAAATTCTGGTTAAAAACAGGGGAATCAAGAATTAGCTCTCAAGCCAACTTTGTTCTCTCCCAGTTTAAGTCTGTCCAACTTGCTGGACTCTTGTCACTAGTGAAGAGCCTCAGGTCTCCTCTCACTGCCACTCAGTTTGAAGTCTGCTGCAGATCTGGTTTGAAGAGCCATGCCGTGCTTGCCTTCTCCATACACAAGGGCTGCACAAGGAGAAGGGAGAGGAGATGATGGTTACGGTGCTCTCTGTGCTCGCTCTGGAGGGCTTTTCTGCATCAAACCCTGGCCTACCCTCTGGCTGTTTGAGTGTTGTACAGGGCTGGCGGGAGACAACGTGGCTAGAATGGAAGTTGATGACTCAATTAATTGTTCGTCTTTGTCCAGATAGGGCAGTTAACCATCTAGGACAGGACCTCTTGCTCACTAAGGGGCTGTGTCGTAACCCTTCTTTCTGTACTCTTTCACCTTGTTTGGTGACTCTTCTCTGGGACAAGACTCTTTCTTTGTGGGCTCCTACCCAATTCTGTTTTTTATTTGTCCCTGCCATCTCATTACTGCCTTTAATTTTTTAACCTTTTTCCTCACCAAGCCAGCAACTCCTTATTCGTCAGGTTTGTATTTAAGAAAAAAACAGCAGTTCTAGAAATTTAGCCTACCATACACTGTAATAGGTGTTCCTGCAGAGTCTGTCAGCTGAAGCTTTGGCAGTAATGCATTCCTATTAAAAGTTAAGCTGTGTCTGAGGGCTTTTACATGCAGTTTTGAGGATAACTTCCTTTCCCAGAGTACAGGCAAGTGTGTGGGCATGCACGTGTAGGACTGTACAGGGTTGATTTCTCCATGTGGACTTTTTTAATGGTGTAAATTTTAGACCAGGTGAGGACAGAACAGGACTGCAGGATTTTTGAGTTATATTCTTTGTTTGGGGTGTTTTGTTTGTTTGTTTTTTTTTTTTAATTTCTTTAAGAAATCACAGACCTGCA
Organism: Burhinus bistriatus; assembly: GCA_013397275.1. NCBI lineage: Eukaryota > Metazoa > Chordata > Aves > Charadriiformes > Burhinidae > Burhinus > Burhinus bistriatus. The sequence continues at coordinate 161,685 of VYXH01006307.1, read as the reverse complement.
ATTCAGCACATAGGAAACAAAATCTGTACCTTTCACAATGAACACATAAACATTAAATCTTAGTTTAAATTCTTCATTCTGTTGTCATTAGTCTTCATTTTAGTGAAAGCTGTAAGAGGAAAAACTCACTGCTAAAGCCGCTGGTGTCCTTTTCAGGCCCTGCGCACGGAAATTAATGGGAGCTTTGCCATTAATTTGAATGGGGACAGGATGTTGTGCCGTATTGGCATAGGTGCAACCAACTTGTGCGTTCTTTTGAACTTCACTTTCCTTTCAGGTCTTCTCTTGTCTAATCCCGGAGCCATTTTCACGGCACCTTTCTTGGAGTGTGTTTTAAACTCTGCTGACATCCCTGCTGTTTGTGTAGTTGTCTTGCAACTGGCATCACAGCTTTGCTCTCATTAGGTCTAGTAGTTTTTCCGTCTCTCCCTTTCCCCTCACGCGCCGTAGGTAATGATGTTATTGCAGGGTGGACACTTGTGCTCTGGCCCCCTAGAGTACTACGACTCTCCCTCATAAATAGTGTTGTGTTAGGCACATTGAGTTACTGCACTTAATGTATCTGCTCCCCTGCTGTTTAAGACAGCTTCCACGCTTCACCTCAGCAGCAGATGTGACTTGCAATTTAAAGAAAAGGTGGTATGGCGGTGAAACAAAAATCTTGCTTTTTAGCACAATACCGGCTAACAAATTGGGTACTTCGCTGTGAGGATCAGTTTGATTCTACTTACATTTTTCTCTTATATTCATTCCCATGAAATGTATATTTCCACTCAGGCACAGCAGCTGCTAACATCAAGTTAGAAATGATTTTAGTATCATATCCCAAAGGACCCTAATGAGGATTTCCTGAAGTTCTCGCATATAAGTCACGGGTGTGAGTGAGGAGGCAGGGAGGGATACAAAATTCCTGAAGCACTTCTTGGGCATATGCCAAAGCAGAGATGTGCATTATTGTCTTCAAATGCAGAGTGATTGAGCATATGGGGGATACACGTAATGTAAAAGTTCTCATTGCGTAAGAATAGCCGTACCAGGTCTGATTAGCACAGTATCCTGTGTCATACTCACATTTCTCTTCAGATCTTTGCTCTTTTAATTGAGGTTTCTGTGAGGGGGACGTTTCCGAGTTTCTCAGTGGCCTACGATGAATGCAGAGGGAAAAGCAAGGACAGGAAAAGGAAAAATATAACTGTTGAAAACTGGATTTTCTATTAGGTGCACAAATCTCATTCCTTTTTTAGGCAAGTCATTCTAATCAGTTTATTTAATCATATTTATATCAGTGTGTAGTTTTGAGGTTACAAGAGGAAAAATGAAAAACAGGTAGTTCTGCTTTAATTTGTATGTAGACTAGATAATAATATCTTTGGTAAGTAAGCTGATAAATCTCCACACCAAACCAGTGGATTTTTACACCCCATGAGACAGCAAATGGTTTGGCTTATTGCCAGCCATTATTCTACCCTTAGTCTGTAAATCACCTTTTTTTTCCAGCGAGCTAGGCATGTATGCAATACCTTTATAGTCACAACAAACACAGCAGCAGAGCGTGGCATTTTCACTGCAATAAGAGTAAATACAAAAAAGAATCTTGCTATTTTAAGCCTATATATAAAAGCTTATCTTGGAATCTCTGAGAGTATGAAAGCACCGCATTGTCCTTGAGATGTGACTGTTTTGTATTTTGTGAGTTTTGAGGAGTTTTGGTTTGCCACTTTGGGATGCATATGGTCTAAGCACAGCTGCCTTGGGTCACGTGTGTTTTAATAAACACTCCCTCCTTGCCTGCTAATAACACTGAAGTCTTTGTCAAAGCCAGCTCCAGGTTTACAGCATTTGTGTTGGGGCAGAGTGGTATTTAATTTGGGAAATGTAGTGCGTAGCACAGGTATGCTGTTTGAGATGTAAAATGTCATCTCTTCTGTGGAAAAAGTGAATATGAATATGAGCTCCACCAACAGTGATATTCAAAAGTGGTTACAGCACAGGTTGTAGAAGTGCTTGGGACTGCTCTTGTATAAAAGACCAAAAGGAACCCAAACAAGAAGGAAAAAAATTAAATAGTTTTTTCCCAATCTATTTATCACTGTAAAACATTAATTACAGATGAACTTCACTAGTTCACTTCTCTCTGAGTCTCTGTTTAGTGGTCTGTGTGGTTTTCGGCTGGAAGGCAGTGCTAATAACTTTTTGCCAGAATTTAACACATCCGTACAAAAAAAAATTCAATCATTTCTTGCTATGTTTGAAGTTATCAGACGCTTTCTGCTGAGATACAACAGAAAAAAGGATAAGGAGATATGCATGAAAGTTCCTAGCAGTAAGCATTTTTACACTGAATATAACAATGAAGCAAAGGAGCACCTACCTACTTTGTACCCTTCAGCAGCTCATGCACAAGATGAAGCAAATTGTTAAACCGCAGCGCACCGATGTTTTTTTTGCAGTTTTTGGGGAAGGATTGGGGAAGGAAAGAGGGGGCAAGAAGCAGAGATGGGAAAGGATGATACTGTAGGATTGAAAGTATGAGAATGATGGGGGTGTGAAGGGAAATGGAAGGCAAAGGTGAGATAACGCTAGTGGGGTTTAATTACAACAGAAAAGGAGGTTGACGACAAATGTAACAGCAGGCCAAGGTAAAATCAGGGCTAATTGTGATACCTTGTAGTTTAGCAGTTTGATACTGCCTCTTTTTCCTCTCCTGCTCTGGTTCTGTACCATGTTGCTCATCCCAGGATGGGAAGTGCTGCCAATGCAGGAGGGACTGGTTTCTCTCTGGAACTTTTATTAAACTTGCCTCCCCTACCATTTATGCCCTCTCATCCTGCTTTTGTTACAACCATGGATATAATGTCTAGAACTGTTGAGTAGGATGATCCAAATTGTTTAGACTTTCATTCTGTTGGAATTTCCGTTTACTTTATGTTTTAGCTATATCCTCACTGTTTTGTGCTGGTGGTGTTAATTTCAGGAGCTCTGAGTCTTCCTGTGTCCTGTAAGTCCAGTAAAGTGCAGTGAGAACTGTTCCCTAGGGGCTAAAACAGAGATCCAGCCTGCTAAACTGGCTTCAGTCATATGATGTGACTAATCCATTACAACTCTGAAAAGTAAATGTGGAAGCTAATCTCAGTTGTCACTTTTGTAGCAAATGATCAAACAAAATTTACAAACTAGATTTGCTCTGGTGGAGTTGCAGGAGCATCACAGATTAAGATCGCAATGAGTTGTCACTTCTGCTGTGCAATTACTGCCACTTTCTGTGGTTTGCACAGCAAACAGACCTGGCTTCCTCATTTAAGATACAAAGTTGTAAATCTCAGTTGGTCGGTCTTGAAATTAAAATGTTAGCCATTTTGAAAAAATGAACAAACTACTGACCAAAATTATTTTTCTCATTTCCATCTGCAGGAAGTCACCAAATCTGTGCAGCCCCTTCTGCTGGGAAGAATAATAGCTTCCTATGATCCGGACAACTCCAGTGAAAGATCCATAGCCTACTACCTGGGCATTGGCTTGTGCCTTCTCTTCCTTGTGAGAACACTACTCATACACCCTGCTATATTTGGTCTTCATCATATAGGAATGCAAATGAGGATAGCTATGTTTAGCTTGATTTATAAGAAGGTAATTGTTTCATTTACACTCAAAGCCAAACCTCTGTCTGTAGCCTACGTAATCTTTAGGCCAGTTTGTTGAAAGATTGATAGCTTTGTACACAAAGTACACAAAAGAATAATGTGGCTAACATCAGTTTCTGACAGCTCTCAGTTTCCTAAGTCCAAAGAATTAAATACTTACGTACAGCTGGTTTGACTGAAGTCAGCCTCTGTGTGAGTTCAGACTTGCTGGATATGTGGTGAGATGCCTTAATTGTTCTACCACTGTGCTCCTCTTATGCACATGTATTGCAAAGGAAGAATGACATATGCTGGTGGCCAAGGAATATTTTCAAAAGAGGATTAGAGATGAAGATTTAAATGATAAATATAACACAGAAGGGATTGAGTTTGAATGATGCTGTGTGAGATCTCTGTAGCATGAAGAGTCAACAGATACTGATGCATCGCATATTCACAAATCCAAAGACTTAAAAAGGTGTTTGGTTTTACCAATAAAAAAAGCAGCTAATTTAAACAAACATGTTAGTTACTCTAATATAAAGCTCACTGTGAAGACATCTTTCAAAAATATTTGTCAAGATAAGCACAGTAGGAGATTTTTGAGGATGCACAGCAGCACACAGCATGCATGCGTAATTAAAACTTGCATTTGCATATATATCTATATACATAAAATATGCAACAGAAAGCAAGGACTAAGTCGATAAATCAATATTTGTAAAGCAATTTAATGGTTATATTAAATTCAAGTGACATAAATAACAAGTTTAATGAGACTTCCTTTATAGCGTAAGCAGAGAAGTGAATTGTTATTTATACTACTGTACCATTGCCTGTTATTTTTATCTGCATTTATTCAGTTTTATGGGGATGAGTTACATGACCATTTTTCTATGGTTTTGTTTTATTTCACAGATCTTAAAACTGTCAAGCAGAGTTCTAGATAAAATAAGTACTGGACAATTGGTCAGTCTCCTTTCCAACAATCTGAACAAATTTGATGAGGTACGTCTTCGGTTGTTTAATCCACTTGGTGATCCATCAAATCCAAATGCAATACTTTGAGCTGTTCATGACAAATATTAAGGAAGGAAGGAGCATAAATGCATAAATGACAGACTGCACTGAGTGCTCACTGTAGATATAAAATGAATCACTGCCTTAAGAAAATATGTTGGCACGCGGTCATGGAAATGCTTGTTCTGATACTTATGACATCCTTTATCTCTGTTATGGTTTGAGGAACCCACAACAATTCATTGTCGTTTAGACAATTATTCTATCACCTGATGACCCCTCCCCACCTGGGAAGGGGAATCGGGAAAAAAACAAGGAAACCCGAGGTTTGAAATAGAAACAGATTTAATAGAATACTACTAAATAATTAACATTAATAATACTGAAGAACCAATAGTGATCCTGATACCAATATAAAATATGAGAGCATTATACTCAGCCCATTCTATCAGTAGGAAGCTGTGCACTCCCAGCAGTGGACAGCAAATGTCGGACACTGCGAGTGCTACGGCTTCGGGAGGAAGGGAAGGCATCAGGGGTCCGGTGCCGGGGCAAGAAGTTCTCAGGATCGCAGCCATCATAAAAGAGGAGAAACTCCGCAGCAAACTTTCTAATCTATATTGAATGTGACATTCATGGTATGAAATAATCCTGTTGGCCATCTTGGGTCAAGTGCCCGGGTCTTGCTCCTCCTCATCCCTGCACCTGGCTAGCTCAAAAATACTGAGACCTTGAAACCCGCATGCCATAGCTGGCTATGAAGTAAATATTTTCACAAATTCAGACACTAGAGTCTTCTAAAAGTGCAGTTTTCCCATGCATTAGAAGACACCTTACTGAAAAGTAAAATTATTGAAAGAGAAATTAATCCTGTGTTGCTCAAACCAGGATGTTCTGCTATGCTGATGAGTAGAGGAAACCTAAAAACCAGGTTATGCCCTAAAAACATGCTTGTTCTACAGTCCAGTGAGAACCTGCCAGGAAACCTCTGGGTCATGCATTTCATTTCAGAGAGGTCAGAACTTGCTGGTTAACCCTTCCATCATCTTTTCCTGACCAACGTACCTTATTACTAAGGTGATCCAGTCTGTTCCTGCCATTGAACAAGCGATGATTTCAGCATCCTGGTGCTTCTATTACCCACTCTCCTGAAAGTCTGAATAACTATTTATGTTAGACCTTATTAGGAATCATTCCAAACACATCTGTCTTAGACAATACTTCCAGAGTCTCCTGTAAAACTTCTCTTTCATTCAAGACACAGAGTTAAATCCATGCTAATGGCTTTGGGGACTGGAAACTCCATGAACTTCTGTTCAGCTTGTATGTTTATTTGGCCCATTGGTAGTACGAGGTTTGCTTCCTATGAAAAAAGCAAGATCAGAGAGACTGTAGACACATGGCTGAAACTGTAGAGTGTGTTTACTTTCAGCACTATATTACTATGTAGAGCAGTGTCAGCTAGCACCGAACAAGCTAGGACAAGTACCCTATCATTGCAGCAGTGTAGCCGCAGTAAGACAGACCCCTGTGCAGCCTGATCACAGGATTCAGTCCACAGTCTCCCCAATGTGAACGAACATGACTGAAATAGCCAGCAATCTGTTTTGAATTAGTTGTGTTCATGCAACAGTCGTCTCTTCACCAAAGTAATATTTGCCTCCTATATCAGATTAAATCACTCTCAGAAGATTCTTCTGTGTATTTTTCTCATCTTGCAGTGGTTAAAAAAGCCAGCATCGATGGCAAATTCTGTTTACTTTTACAAAGCTGGGATTTTTCCTCATGCATATACATAGTGAAGAGACAATTGCAGACTGAACTTTGCCTTACAAAAATCAAAGTTTAGGTGTGGAATGTATATGTATTGCTGCGCTGTCATCATAGTTAACACCCAGAATGCTATGTGCTCAGGATCACAAATCATCCTTTATAAACTTGTTTTACTACTGGAAATATTTGTACCATCCTTCACTACATTTTTCAAAGTGTCACTTGAATGACTTCTTCCTTTTCTTGTAGTTTTCAGAGCACATCTGTAATTTGTATTATTGTTATTTTCTGCTGTGGGCTTCCACAGGGTCTTGCTCTGGCTCATTTTGTATGGATTGCACCTTTACAAGTGGCACTGCTGATGGGACTGCTCTGGGATATGTTAGAAGCTTCTGCATTTTCTGGACTTGCTCTTCTAATAGTCATGGCCTTTTTCCAAGCCTGGCTGGGACAAATGATGATGAAATACAGGTGATGAGACTGTTTTAAAATATTTCAATATATTTTCCTGAAACACTTTGGTTTAAGAAGTTCATACCACTTGATTAAGGGTCTCCAGTTATGACATTGTTAGAAAAGAGGAGTCCAAAGAGTGTCGGCTGTGTCAGGAAAGTCACTGACAAGCCTTTACTTATTTAGCAGCAGCTGTCTAAACTTAACAAAAGGAAAGGTCTAATGTGAAGTAAATAGTGATAATGCTTTGTGGAATTAAAAGTCCTTGTTAGTGACTTGATTTATTCTTTTTAGAGCTTGTATTTTCTCCTTAGTAAAAGAATTATTAGATTTCTAATAATTCCTTTCTCATTCTTCATAATAATTCTATTAAACATTTTAAGCAGAGGCATATAAGGAAAGTGTTTTCGTAATATATAATTGGATACAAACTAACTATACAGGATGAAAAAGATGAAGATTGACTTACTGCCTTTTTACTTTGTAGGAATAAGAGGGCAGGAAAGATCAATGAAAGACTTGTCATCACCTCAGAAATAATTGAAAATATACAGTCAGTTAAAGCCTATTGTTGGGAAGATGCAATGGAAAAAATGATTGAAAGCATCCGTGAGTAAGTGTTCTCATTTGTTAGTCAAATTTTTTATGTGCTCAGAAAAAAAAATTAGGTGGCTATGAACACCATCTGTGGTCTTGTTAGTTAAGAAGTAAAGTACTCAAATATTAATCCTCCATAAACTAACTGTGCATTCCCACACTGCAGCTTGGGTTTTTTCCCAATTTGTCAAGTTAACTATGGAAATGAGATTTTTTTATTTTTTTTTATTTGCTTCCTCATTTGGTATAATGATATTTCAGTGGTTAGCTTGCGCAGGTGAAACAATTGTGGCATCTGTGTTTGTTTCTGGCCAACCCTACGCTCGTCTTACAATAAAAAGCCCTTTTGTGATGGTGGTTACTTAAGGCTTTACAGACCTTCCTATTCTGCGGTGGAGGAAACAGTATGACTCCTCTGCAGCCATTTTCTGAGAAATGCAATAAGGCTGGTTTTAAATGTTACATGCAATCTGTGAAAGGATTAAAGTAGCACAGCTTCATGCATTCATCCTGCACAATTCCATTAGCATTTATTGTCTGTAGATAGCCTTCTCTTCAATTAGTATTGAGAATGTACTGGAACTACCAGACCTGAAGCAGAAAGGAGGTAAAAGACCAGACCTAGTTAGCTGAGAGCTGTGAGAAGGAGGTCTTCGTTACCAACAGGGAGTCCTGGGGGAAGGGAGAAGTGACATGTTGATTGATGGGTGACGCTGCACTAAAGCTGTCCTGTGTATTTATTTAGTCCTTTACAGAGAATTAAAATTCTGTGCCAGGTGTGTGATTGGGAAAATAAAAGAAAATAAAAGAAAAATAAGTGTCATAGTATCATGTAAATAAAAGAGATGAAATTATATTATTACACAAACACCTTCTTGTTCAGCTGCTTTCTGAAAGACAATCCAGGGAAAGTGAAGTGTTCCTTACCTTTAGAATAAGGAAGATCTTAAAATTTGTAATGATTTACTGTAAACGATCAGAGAAAACTCAGTCTGAATCCAGGCCAGGAGTTCCAGCTCAAGGATGGAACCAGGTTAGGATTCCCTTGGTGTCACTCATCACATGCATTGCTTGTAGGAAATTTGAGACCACATCTTGTGAGCAAATCCTGTAGAAATGAATTAAATAAATTTTATTCCACAAAATGGTCACTGAAACCTGGAAAAAAAGTACTGTCATTTTATGATCTCTATTTTCTACAGTAATTTATAGTGAATTTTGTAGTGCTGGAATTAAATTTTTATTATATTATGCATGGATTTTTAAAAGACAAGAATGCTAGCAATATTGCAGGATCAAAGTATCTCTCTTCTACTTCTCTGCACCAAAATACCATATTTTTTTGACTGATCCAAGAGGTCACTTGGTGAAGACATCACCAGAGGAGATCAACCCGCGAATGTGAGAGTTTCAATTGAATTTTGCTTGCTGAGCCAGCTCTGCAGGGCCTCCCAATCAGTTGGCTTGCTAAGCTGGTAGGAAGTGAGACCTTGTGTGTGAAGCTATGCCTGTATTTTAGCAGCAATGTGTTATAACCCAGTTGTTACCAAACTGCTTCCACATGCTGGCATTTTCTGATGCAACAGCGTTTAATCAATTCTGATGAACTAGATAGACCTGTGCCCTTGCTCTGGTAGACTTCAGCCACCAGGGCTGGCCATCCTGCAGGTGTAACACCACCATGGGGGAACTGTGACACTTCAGAGGGACTGATAAGGGTCATCTCCTGTGTGCCCTCCGCAGTCTGTACTGATACTAACTGTTCGTAACAGGTGTCTGAATAAACATACCTGTACTCCTATGGGCTATGCAATGTATTCAGAGAAGTAAAGAACTACAACGCCAAACTGTTCCCCTGAACCGTAGCACAGCACTGGAGAAGGTGAAGTTCAAGGCTGGAAATGTCTATACTTTGTCAGCAGAAGATACATCTTTATATAAAGGAAAGAATCTCAAGCTAATGTATTTGTACTGATACCTGCAGCAGCACTTCAAAAACAGACATATGCTAGTCTACCCTCTATACATGCAGGAGGCTCATAGCGTCCCTTACATCTCTCTCCAAGTGCCCATATTGCGTCAACAAGACCTGTCCCAAAGGCTTGCTTTCATTTACAGAGCTCTTCAGCCTGTATCACAGACAGACCCACCTCTGGAAAACTTTTGCTTGTGACTGGGTCAGCTTGTGGCTGGTACTTGAGAGCATACTGAAAAGGGCTAGGGCTTTGATTCTCCCTCTTTGGAGTAGTGGCTGTGTGCTTCAGCACTGGGGGGATTTTTGGTAGCTTCTACCTGGGCATTTATATAGGACTGGATGAGCACCAAGCCCAAAAATCTTTGTTATCCCTATTCAGTGCTGCCACCCACAGTCTCATACGAGCTCTGGGGGGACTTCAAGGCCCTTTCTCCAGGGCAGTGGCTACTGCCATGGTGGTGACCTCCATGCCTGGCCACTTTCTTCAGGCCTCTCTTGTGACATACAGACTTAAGAAGAAGTGCTAGGCACCCTCCTCCAAAACTGGCTCAGCTCAGATTTTCTGTCAGGGACTTTTAAGAACACTTTGGCTCACAAAACTTGGTCAGATGCTGGATGCATGTGGAAGTCTCATGCATGCGTAGTGTGGAGCTGAAAGGGGGTTCCACACAGCTCCAAAATCCTGGATGGACTTTGCATGCAGACACTGCCTCAATACTAGAAGACACGTAAAGACTATGGTGCTCAGCCTTGCAACGCCAGCTATTAGCGTCACCGATGTGACTGTGAACTTCTGCACAGTCTCCCAGTGGTTAGATCACTCTAATAGGCATCTTGGGGTCTAGCTCCATCTCTAGCCCTAGTTAATGGCTCTTGCAGCAGAGCGATTGCTCTTTCACTGCAGCAGAGGTGCCCCTGTTCAGACAAAGCTGAGCTGCAGGGCACCTGGGGAATGTGAAGTGAACGGGGTCAAAATAAGAATAGTCAATGGAAAACTTCAGCACTGTGAGTTAGGGCTATCAACTCAGAAAATGAAATACGCTCCCTGAATTATTTCTCTTTTTATTTAATAGCTTGCGGTAAGATAGATAGACATTGTGGAAGCAGCTAAGAGTAATCACCAGTTGCATTCCTGACTGCACAGCAGTCAGTAATCTACTCTGCAGACTCAGCTTCTATGGAAAAAGGAAAGGGGAGAGCAGACTCCATGCCTTCCACCTCTTCAAGCTGCGGTTAACTGATACTGTACTTAATAGGTGAAGCTGTTGGTAGGGTGCTCTGCAAAAGGAGATGACGTTATCATCAGGTTGTGGATTGTTCTTAGTTTTTTTATGGTCATGTATAGCAAATCTGGCATGTCAAAGTATCTTGCTTCTTGGGGAGTTAATGCATCTAGATGACGAGATGAGTGTGGGTTGGTGCTTCTGGGAGCGTATCCTATACCACAGCATTAGATGCTTAAGGATGGTTGTGCCAGGAATTCTAGAGGCTTGTGGTTTATGAAGTATCTGAATCATGACATAGATCATTGTTATTTTGTCTGACGTCTCTGAACATTGGTGCCAAATTTGGCTCCAGTTATTTTTTAGGTCCAAAAATTGTTTTGAATCTTGCTTTTTAACTGCAGTCCTAGAAAATAACAAGGATGAATGAGCCTCTGAGTTAATTGTTTTACCAACAGTTCCATCCAAAGTATTTGTTTGATGTAAGCTGTGGAAACCTATACTAATTATTTGTATTCGTTTTTTTTAACAGAACTGAATTGAAGCTGACCCGAAAAGCTGCTTATGTGAGATATTTCAACAGCTCAGCCTTCTTCTTTTCAGGCTTTTTTGTGGTTTTTTTAGCTGTGCTTCCATATGCTGTGACTAAAGGAATTATTCTCCGGAAAATATTTACCACCATTTCCTTCTGCATTGTTCTTCGAATGACAGTGACCAGGCAGTTTCCTGGGTCTGTACAGACCTGGTATGACTCTATTGGAGCAATAAACAAAATACAGGTAGGGCGCATACACTAAAATCTTCCCAAGTACGTAAGCTAATTCTTTATAGCATGTTATCTTGTCAGTTGATCAACAAAAGCGCACAGCATTTATGCAGACTTTCCGAATATACTATATGTTGCTTTGACTACACACCATGAAATGTCATTGTAAATCTTGATATTGTTATATGGTTCCCCAGGCAGCATAACCACAGGAGTCTCATGCTACCTGCACGCCGCTTTTTTTTTTGAAACAGTGGCATTTAGTTACTTCTTCTCATTGCAGAATTAGGAATTTAATAAAAATATATTATGAATTGTGGTGCTTAAGAGATGTTTTTCCTTCAGAAAAGGAAGTACAAAATTAGTACATGTTTTATATAGCACGGCTTCCAGTAGCTGCAGTCACAGGTCTTCTGATTTCCTAGCTATTAGTGGCAAGAACAGCAGGAGATCGTACATCTCATGCAAATGTGCATCTCATTCATTATAAGTAGTAAACATAATTAAGGTACTGGTCAAATAATTATTACCTACCTTCCTACTGAGATCAATTGCTCATATACCAGCATGAGAGGCTTATCTGCAGAGTCAATTCAGGGTGAATTCTCATTAACTCTATCTGTTTCACCTGCTGTTTTGAAATCACTTCTCAGGAAAAGAATTCTACTCTATTTCAAGGTGAAATCTTAGTCTTTTTTTTTACATATATAGATGTTTTTTGGTAAGACATACATTTTATTATTTTTAGTGTGATAAAAATACCTAATATGGAACTTAAAGATCTTAATGAGAAATCTGAACTTTAATATAGAATAAGAAGCAGGTATTAGATTTTTATGATTTTCAACTGGGCAGAAATCAAGAAATCTATCCATAAACCTTTCTGTTCTGTTCTGTTCTGTTGGGTCCCAATTTATGCAGTCCTTGTGCTGTCAGATTCCCTAGGCATTCGTGGAGGTACCCTGTCTCTCCTGTTTCCTGGAAGAGCGTATCCAATGCCCTGTCACAGAACTGGCAAGCCCAGTTGTCGTACCATTGCCCTCATTTTGCCGAATGCTTGTCTTTGGGGATATTAGCTCTGGAATCCATAAATGATCACCTCTTTGTGGCAGGTTCAGTATAGACCCCTTAGGTGGACTGCACAGAATCCCAGAACACTGATATCCTTTACTTGTCACAAGAAACATAAACAAAAATAATAAACCACTCAGACATCTATCTGATATAATTTCCTCATCAGAGTGTTCACTGGGCCAGATATGTCCCTTGGGTTATTGTATTTTCCCTCTAGCTAGACTCATGTTTTCTAGACCATGAAGTGTTTCAGGATCAGTGTGCTTTCTCTGGCTATGACAGCTCCAGCAACTCCACTGGATGACCCCCTCGCCTTTGTTATGAAAGCCTCGGTATCATTTCCTTTTTTTGCATCAACGGTGTGCGGTTTTTTGCAAGTTTACTGTAGAGAACTGATTTCCCTCCGTATCTCTTTAGTTTGTCCACTCTAATGCCCATATAGACCTACTTGGTTCCACATAATTAAAAAAGACAATTTAGAGGAGATGGTACGTACAGACTGCATAACCTTAACAAAATAACGGAATAGAGAAGTTATCTTTCCTACATTAGCATAGACTTTCTCTTTTTTTCCTAGTATTATCCCAGAAGATAACGCAAGCGTTGGGTTGCTGACTTGTTTCATATGAAATTATGCCGCTTCAGTGCTGCACTGGCCAGGATCATTATCTGCTTTTTTTTTGTTGGTAGAGACATCATTCTAAGTCTTTTCAACTCTTTCAGTTTTGGAATAGGGAGATAGCAGCACATAGCTGCTTTGTTTCACTGTTTACCATAGTACAACCTTCCACATCCTACTCCAAAACCAAAGCTTTATTTGAAAAGGTTTAAGGTCAGAAAGGTGATACTGCCTGATACAAGTCCTGAAAGCAAAGGAAATGCCACGTTCTGATATTCTTTCTAAACCAGAACCAAATACATTTATGGTTATGTTTTCACTAGCAATGAAAGAATCGGTAGTTTCAAAAACATTTCCTCTGTATCAAAAGATATTGTATAAGCTATATTTATGCCTGTCTCTAAGACACTACAGTGCAATAGTACCATCAGAAATATTAGCTAATGCTCATTGTTGGCAAGTATGTACTGCTTTGTGTGATACGGCCGTCATCCCTTACCATTTCCTCTCATCTGCTTTCATGGTGTTTCTAGGATTTCTTGCTGAAAAAAGAATATAAAGCCCTGGAGTATAATCTAACAACCACTGGGGTTGAGCTGGACAGAGTAACAGCTTTTTGGGATGAGGTTAGTACTTTTACCCAAACTAAATTAAAACACAGAGTGTATCTTATTCACTGATATTTGCCTTAGTGTTCTTTGAGAAGAGCAGCCTACACTCCTTCATTTTAACTGGCTTCAGCTTTTAGCAGGCAAGGAATATATGGCAAGTAATTAATGCATGATATCAAATTATCCATGCTTGAGAAACTTTGGAAGAGAACTTTTAATAGGTGTTAAGGCCTGTAATAAGTAGTTATTTCTGATTTAAGCCAGCCTGAAAACAGTATCAGGCTGTGGCATTTGTAAACATTGGAAAGCAGTTCTATAATAGGCAAATTTTCTTTGTGTCCACACATTTAGAAGCAAGTCCAATACATACATTAAAAAATATATATATATTTAAGAATATAATAAATATGTCATAGATAGGAAAAGTAACATCAGAAAAGTAAGTTCATATGTTTTCATAATTCCCTAGTATGATATACATGTCTGCATATGCATGTTTTATTTATTTTTTATTTACATACAAATACACAGCTATTTATCTTGTAGGGAATTGGAGAGCTGTTTGTAAAAGCAAACCAGGAAAACAACAACAGCAAAGCTCCTAGCACTGACAACAATCTCTTCTTCAGTAATTTTCCCCTTCATGCCTCTCCTGTTCTTCAGGATATAAATTTCAAGATTGAGAAGGGACAGTTATTAGCTGTTTCTGGATCTACTGGAGCAGGCAAGGTATTTCTATTTCTGTTATTTCAACAGAAGTCCTAATGATTTTAAGGAATAATACCATGTTGTTATCTGTGTTGTTATCTGTATTGTTACTGTATTCTTGCTATCCCATGCTCACTGTAAAAATGATGGCTGCAAGAAAAAGTATGAATAAACTGCAAGTTTCAATAAAATGGCCAATAGTTATTTGAAGTTTTACTCTGTGGACAATATGAGGAAGGGTTTGCTGGATATTTTTTTGTACATACAAGGATACAGACTGTATAAGGAAATAGCAATTTAGATGATAAAACTATTTTTCCATAGGAAGTGAAAGGAGATTTGCAGCAGTAATACAGACTGAAACCTAAAGTTAATGCTCATGGTGAGAATCTCACTGCCTTTAAAACAATAAACTGGAGAGCATAGCACAGATAGCCAGATGGCTCAGTGGGCTAGACAGCAGGCTTTTTTTTTTTTTTTTCCCCCTGCCTTGCTAGCATTTAAGGAAAAAATTGAACACAAGATGGTCAGTAACCTAACAAGGCTGACACGGATTAGCCAAGTAACTAAGATGCATGCCCTGGACGTGAGGTATACCTGGTCACTTGTGCTCTGGTTCCTACAGTGCCTCACTCAGACAGGCTCCCTGAGTCCCATGTGAAAGCCTGGGGAGGTGCTGCTGAAACTGGTGGTTTTCTGAGAAAAGTCATGGTTTAGATTAATCATCATTTTAGAACCCCAAAATATTATCAGTACATTTAGTTTGCGGATAACACATCCGATTAACCTCATTAATATAAAATGAGTTGAACTGTGATACTCTTATTCACTTTGAACAGCAAGTAATTAGATGAGTCTTTCATCTTCACTGGGTTTTTTGAGGAGATGTGAAAGTCAAAACAAACATTCGTTATGCGTTTAGCAACTTTTCTTTTCCTGTTTAACAAATTATTGAACATATTCTGATTTCTTTTACTTGCATGGGGTAAAATCTTTGGTCTGTTGGGGTCCATGGCAAAAGGA
This sequence comes from Burhinus bistriatus, assembly GCA_013397275.1. NCBI lineage: Eukaryota > Metazoa > Chordata > Aves > Charadriiformes > Burhinidae > Burhinus > Burhinus bistriatus. The sequence goes on along the minus strand of VYXH01006307.1, from coordinate 146,223 downwards.
CCCATCAATTTCAATATGAACAAGGCTTCTATATTATTTTTCAGTATTGATCCCAATAGGAAAGAGTAAGGGACTTAGGACCATGAGGTTGTCCTCAAGCTGGTATGTTGAGGTGCACTTTACTGTGATACTTCTGAATTAACAGAATAATTTTCCTATGTTGCTGATAATCTCAGATGGCTATTGCTAAAGCTGATACTCGTAATACAAAAATGTCAACTAGAAAGTGCTGAAGGACGTATGTGTGTCTCCTTTATTCAGCTACTCAGGAAATTGAGATAAATTCAGATTACACTGAGCAGTTTCTGTGAGTATATACATACAAAAAATTTGCACTTTTCAAGGCAATAAAGATAAAAGACTTATATTAGCTGAAAGATTTAAAAAAATAAGGTTTGCACCCTCCTCCCCCCAAAAAAAAGAATTTCTCCTTCCCTTACATCCTCTTAATTTAAGGTTTCCCTCATGTTGCTTGAGGCTGTTCCTGTATATTCTGGGAATTGTCAGGCCTGTGAAACAGACTGCACACTTATTTTATCTATAACAGGTATGAAGCCTGACATCAGCTCTTTAATACTGCTTCAAAAGTAGATAAGGTTGAGTTTGGGGTTTTTTTTTCCCCATTTATGTTGTATGGCACAAGATACAGTAGTTTAACAACCAGCGTGCAAAACATACTAAGCAGCTGTCTTTTGCAAGATCAGAAACTTCTTACTCAGCATTTTGGAACAGTCAGATTCTGGTATAATGGAAAGAATCTCGTGAGACTCCCCCTGCATATTTTATAACTTGTCAAAGGATCTCTGGACTTAACAGCATGAAACTGTGACTTAGACAGATTTTTAGATCTTTGGCTGTTACGTCCCAGCTTTGTTGACTGTTTATTAGTGATAAGAACACCACTGGAATGGCTCTGTAACATATTTTTCCTTGTATTTCTCAATTCTATTCTTTGATCTAGTAGCCAGTGATGTGTGACAAGGTTACTACAAGCTACTGATTAACTTTGAAATTATAACATGTCAGTACTGAAATTGCAATCAATTCTTTTATGAAGGGAAATAGTAAATATACTTAGGTCATGTATTCACGTAAATGAGTTAACAGTTACAGAGGAAAATTCAGATCACACTGAGCAGTTTGTAAGTAATTGTATACACATACACAAAGAAATTGCATTTTTCAAGGCAATACAGATAAAAGGCTTATGAACACTAGCAAAATTGTAAATATGAATTGTGTTGTACCAAGAACAAACAAAACAGTCACTGATAATGTTAAAAATCAAATAACATTCTCCGTAAATTCTAATACCTTATGTCTGTATATATCTCACAGATACTCACATTTGTACCTTGTAAAATTACTGGAAGTTTAATTAAAGATACATACTTTTGCAGCAGCATGCCTTTTTTCCAAGATATTTTACACAATTTTTATTGTTCACAGAATTAAATTTCTCTCATTTCAGAGGCCTTTCAGAACCATATGTATCATGAAAATTTCCACTCATTGCAGCTTGCACTAGTTCAGTACTTACAGGGACACCCTTTACAAGACAAATGTAGCATTTACATGACTTAGCAGAGTGACTCTTTTTGTTTATAATTTCTTATGGTTGTACATATCTCTGATATATTAACCAAGTGTTAATGGTTTTTCAGACTTCGCTTCTGATGTTGATAATGGGAGAGTTGGAGCCTTCACAGGGTAAAATTAAACACAGTGGAAGGATATCCTTTTCACCTCAAGTCTCCTGGATCATGCCTGGAACAATAAAAGAAAACATAATTTTTGGTGTATCCTATGACGAATACCGATACAAGAGTGTCATCAAAGCCTGCCAACTAGAAGAGGTCAGTCATCTAGGACTCTTAAGACCTGTGACCCAACCCAAGTGAAAAACCCCAAAGTAAAAGTCTGGGAGTGGAGCTTTAAATAAGCTAGACATTTCTGAGATTTAAGGAACTCAGCCTGGCATCCCAATTTTACGGAATTGCAAGTCAGCCTGTTGCAGGTCCTTGGGAGATACGCTGACTGTGCTGGTTCTGGTAGTTTACACAAAAGGAGCTAAATAAGCTGGCTCAGATGTTATAAGGTGTCTGCCTTCTCAGTCTTCCTTGCTAGTTAAAAACCTGGGTAAACTTATTAATGTTAAAGAAATGATGTAAAAGGTATTGTTCCTACAAAATTTTTTTCACGTTTCTTCCCTGAAGAAGCTTTTCCTTACAGTCTTGGAAATTAAGCTATTTTCCTCCTTTCTTTTGCACTTCAAAAATGGATGCAGGGATAATTAGAACTCTGTGCCAGAAACCTGAATTATTTAGAGGAAAATCTTGACTGAAGTTGGATTTTTCTGTGTGCGCGTTGAAAATTCTCACACTGGAAATCATTGCAGGATTGATCTTTCTGTGACATGTAGCCTACAATTAGTACAATGACGTGGAAATGACCTTGTGTGTGTTTGATGTTGCCAGAGAGTAGGGTAGGAAAAGATATCTTTTCACATTGCAAGATACAAAAAGAGCCGGCATTTTAGACGTTTCCACCCTTATTGCTGTGCCTTAAGATCAGGCATTTTGTCTGTAACATGTAGATGAAAACAATAAATATTTAACTGTGCTGAATAGGATCTGTCTTTAGACCACACAGTGAAACATATTTTCCTTTAGTGCCAGTCAAGCAAGAAAACAATAGCCAGTCTGTTTAAAAATAAGATGAGGTTACTGCGCTTTATCTCAGAGTGGGGTATAGTTAAGCTATAAAGTAATCTTTTCTTATATGTTTATGGGCATTTCAGCTTGTGTTTGGATTGTGGTTTGCTGGAAATCTTCTTTGAAAGCTTCTGAAGACAGGAGAATTAGCAACTTTTGTGTCGGGCTTTCTGAAGACAGTAGTTCTTAACCCTGGTCATAAAAGTTGTAGTTAACACCAAAGCTCCAAGAAACGGTTCAGCAGTTCAAAACTGTCCTTGCCAAAAAGGCTTCCTATCCTAGGCCCTTCCTAGATCAGAAGGTGGTTAATGATGGCTCAGTGTCTCAGTGTCGGTGGGATGGCTTGGTGTCTCAGTGTCGGTGGGATGGCTTGGTGTCTCAGTGTTGGTAGGACAGCTCCATGTCTTGGTGTTGATGGGACAGCTGAGTGTCTAGGTAGGCTGCAGCTCCTTTGTTCTCTAAACAGGCTCAATCAAGCCAGCTTTGATCTGTGTTGGTGCTGCTCTGTGCAGAATGATATGCTTCACCTCCTAGCAGGGCTCATTATTTGAGATCAAGTTTGATACTTACAAGGATATTTTCTTCTGGACTGAAGCTGAATAAATTGGGCTAGCCTGAAGAGAAGGCAGAATGGTCTGGAAGGAAGCCAAATGCATTACCTTATTGCTATTATTATGTTTTCTAGTCTTGTTAGCTTTCACGTCTTAGTTACCGAACAAGATTTAGTATGGTAGATTGAAGGATGAATTTCAGATATTAATTCCCTGTTTATTCCCCAGTGTGACCTTTTAGGGGTTTATTACGGCAAGGATTAGTGCTTTGTTGGATTGAGGTTGTGTGTCTTCTCATTGTTCAGAAAGGAGACGTACCAGAGGATTTTTGCCTAAGGGAGTTCACTTTGCCCCCTTCTCTGCAACTTTCCTAGGTAGTTATATAGTCCACCTAAATGTAGGCCTGTTGCTGAGCCTAGTTCTTATACGGGCCCTTCAAGGTGAGCCAAGGATTGGTGATAAAGAAGGGTTTATTTCCTTATTGCACAAATGCTGAAAGTCAGTTAACATACAGCTCTTAACAGTGGCTAAGTGAGATTTACTTCCAAGCTCCATGCTTACAAAAACTTTTTTGGGAATACAAAGCCATCTTCTTTGAGCCAGTGGGCAAACAGATGTGTTACTACTGCAAAAAGTAACATACCTGCAAAACACCCCCTTTGCTTTGCCATCTCCACCATCACCCTATAGAGGAAGCATACTGAAGATCTGGTCCAATTCCTAAATTTGATGTCTTTTTCCCTTTGTCTTCATTAGTGCCAATAAAGCACCACAGGTTACTCTATGTGGGTCACATCATGCCATCTACATATATCTGGGGTTTTCTGACACACAGTTGAATAGCTCATTTCTGTCTGTCAGCAGAACAGGACACTGAAGCTGGATGATTTCTTACAAGGCGCTCTGCACTTTGTTTTAGGTCTATGGAGATATGCAAATGATATTAAGCAAGTGTAACAAATAATTTGGGGTGCATGAGAATTTTCAGAAAAGTCAGTGCTACATTTTTCTGCCTGACTTTTTGGATTGGTTCATAGTTGATTTGCTAAGGAGTACAGCCTTGTTAGTGTTGCTAAGTACTTGAGGTTAATTTATCTCAGAGTAATTATGAAAGATGGAAAGCGCAAGCAAATATTTCACAGAGCTTTCCATATTTTTAGGTGTCCAAGAATAAAATTTTCACTGTATGGAAATCAGATCTTTATTTAGAGGTTAGAATGTGTTGTGTTAGATTTTTATTCTGTAAAGACCTAAAGAATGGCAAATCTAGTTATATTAGCCATTAGCTAAAATATAGGTGGGTTTTTCTTGGATGGAAGAAGGACTTTTGATGTTTTTCTAAAAGATACTCTTGCAGCTTTACATTTTGTTCTATTTGTGTATGGAACCATCAAAAGGAAGGTTAAAAGGATGGTTTCTTTTCTAATGAATTTTGAATATTCACAATTAACATTACTGGAAAGCAATGAAACTGAGCAACAAAAGGATTTTCTTTTATTTCTTTTGTAAGCTTACATAAGTTTATAGCAATTTAGAACACTAAAATGGGACATTTTTTAGTCCAAAAGAGTTCAGGTAGCTACATGTTGTACTTCCTTGACTTGTATACTAAACTTAAGAGATTTCTGGCTTCCCCTTCTTATTCTCGTTGCCTTGCTGCCATTCACCTACCCTCCAGTTGTGCCAGTACACCTGTTCATGATGTTGTACCGTGAAACAGAAGATGAAGATTAAAAAGAAAATGATCATGATATATTGGAGAACTGCGTCCCTCATAAATACTCTGCCAGGATAGTTTGACAAAGTGTGTTTGTGTAGTGCACAATACATTAGGATCTCAGTCTGTGCCTGGGTTTGCAGGCTCAATTAGTGTGTACATGTCTCTCAAGTATCCTTTTTTTCTCATGCATAACATAACTGTTGTCTCACCCAACACCCATCATATAGGTGCGTGACTGATGAACGGTCAGATGCGGTGCATCATGTTAGACAGTGTGGGAAGCATGTGTTCTAACGGTAGTCCTCTGAGTGTAGTCCCACTTGATGGCACACATGTGGCAGCAGTATATTGTCATAGTTTTCATTCATGGTCCTTAGTTCTCACAGCTCTGCTCTGTAGCCTTCCCTGGCATGTGGGAATCCCAAGGGCAAGGGACACCACAGTGCAACCCTGTACGAGTGTATGAGATCTGAGTTGTTGAAAAGATGCACAATGAAAGACGGTTGTGTGTTGAAAGCTCAGTGAGGGAAGTTTGTCAGGTCTGAAGTACCACTGCTTGCCATAATTTCAGGATGACACTGTATAGATATGTAATACTGAAGAAGCATGAGAAGAGTTCTCAAATGCATCTCTATGTGCATCAGTAAAAGCATGCCTAAGGTACTTTTTAAACTTCTGTTTGTACAGCTTATATGTGTATATTTATGGTAGTGGAGCCTGCTTTATATGTGTAAAATGATTCAGGACTTGATTATAATTACATTTCTTTATTATTTTTTTCCTTTGAGGGTAAGGAGGGCATCAGGGGAGGTAAAATCATGTTTTAAAATGTGGTTCTAATTACTGGAGTTTGGAAATGGGCAGAGGTTAAGAGGAGAGAAGTGGAAGGTGATAGAACAGAAAGACTGTTTTGGAGTTGAGATGAAGGGACTGTAATTAAGAGCTACCTTAGTGTTCTTTATGTCTTCTAGAAACAGTCTTACTGGCAAAAATTATTTCCTAAAGCCCAGCACAAACTAAATATGGCTGCAGTGAGATGTAAGTGGTGCGTAGACATTGCCCTTATTTTTGTGTGATGCTGAACTCAAGGGAATGCCAACACATTTAAATTACATAATACATTCTGTGAAACATCACAGTAAAAAAAGTTTTACAAAAAGGCATAGGAGGAGGGCTGCTTGTTCCTTCATTGCCTTCTTCCTCTTTTTTCCCTTCCTTAAGAAATAGCAAATATTTTAGCAAGCAAGCAGGGTAAGTACCTAATTTAACACGTGTTCTAAAATGAAGATCCCAGTTTGCAAATGTGGGAGTGAAGGCTTTCAACTTCTAGATCAAAGCATTCCGGCACGGATCAGCAGTCCTTACCATTTGTCCTTTATTCAGAAGCTTTTTTGAAATAAATTGTTTGAATGGGTTTAATTCTGAGTGTGCAGGTGTTATCAGAAATCTATTACCTTTAAAATCTTAAATTGGCATGCTATGATATAGAGAAGCCAAGATGGTACAGGCTCTGAACTCATTTCCTAAAGACAGTGCCCGTAGGCAAGCTTAAAGGTGCTCAAAAAGTAAGATAAAATGAATTGGTCCTGCCTTGACTTACGCTACCTTTTTTTTTTCTTGTTTTCTTGACAAGGTGTTTTACCCTGTTTATCCAGTGCTTTTCATCACATTCATGATAAAAATCAATTAGCAAGAGAAGGTGAACTGTTGCCTAGCACTTCAAATTAAGGACCAAGTATGAACAAATTTAACACTGAGAAACCATCCTGCATAATTCATTGATTTTTATTCTCATTGCTCAACAGCAAAAGCCACTGGGAGATGTGAACTGGATGAGTTTATATGTCTATGGAAACTTGCTACTAAATTTGAAGTAATTCCACAAGTGTAGCTTCCCTGGAGATTGAAGGGTTGTATTAATGTCATGGCAGGGATAACATGAATATAAATGGGAATTTGTAGAAGTAGCCAATTGGGTTTGCAAAATCCTTACTACTGATGTAATGAAAAATGGGGAAGGAACGTGCCTTGATTTTCAGATTTTTAGGTTGAAAAATCAGTATTAATATCCTATACACAGGGTGTGGGATTTTTGTCTGGTTTTAGCACTTGCTGAGTTAAAAAGGTAAAACCGTTGAAACAGGAATCTTTGTGTCTAACTGCTGTTAACATTGAACAAAATCATCCTAAGAGAATGCATTCCTCCAGTCAAGACTGCAGAAGCAAGCCTGTTACAGTTATTCTTGTTAAAAAATAAACAAGCATCGTATCCCATTTTAAGGGGTGCGGTAATTCATTAGTTTTGAAACCATACTTCCATGGCTTCCGTTTTTACCTTTTTGCAAGGTAAGATAGATATTTTTCCACCTAGTTAGTTCATTTGATCCTTCAATAGTTACCTAAGAGGCCATAAACACATAATGGCAAACTACTTTTAAGAGATTACCACTCTTAAAGTAAACACATGCTCTGATTTGAGAGCCACCAGCTGCTCACGAGTGTAATGTTTAACATGGCATGCAAATAGAGGAAGTGATTCCATGCAAACTCAAATCATGTAATAGTACTAAAGAAATTTGTGGCAGATCCTGTGGTTTTTTGAGCTGGTTTTACAGGGAGTGCAGGAGATTAATTTTCATCTAAGAACTTAGATTATGGAGAGAATAACTAGAGAAAGAGTCAATATGCCAAGCCCTGGTTTGTGTTCCTGCGTGTTCAACGTCTCATTGCAAAGGATGGCATCCATCCCTGGGTGACGAGTTCACTGCAATGTCAAGGGTGGCCTGAAACAGAAACACATATCCTTGCATCCCACTGTACTGCTCCAGCCCCTTTTATCTGTGCTGGTTTCGGGTTTATTGTTTTATGTTGGTCGATTGATTTGGGGTTTTTTATGGCAGGAAACTAAATCGGTAGGAGTTGAGAGGTTATTATGTCAGTGAGTGAAATACTTTGTGCCCTGGTTTGGTACCTGTTTTTCAAAACGGATATTGGCAAATTAGAAAGTTTGTGGAAAAGAGGAACAATAAGGATTCAAGTCTGGAAGTGAGTGCTTTGTAGTAGGTAATTCTCTGTAAGAGGATATTAAGAGGTAGCTTGGTTACCTAATCAGGTACATGTCCACAGTGTAAACTACTTGAGAGCAAGTTACTTAGCCTATCTTCATAGCAGGGGAGAGCAACAGGCATGTCAAGGTGAAGTTCCTCTCATCCTAATGTAAACAGCTAAAATAGCATAAATGCCTCTTTCAGGCAGGAAGTCCACATAATATGTCAAATCTCCCACTACAACCGTTGCACCTCAGACATGCAGGCCCAAAAGCTGGCTACCTTTATACTTTTTCCACCTTGCACTGCACTGATCCACTGGTATGAGCAGACTCCTTTAACTGAAATTCTTGTCTGTGGCCCAAAATCATGGGCAGGTCAGCTTTGAAGCTGCTGACACAGTGAGTTCCCTGGGGGAACTGGAAGTAAATAGACTAGCACAGTTTCTTTATAGCAGGGGAGCATCTTGATTAGAGAAAAAAATAGACTTAAACTCCCAAATGCGCTGATTTCAAAAAGTTTATCAGCGATGAAGTAAGTATGTTTAACAGCCCCTCTGCAATGCTCTATGTTGATACCATTTAGTTAAAAACCTGTTTCAGTCAAGACAGCTCTCCCCACCCCTTTCCCTGTCTTAGGTACAGGGCCCTGGACTGATTACCTTGGACGTTGTCCTATCTTCTGTGTCACTTCTGGAATCATATTTAATTCCCTTACCCTGCATTTAACCTACCCACACGCAGCATACCGACTACTTCATGTTTCAAAAATCTGTTCCATGGGAATGTTTCACCATAGAGAAAGCGAGTTTTGCCAGCATTCGTGTAGGTTTTGCATGAGCCTGACACTCTGCTCAAGGTCACAAATTCTTGCCAAAACAAAGCTTATGCTTTTGGAACGTGAACCCTTCATAAAAGGTGCAGCTGAAATTTAACAAAAGCTTGGGCTTCAGGAATCATAGGCAGCGAGAGGAGAGTTAAACAAAATTTTAAAAAGTAATTTCTGATTTGAAATACTTTAAGGAGATCTGGTTTTCTGGCTTATGGCCCAGGAAAATGAGGACTCGAGTATGTTAAAGCTGGTTACCCGAAAGCCAAGATATAAAAAATTACTGAAAATTCTTCATCTTTTAAAAATTAACAGAAGTGTTCACTAGTAGATATGAGTCTGAAACACAAGACTTGATTTCAAAACTTGAAAACTTCAAATTTTGCAGTTTATTTCATATCTGTCTTACTTGCAAGATAATTTCTTTTCCAAAAATCAGGACAAATTGAAAGTTATTCTTTCTGCAAAATGACATTTCAAATTACTTATTTAAAGATTTTTAGTAGTCACAGAATTCAAATCAAGGTTTGTTTCCATTCCATTTCTACCTCATTGGTATATTAGAATTGAATACGATTGCCTGCAAGTACAGAAATAATCATGTTAGTGAGAAAGCAGGGAACAGTAAATTTTCCTCTCATAACTAAAGAGAAAAATTATCAAATAGGGTGGAACCGTATTGCAGCTCCTGCTTGAAACGCTTGGTGCTGCTTCTGCTTAGCTTATATTCAGCTTTACTTGGCATTTTATACGATAAGGGCTTCAGTATTTTTCTTCTAATTTATTGCAAATAGTCCATACTGCAGAAAGGGAATTGCAAAATGTATTCAGAGGCAGCTTCTCTAAAACACAGAGAGAAAGAAGGCAGCGAAAAAGGGAGTACTTTGGTAGGTGAGAAGGAGGTAGCAATGTGAATGGGGGGATTTTCTGGGAACTGTGAAAATAAACACGGGGAATGTTAATGGCAATGAAGAAAAGGAAGGGGATAGAGATGGTAAAGAAACTGAGGCTGAAGAAAAAAAAGGAAGTGAAATAAAGAAAAGGGTTAGTGAAGATGAAGTGGAGAGAGTAAAAACCGCTGCTCTGTTCCATCGCTTTCATGACTCATATGTTTTTGGAGGGGGGGCAGAAGAAGGAAGATTGAAAATCATGTCATTAAGGACACGTTTAAGGAAGAAAGATGGGCCCCATAAGTAAAACACATACATTCTGTCATTAGAACAGCTTGAGTAGTTTGAGTAGCCTTGGATATATAAAGCAACTATTTGCTGGAAGACATGGTTCTAAGAAACTATTTTCTGTCATACTTTATTATCTTAATCGTTGCTAATGATTTGTGAAATGATTTTGATAACAAACAAACTCTACAGAAAAGACTTGGGAGTGTGAAGTCCGTTGTGAAGTTTCCTTTTTTTTAATGAGACCATATTTCCTATTCACCCTGCAAAGAGATACTTAAACTATCTCAGCTCTATTCTTCCATACCAAGCCCAAAGGTATTATGTAAACTACATTCTATGATTCTATTCTGTTCTGTTCTGTTCTATTCTATTCTATTCTATTCTATTCTATTCTGTTCTATGACGGTCATCCCTTTGCTGCTGAGGTAGATGAATATGGCATTTACACTGTTAAAAATGCAAACAGATATTAAAATGGGTGCTTTCTTCTTGGGTGTGCAACTTGAGATTTGTTAGCTCCTGATATTAGAAGCACCCATAAAAGTAATTAATGTCTGTGGGAACTGGGGGGATGTGTTCTTCTCTGAATAGTTACCAATAGGTTTCTCAATTTAAGCATTCAGAAATAGATATGTTAAAGAAAATCCAGTGGCTGCTGCATTAATATGCTGGGTTTTGTGCCGTTCAGCATCATTACATTAGGTTTGTCCCTGGCTTGATTTCACTTCCTGCATAAAATGATAGCAAGGATGTATTTGGACCAGCCCTATGTACTTTTTTACAATAGGTAATGAATGTTCCAACAAATAGCATTGTGTGTCTATTGGACTTCATCACTCTGTTTACGCCTTTGAAAGAAATTACTAAACATTTTTAATTATTATAATTACAGCCTGAAAAGTTCTTTGTCTGTTCCATGCCATATATTATCCTGAGGTGAAGGGTAGAAGAGAGCAGAAGGGGAACTCATTAAAAGTCTGATTAAAATTCCATGTTGACACACCTGCAAAGAAATATATCTGACGAAATCCCACCACCATTTAAAACAATGGGAGCCTGGAATGAATTTCAGTAGGGCTAGGATTTTATCCTGTTTGCAGGAGAAGACAAGCCCAGTTCTTCACCTGCACTTTTTTTGGAAGAAGAAGTAAAATCAGAAAACTGCAATGGCACCAGCACCATTACCGACAGCAGTACTGGTAGAAATGGGAAACAGTTGAAATCAGCCCAGATATCTAGACATTTAACCAAACAAATCCCAATGTTCAGATGAAGACACTGGGTAAATGTCAAAGTTACAGATGAATAACATGACTCCCACATGCATAGTGAAACCACAAGTGATCTGAGCAGGTCATCTGAAATGCCACAAAAGCTTTTATGCCAGAATTTCACATGTTTTCTCTAAATACTTCATGACCTATAGGAAGATGATATTGCCATGGTCAGAAAGTCTTCCTTTAAATATGTTGCTGGCACTATTTTTCACATCCCTCTTTCTGCAAATACCTGAGCTGTTAGTACCAGGGATTTGCTTTTGTGGCTCTCCTTTTACAAGAGGGAAATAACTAGTTAACATGAGAAGAATTTAAAAATCACCTGCAATAGCTTTTCCATACATAAAAGCATCTTGATTTTAAGGTCAGAATCCTCTAAGTCAGGAAGTAAACGCTATTATCAAATTAAAGAGTTGGGAGAATCTCCCATTTCCTGACAGACCAGGCAGTCAATTTCTAGTCCTTGAGTGGCTGGACCTTTCATCTGTCACTGATCCAGGGCTGAACGGCATTGTTCACTCTGTTCCTGAGGTCAGGGCAATTTACAGGGGAGGAAGAAGGAAACGTTTCTCTGGAAGGATTTTTATTTATTTATTTATTCTGCAAAACCTCAGAGGCTTGGAATGCCAAAAGGCTGCCCAACAGAGAGTGATTAGCCATCAAAATCACAGCAGGGGTGATCAAAATTGGATTGTATCTGACTTTGTATGAAATGCCAACTTCTAGAGAGCAGCTCAACTTAGAATCCCAGGTCGTATTGCTCTGGAAGTGCTTCGCGTGTCTTCCAGTCTTTCTCCCAGAAGCTACAGGATTTCTGTGGGTGCTGTGGAGTGCGTGCAGACAACTGAGTTCCTATGTGCCCCTTGGCTGCCTGGGGGAAGACAGACCCCAAAACAGACCAGCTCTTCCAGGGCACTACCTAAAGCCTGCTCCCAGAAGCTCACTTTCAGAGGGATTTTGCATGCTGGTTTCTTTTACCTCAGAAGTTGCATTAGAAGGAAGATCTTTGTAGAGCATGAGAACGCTGGAGCCGATTTTGTCTGGCATCAGATGCCTCGGTCAGCTTCCTTGGCTGTGGGAGATCCCTGCCTTGGGAGCGGGATCACGTGCACAGGCAGCGAGAGCAGCAGTCCAGTGCTGCTGAGTGGGGAGTGCAGTCACTGGGAGCTTCTGGGACACTCAGGGCTTCCAGCTCAGCACACGGCAAACTGCCCTGGAGTCATACCCGCTGGAAACCTAGGCACCCTGGGGCACAGGGAGGTCATCCAGCCTGTGTTTCTGGGAAAAGTCCCCTGAAACTACCACCACCACAGTGATAGTGGTGTCACTGTATTGGCTTAAGGACGTAGGCCAGGTAAGGCTTGAAGGCAGAATTAATATTTTTTGCTAGAGCAACTGTAAAAGTAGAAAAACTAGACAGCTTTCAGGCACACAAGCCATTCTCCATGTCTCTATTTCCAAGAATTATTGTGGTTTGCATGGATCCTCAGTTTCACTGCTAAGTAGTCCTCTCAAGAAAATTTCTGACCACTTCTGCCAGTGGGGCATGAGGATGTCCTTTTCTTCTTTCTCTGTCTCACATGAGAGTGAAATGGTATTTTGTTTTTATCACTGGCTAAAGATTCGTTTTTAGCATAGTCATGAGTTGTAAGTAACTTAAAGCCCAAGCAGTGGAACTTGGCTCCCAAAACTTTTGCAAACCTTGAGCATTCCTGGCATTCCTGGCTAGGAATTTTGTGCAAGTCTTTTTTAATGAACCTGCCTGAAGTATAAATTTCTCTGGGTTTTGAAGAGCTCAGATCCAGAGTTTGCTTCTTGCTCTCCTTAACTTCAGTGGCAAGCACATTTATCATTGTTATTTGACAGAAAACTTGAACGGTTAATGTCTTGGATTGATATTGTATGAAGGTACATTCTTTGCTTTTATGGAGATCTAGCAATTAAGACAAATATTTGTTCTTGAGATCTTGCAGCTCGCAGCTCCTGATTGCTTCTCTGCGATAGAATGATATGTTTTCTTTTATCACCATTTCTGATTACATAAATAAATGAAAGAAATAAACCTCTGTGGGACTTTTTTTTTTTTTACTTCTGTCTAGCCTGCCTGTACACTGTTGTACACTATGCTTCCATCCAGTCTGTAGCTTGAGTTTCTTGGATATGGAAAATACATGTCTGATTCTTAAAGAAAATTTGTTAACAGGACATTTCCAAGTTCCCAGACAAAGATTATACAGTGCTGGGTGAAGGTGGAATCATTCTGAGCGGAGGCCAGCGAGCACGAATCTCACTAGCAAGGTGAGTATTTTGCTCTCTAAGTAGTGTACTGTTTCATGTATAAGGAGAGTATTGTGACTTAAACACACGTGGACCAAGTCCTGCTAAATAAATATCCTCCAGATATATCAGGAACTTCATTTTTACTATCAGAAATCTGAGTTTTGCTATGCAGTTGTGTTTGTGATACACCTGCGTATTTATTTATTTATTGAATTTTAAAAGTTTAACGTCAGACACATGCTGTGGCTTGGCAGAAGATGAATCTTTCCCTTCCTGATGCAATATGCCATTTGGAGATTCAGACCTTTAAGTGTAGCTTTCTAAGTACTGAAGAAATCCATACAAAGATACAAATAAGAAATATTCCAGGATCTTTCCCTGCTATGACGCTTCTACAAAGCAGTTTATATATTGATTAATGACATACTCCCTGTGCGCAGGTAACAAAAATGAAAAAAATGCCATGTTTCAAAAAGTGTTGCTAATATTTTTGGTCTTTTTCTGTGGTAAAAAGAAAAGTGGAAAGCAATGGCTAGTCAGTAGCTATGAATAATGGTCTGGCCTTGTCTGTTTGACCTTCCAACGTTAGTAAGTAATTTTGAAGGTCTACAGAACAGTAACATAGGTGTTTTTCTTACAAATTAGCTATGTGTTTCAGCGGAATCACTTAGTTATCGTCAGAAATCCAGTAATAATAGCCCTGATGTGTAAATGGCCCCATTTATTTCTGTGCCAAGTGCAAATTGTGCTGGTTCCCATGCTCAGAAACACCAGGGAGAAGTAAAATCACATTACGGTGATCCACACTGGCATCCCATGAAAGATGATCCAGGCAACTATAGCCCTGTCAGCCTGACCTCAGTGCCAGGAAAGTTCATCCTGAGTGCACTCACGCGGCATGTGAAGGACAACCAGGGGATCAGGCCCAGCCAGCATGAGTTCATGAAAGGCAGGTCCTGTTTGACCAACCTGATCGCCTTTTACAACCAGGTGACCCTCCTGGTGGATGAAGGAAAGGCTATGGATGCTGTCTACTTGGACTTTAGTAAGGCCTTCAACACAGACTCCCACAGCATTCTGCTAGAGAAACTGGCAGCCCACGGCTTAGACAGGTGTACTCTTCACTGGATTAAAAACTGGCTGGA
>VYXH01006307.1:85763-131321 GCA_013397275.1 Burhinus bistriatus | reverse complement strand
GGCTGAAGGAATTGGGATTGTTTAGTCTGGAGAAGAGAAGGTTGAGGGGAGACCTTATTGCTCTCTATAACTACCTGAAAGATCGGAGCTGGTCTCTTCTCCCGAGTAACTAGTGATAGGACAAGAGGAAACGGGTTCAAGTTGTGCCAGGGGAGGTTTAGGCTGGACATTAGCAAAAAAATTTTCGCTGAAAGAGTTATCAAGCATTGGAACAGGCTGCCCAGGGAGGTGGTTGAGTCACCATCCCTAGATGTGTTCAAAAGTCGTGTAGATGTGGAGCTTAGAGACCTGGTAGAGTAGGGTCAATGGTTGGACTAGATGATCTTAAAGGTCTTTTCCAACCTAAACAATTCTATGTGCATGTCTGTGTGAGGCTAAAAGATGGGTTCATTAAAATACAGAGGCTTTCAGTGTGGATCTTTCTAGTGGATTTGTGAGAAGGAAGAGGCATATGGATGGTTCTGTTTTATGCGGTATGATAAGAGAGGAGGGGAGGAGCAGGCAAAGCTTTCAGAGCTAAAAAAACCCCAACCAACAAAACCCACTTAGATTTTCATTTAAAATGCAACATTTACATGAATTATTTTCCAGATTCTATGAATAATCATGTCTGTCACTTTTCAGATGGTCGAGGCTCATTTACTGGAGGGTCACAGAACTGATATATATTTATTGTCAGCCAAATAATTATTTTTAAAAAAATTAAATGTCCCAAAGACAGTGGCTGTATCTGCTTTACATTTTGTTTGGGCTCCAGTCTAAGCTCAGCATACTGCAAGGTGTGCAGGTGTTGAGGTGTGGGTTGCAGATGAAGCTCTGAGAAAGCTAGAGGAGAAAATTTAGGATTTCAGCCCCAGGTTGTGCACATCTGCATGGACAATAAGCGGGATGTTATTTGCTCGGACTGGCAGCATACATGTGTCTGGTGTACTCTGTGCGAAGTCATGTGAAATGAGAATCCCTGCTGAAGTGCCATCAACCAGCCATCACGGGAAGCAGATGGAGATTGCCCAAGTCCATCATTCTTACAGCGCATTGTCAGTGCCTGCAGCTACAGCCAGGGAAAAGAAAGGACCAAGGGAAAAAAACAGTGCGTGCCCTGGGTTTGAGCTAGCTCACTGGCCCGGTACCCTACAGCCAGTCATGTATAGCTACTAAGTCCAACATACAAATTATTGTGATGATTTGAGTGCTACAATTATTCTAGGAAAAAACCTGCGAACTTTTTGCTGATTAAAGTGCCAAGAACAGTATGAACTTTTTGTTGTTGTGCAGCCACTACATCATAATACATGGTCGGTGAAATCCATCGTGACAGAGGATTTTTCAATTAAGTTGCTTGGTTTATTAACATAATATATTATTATTGAGGGTTTTTTATCCTAGTGGTTAAATATTTTCACATTGTTTAACATAGTGATTTTAAAACTCATTTTTAGAGTACTTTAAAAAGTGCTGAAATGCATCTGTCCAAATTTTCTTTGCTAATTATACCCTGATTCATATCACATCATGATTTTCATACCCACAGAGGAAGGCAAGGGGCCTTTTTGAACTTATGTTGAAACTGATTTAAAAAGCCACCTTTTAACCACAGGTTTAGGTCTCAGTGAGCCATGTCCAGGCACATACAGCTTAAGGTCCTGATGCTACAAATAGTTTTGATGTCCTGAACTGGAAATATTGTACAGTCCCATTTCAGATAACATTTGCAAGATCATGGCTCACTAATACACTTGCCTTTGCTCACCAGTTATTTCCAAGTACTCCTAAAACTAAGTGCTGAGACCTAAGTCTTTTCACACCCTTATTTACGTGTATGTAATTTTCCCTCAGGCACCAGTAGACGTTACAGTAGGTACTAAATTCCCATTTAAATGGTCATTTTACACCGATGGGGACTGTCAGATTCAGGCCATAAACAGATCTTCAGAGTAACCTGTGTAAAAGGCAGCTGTATAGTGTCCTTTGATTGCACAGAAATTAATGGAAAACTTGAGTTAGTTTGTAATGTGGTCTGCAGCAAAGCAAGGCTTTATTGAAAGGTGTCTTACAAGCACATTTAACATTGAACTTCAGCTCCACAGTGATGCTGTAAAAAAGTATCAGTTACAAGTTTTTGAGAAAAAACTGTATCGATGCTGTAAAAAGTCTATCAATTAGAAGTTTTTGTGAAAAAAATATAAAAGCATTCTTTTAGAATTATATTTACGTGAATTTATAAGACTTGTGAAAGTAAACGTTGTTTCCATTTTCTCTGTTCAGAGCAGTGTACAAAGATGCTGATTTGTATCTCCTGGATTCTCCTTTTGGACATTTAGACATTTTTACAGAAAAAGAGATATTTGAAAGGTACCGTATGTTTTGATAGATTGTATTTAAGAATCTCACCAAGCAGCACAAAGTAAAATCAAGAACAGAAATTTAATAACAGTGTAACAGTGTAAAAATACTGAAGTGATCAAAATTATACCTTTTGGGGATGTTTATTTTTAGGGGTTCTCATGACTGAGTTTTTTGTGTTAGCAGTAGGACAGTGTACTGAGCAAGGTGTGAGCATTACTGCTCCCTCTTTCATCTCATCATATTGAGCCTGCTATAATCTGTTACTCCCAGAGTGCATGGCTTTATATCTGGTGTATCTGTGTACCAGAAAGGCTTTCATTTTAAAACACTTCCTGCTTTGTAAGTATAAATTTTTACAAGAATTTCTATTTGTCTTGTTTTTCTAATCACTGAATATATAAAAATATATTTGAATATATATAAATATATTTGAATATCTATAAAATATATTTGTCTTGTTTTTCTAATCACTGAAAGACTGGTCACGTGAAAGTGCCCACTGGACCAAGAGATTGGCAGCAGGTTGGCTGAAGACAGAGACTTTTGGCTTGACCTGGTGGTGTGGCTCAAAACACTAAGGACACACGCTGCCATCCATGAGCTTTTCAGTGACCGGAATTTTGAAGTTTTGAAATTGAGCTAATACTTTTAAGTTTGGTAGCAAAAGATCTAAGGAATCCTGAGATGAAAAGAACTAGTTCATCTTCATGTTGAACTGTGCGTTTTGGATTGACCTGAAAATGATTGAATTTTCACCCTTTTTTTGGTTCCTGCAATAAAGTACTCACCCTTTACACGTCTCAGCCTTACCAGCTCCTTTATAGTTTGAGGGAGCACCCAAGACTGCTTATACTGGGAGGGGGGCAGGTAGAAGCAAATAGATTGAAAGTGAAAGGGATAAAAGCAACATTTAATCATGAAAAAAAAAATCTGTTTTTAACACTTTCATCTTTTATAGCTGTGTGTGCAAGTTGATGGCAAATAAAACTAGGATCTTGGTTACTTCAAAACTGGAACATTTAAAGATTGCTGACAAAATACTAATTTTACATGAGGGGAGCTGCTATTTCTATGGAACATTTTCTGAACTTCAGGGTCAACGGCCAGACTTCAGCTCAGAGCTGATGGGATTTGATTCTTTTGATCAGTTCAGTGCAGAGAGAAGAAATTCAATTCTAACTGAGACTCTCCGACGATTTTCCATTGAAGGAGAAGGCATGGGATCACGAAATGAAATAAAGAAGCAATCTTTTAAACAAACATCAGATCTTAATGACAAAAGGAAGAACTCCGTAATTATTAACCCCCTTAATGCCAGTAGGAAGTTCTCAGTAGTGCAGAGGAACGGGATGCAGGTCAATGGGATAGAAGATAGCCACAATGAGCCACCAGAAAGGAGGCTGTCGCTGGTACCTGACTTGGAACAGGGAGACGTAGGTCTGCTTCGGAGTAACGTGCTAAACACTGACCATATGCTGCAAGGTCGGAGGAGGCAATCTGTGTTAAACCTGATGACGGGCACCTCTGTGAACTATGGACCAAACTTCTCCAAAAAGGGAAGTACAACGTTTCGGAAAATGTCTATGGTGCCTCAGACAAACCTGTCTTCTGAGATAGATATCTACACCAGGCGCTTGTCTCGAGACAGTGTCTTGGACATAACTGATGAAATCAATGAAGAGGATTTGAAGGTGTGTGTTGATTTACATTTATCTTGGCTTTTTGATATTTTGATAGTTTAGTGCAATATACTCCTTACATATTTTTCTACCTGACTATGTCATTCCTAATGCAGTGCTTCTCTGTGGAATACCTTTTTTTTAAACTCCAATATCAACTTGAAATCATTGAAATCCTCAATAATGTATTTTGCGTGGTTTTTTATAGTTTTTGAGTGCTATCTGTAGAGGATTTCAATCCAGGATTTTAATCTCTTGCACTTTAATCTAGCTCTACGATCACTTATGCTAAAATTAAATTAAATTAAAAACCATAACATGGAAAAACATTGTTTTAAAACATTTATGTAAAATTGACATTTGAAACATTAAGGCTCATGGAAAAGATAAAATACATTTGAAGTGCTAGCACAGTTTTTAAAACTGAAATTTGATGAAATTTTACAAATTTGTCAGACTGTTTAGCTCTTATGTTCTGATACAGATAATGAACAGAGGAGTAAGATGAATTTTACTCTGTTTTTGTGGATGTGCTGGGAACTATGCAATTGAGGTTAAGTTTTATACCAGGAACTGGAGCAAAATTCCTTTTTTTCTAATAACTATCAACTGGTCATGATGAAGTCCTTTCATTTTCAAAACTGACAGCTGATTTTCAAAGGACAGGAAAATTTTCTAAAGTAGTTTCCTAGGTGGAAAGAAGTCTACAAGAGACATTTAAACTCATAATTTGCTGAAGCACTACCCATTTTTTCTTTTGCTTTATTGATCTCAGCAGAAAAAAAACCCTGCAGAGTATTTACAAATTTACTGTAGCAGCACAATTATCTCCATTGAAAGAAAATAGCTATTGATTAAGCATTTCTGGGCTTCTAGTAGTGCTGGACAAATCTTGGTTGTTTCCTTCAGTGTTGTCTGAAAATTTCAAATCATCTCTAAACTGTGTTGTTGTATCAAAGATGACTCAACCAGGCAGTACCTTCCTCTCCAGCCATTATCAGCCAATTTGAATTCTGCGGTTCAATTATTTGGAGGGAGTTAGCAGAAAGACTGACAACATTCATATGTCAGAAATTCTCATATACAGTTATCATTCTGACTATGGTCTTATCAATTCTTTGACAGGAGTGCTTTACTGATGATGCTGAAAGCATGGGCACTGTTACCACATGGAATACCTATTTCAGATACGTTACCATCCACAAAAACTTGATTTTTGTTCTAATTTTTTGTGTGACTATCTTCTTAATTGAGGTAAAAAAATCTGTGTTTGATGTCATGTTACTGCAAATGATGTTTGTTCAAACTGTGTTGTTTATGATAAAAGGATAAATAGATAAAGCATCAAGACATTAGCTCATGTATGTATCGCTTATTGGCAACTGCTGTTAAATGATATTGCAATGACTTTTCTGCTGTTTAGATGAGCATTTCTCACCAAAGATAGTGATTAGTGCACAGCAGCGGAAGACCCACCTTCTCAAATTATCTTGGTTATTTTCTGCTCTGTGGTAAGAATTGTTGCCCTGTGCAGGTCTCTTGTTCACAGGTGAAGAATCTTCCATTTTCCATTAACAGATATCTTTGTAGAGCTTTGGGGAGTTAACAACAATAATTACTAGATCTTTTTTGATGAGCACTTACATAAATTCTGGAGAATTGCTTTCAAAAACGAGTTAGTAGCTTTGCTCCTAGTGAAAGAAGAGTGGTGAGTAAGGCAGAGAGCTGAATGCCTGTGACGGCATTTAAAGATGGATGAGGTGTTCCTGCAGCATGCAGAGAAGACTTTTTCCAAGTACAGTGGAAAACACTGTCAGAAAAAGTGCTGAAGAACATCTGCCTGATCATGCAAGTCTGACTATTTTTCTTCTAACAGAAATCGCCTGCTTTTTGTCTTGTCTCCCAATTCAGGAGAGACTTTTAGCGTATATACAGAAACTCATAGTGTCCTCTTTTACAATTAATGTCCTGAATCAACTGTTTTTCTGAGGGAAGGAACATGTTTTGGAGAGAGGACCGGGAAATTAAAGAGACTGTATTTGTATGTCAACTTATAAAATATGGTAACAATTTCTCTTGGCATTTTTCAACATGTACTGGAAGAAGAGAAGAATCCATTAGGAATATAGGACTAGTTTCTCACTGATTGTGTCAGTGAAATGTTTTTAGCCATTCTGCAGTGGCATTCAAACTTCTAGTATCATCAAACCTGGAGAAGGATATGATTGACAGTATCCTAA
The DNA here is from genome assembly GCA_013397275.1 of Burhinus bistriatus. Lineage (NCBI taxonomy): Eukaryota > Metazoa > Chordata > Aves > Charadriiformes > Burhinidae > Burhinus > Burhinus bistriatus. Next base: position 125,056 of record VYXH01006307.1, on the reverse strand, counting down.
ATTTACACTAATGTTACGTTGCAGGTAATTTAAATTAATGCTTTTGGACCAGGAATAAAGCCTGGAGCTTAGACCAGGAATAAAGCCTGGAGCTTATATCTAGTTTGAGATTCTGAATTTTTAAACCACCTCCGAAAGCATGACAGTATTTAGATGTGTAGCTGTTCTTACCATGTAAGTTTTATTTTCATGGTAGTGGAAAATGGCTGTGTAAACCTACAACAGCAAAGCTGAACGCGAGTTGTAGGGGAAAAGGAAATTTTAACTTTGAGGTATATCAGATTTATCCCCATATATTCAGCATACATTTCTAATCTTGATTACAAATTTTTTGCTTATTTTGAAGGTACTCAGTCAGAGCACAGACTATATAACCTTTAGCAAATCTCTGTGCATGAGATGAAATGCCATGCCAAGTGATTTTGTGACCTGTGCTAACACTTTGTACCCTTCTGACCTCAGACAAGAAAGAGAGGCTAGCGAGGACACGTAAATTGAAAATGGAGCTTTGACACCCTTCAGAGCTGGATAGGACTATCGTGAAAATACTAGAGAGGCTATTTTAGATTTAGAATAGGATTGTTTTGTATTGTTCCAAGGTGAATCCACACATATCACCATAAATAGGGCATCATTTGTACAGTCTTCCTAGGGGTGCGTGTGTGTGTGTGGGGTGTGTGTGCATAGCCATTTAAGTGGCTCAAAACTGTGGTTCCTAGATATAATACCCAGAGAATAGGGTTGCTGAACTGGAAGAAGAGCAGTTATGAACGGAAACATATAGAAAGACTTTGTGAAGTTATTCTGTCATGGTATTGTCTACCTTCATCTTCCCAGCTAAAAAAAATTGGTCCTCTGTTGCGAGGAGTCAAGATCAGAACAGAATTGTGCTGGGAGATGGAAAAATGTTATTGTGAAAGAAGCCTGATCCTTACAAATGCGTAAATTCAGGGTATCATGGTCAAGCTTGAGTTATTTACTATAAGGCCTGCAAAAGTTAGTGGTTCCCAAGAAGAAGACTAATTATTTGCTGAGGTATTACCGTAATACATTCCTGTACCAGTGCTATAAAAATATATGGGAAGAGGATGCTAGAAACTGTGTTTGGACCCTTAGAAGAAAGATCATAGGCAGAAATAAGGCAATCTGAAATGTGGTGGACTAGATGAAGGTCTCCAGTGTCTCAGTGGACAGACAAGAAAATGTGTTCTAGAGGAAGCTTCTGTTGAGCACTGAAGCATCTCACAACAAAAAGGGTTTAATTCCACATTTAAAAAGTATTAAAATAGATTATGTGGACAGTTATGTAAAACTAGCAGCTGAGCAATATCAGACAAATAGATATATCAAATGTAGGTATCAGCTAGCAAGAACAACAATGCAAAAATAACAGTGTTAAAGGTTTGACATTCATATTTGAATAGCTGTCTTTGAAGATATTGAGAGACTTACTCTTTTAGGGCCATCAAGCAATATTAATCTTTCAAACTTAAAATATGTTAAAGCATACAGTGAACGTTCCTTGTCATTAGGAACGCATTAGCAAGCCTTTGTTAATAGTACGGTAAAAAACAATAAAAGAATATTTAGGCACTTGAGAGCCTGATTGTAATACAAATCTAAATGTAGCTTTCCTGGTGGGATGCACTAAATGGTTTCTGTGGAAAGAGGAGCAGATATGACAAGGTTTTTGCTTCAGGAAAGTTTGACTTCCATCCATTTATAATGCTGTCTCTACAAACAATTATAAAGTTAGTGAAAGAAGAGAAGTAAGAAAAAGTACATAATGTGACAAGGCAAAAAAATTGACTCTGTTTCCTTTGGTCACAGGTAGCTGCTTCTCTTGTTGGATTATGGTTTCTTAAAAAGTAAGTAGTGGTGATCATTTAGTGAGAAATTGGGGTCTCCTTTTTATTGATTTTTGCTATAAATAATTAATAAATTCTGCCAGAATTCTATATGGATAGGCACTAGCTTATATTCAATCAAATGGTTCATAGATGGATAATCTAAATACCTCATGTAGGTGGTATCTTAAGCTGGTACTTCTTTAAGTGCTAACAGTCAAATGGCTTGTGCCTTGTTATCGAGTACATAAAAACGCACCCAAGACTTTTCCTGGGTCAACTCACTCTAGAGATGCATGGACTTGATTATCCTGAATACACTGTGGTTCACCGCTGTCTTTCAGAGGTGCCAGGTGAGACATTTGCTTAGGAACATTTTAAGGGAGCAGTTTCTGTAGAACCCCGTTTGCACAATTTCTTCTGCTCACCTATGAAAAATTCCTAGAAGTTGCAGGATCAGGCTGGTGAAGGTTAAAACATACTGAGCAGCAGTATGGCTTTTCCTGGTTTCATGCTTTTGATCCCTGTTTTTGTCCTGCAGCGCTAACTCTGTATGTTTGAGTATAGAAAGCATATGGTGACTTAGGTCTGATCTGGAGGAGGAGGGATTTATGCTGATGTCCCCTTACAATAGGTCACTAAGGCCTTTGGTTTTTATAGTACACTTAAAGCATTTTACTTCCATAACAATTCACTTTTTTCAACTATTTTTTTGTGGTCAAAAGAAGCAGATGCGTTTTCCTTGATTAGGCTAGTTTTGTCAGTGATTAAACAGGCAAAAGACTACCAAAACAGTACATTTTCACCGTAGTTTGGAGAAAACTGTTGGAGGGGTCATAATTATATGACAATGGCTTAATTTCCATCTTGGTAAAAACCCTTCATTGCACAATTGCAACTAATTTCAGAAATTACTACAAATGCTGATAGGTGCCTGAATCACCAAAGGTATCTGAGGAGATGAATAAGCCATTTATTGCCTTGGCCCGAGAACACGTACAGAGTAACTTTTCCTCAGTGGAACGTGGGGTAGTTCGTAATTTCTATTTTATACATACAGGACAATATTTTAAAAATTACTGGAAATACATACAACTAACCATTAACATAGTTTTAAAACAAATTAACATTGCAGTACTATTTGTTTAGTAGAGAAGATAAAAGAGAAAAAACTACAATTTCCAGTCATGCATTTATTTTTAATTTCCATTGCACAGGACAGCTTTGGAAGCAAATGCAACACAACCAGAAAACAGTACCTCTGACAATCCTCCCGTGATTGTCACTGACACTAGCAGCTACTATATCATTTATATCTACGTGGGAGTGGCAGATACCCTGCTTGCCATGGGAATCTTCAGAGGTTTGCCCCTTGTGCATACGCTTATAACAGTGTCTAAAACTCTTCATCAAAAGATGGTGCACGCAGTTCTTCATGCACCTATGTCAACATTCAACTCTTGGAAAGCAGGTAACTGAGATGGGAACTGGTTGACTCATGTATGGGTTTCATTTCAATTAAACAGTTTTCATTCTGTTAAAACATTTTCAGTCAAGCTGGATGTTAAAAGTTTGGCACATAAAGTAATTTGTGAATCTTTTAATGAACCTTGATTGCACTTTAAGTGTGACATATTTTAGTTGTCAATTCTGATTCTGAAATATCACCTTGTAAGTTGGAGTGAATTAAAAGTTAACTGTTTGAGACAATAAAACTAGACTAACTTCTAATGAATAAACTTTGACTAAAACTGCAGTAGAAAAGATATAGTCAGCTTTGTGGTGAGTGACAGGGAGTCAGGTGTGGATGATAAATAGTGCTTTATTCCATAAGTAGTCCTACTAAAATGGCATACAACATCAGTTAGTGTGAATAATGATATGCATATTCAAATTTGGCTCTGGAGTTGATACAGAGTTCATTATATAAGTGCTGCAACAACTCCCATCTTCCACTGTACATGAAATTCCTATCCCATACCCTTCTGACTGGTGCGTACTAGCTTACAGGAGACACTGGTAACTGACAATACAACATAGGGTTTCTCCTTCATTTTCCCATTATGTTCTTAATTCTGTTGTTACCTGGTGATTAAAACAGTAATTCTATTCAGAAGTTAAGAAACTGGTGTACAAATGCATAGATATAAATATGTATATTTAATATACATTAAATATTTGCATTGAATATTTATATATAAATACTGATGTGCAAATTATCTGTATATCATCAGAGCCTCCTGCATAAGGGGTACAGACCTTGTGCTTTTTGCCTCTGTTTCTGTCCTGTTTAATTATGTTTCTTTGTTTTTATTACATTTTCCTGGAGTTTTTTTGAGGTTTCAAGAGCTGAAACAGAAGTTGTGGAGCCAAATTCCTCCCTGGGGAAAGAAGCTGTAGCTCTGCTAAACTGTAATGGAATTGCTTGTACTGGAAAAAGTCTTGTACTTATCCTTAATATATTGTATTCAGAAAAAGTTGTACTTTTTGTTAAAGTAATAAGTGTAGGATTTGGGAAGAGTTAAAATGTTTGACTTTTTTTTTCTTTTTTTTGTCTTAATCCATAGGTGGTATGCTTAACAGATTCTCAAAAGATACAGCAATACTGGATGACTTACTTCCACTTACAGTATTTGACTTTGTTCAGGTTTGTAGAATAAAAGTTCTAAATTTTGCTGTCTTATAGCACTGTGAAGTTTCAGTCATGCATCATGCAAAAAGAAATCATATTAATAAGAAGAAATAACAGCTGGAATGAAATCCCTGTTCCTTTTTTTCAGTCTGTATATCTGTTTACATAGCTGCTTATCTTGTAAGTCAACTTCATTGCTTCTTTTTTGAGTACTTGCCTGTATACATACCTCCACTGTGCAAACCACTTTTAGTACTCGAGCTCAGAAACATTTTTGCCCTGCAGACCCCTACAGTACAAGTATCCTGCTGCTGCCCATATTCAACTTCAAGTGTGTAAAGGGCATTCCTTAGTTTCTTTCAGTTATCTTGGCTCAAGATTAATATTTTTTTCATGCTATCCTTTGATTGCATTCAGTCATTTTCATGACTTTACCTCCTTAGCCTCTTCTGTTCACAGTTTACTAGCATCACCCTTAATTTCCTTCTTCTCGTTAGTTGAATACATTCTTATTTTTTCTCTTTTATCTTCTGTGGAAACTCTTCTAGGCCTGCCTTATAAGGCAGTTTCACCCATGATCATGTGCTTTCAACTCTCGGTTGGGCAGTTCTGCTCTTTTTTTCTTTTTTTTTTTCCCCTTCACAAGTTTGACTGCCTAATTTTGTCTTTTATCCTTCGCATCTTTGTGGCTTCCTCTGGGTCTCTGGGATTTAAGCTGAGTCAGTCAGGCACTGGGTAACTATTTGTGATGGAGGAGAGCTTTAGATGACTCTACTCCTTGGAGGAATTACCCATCCCTAAGAGCTGTAGAATTGCAAACTTTTTACTTTTTGGGTGGAAAGGCTTGTTTCCAATATACCTTCTGGGAAACTCCATGTATTGCAAAATCTGGAGTTTTGGATGACCTTTTTTCTTATCCACAGTGAAGAGAACATTGAAGAAATACAGAGATAGAGGCAATTCCAGTGTTTCTCAAGGCAGATGCCTTTGTTTGCCCCCTGTCCTGCCTATTCTGAGACTTTGTGACTCTGTGTGGACCCAGCACCTCTCATTAGTGTCCCACCACTAATACTGCAGCACCAGCTTTTCCTCAGATAGAGCTGGTTCCCAGAACATTTAAAAAATAAAAGCAAAAGCTTCCCTGGCCCTCCTGGTCCTCTCTGCCTTTATTTAGGAGATATGCAGGCCTGACTTAATCAATCCAAACACTCTGCTGCACAGGTTGCCTGTCTCCATCTGTGAGTTTGCTCTGCTTTACAATCCCTACCAATGTGACGGTCTGATCAAAACTGAGTCCCTTTCCCTGTTAGTTACTGATAACTTTGGCTCATGACTTCAGAGAGGCCAGTGTAGCTCCACGTGAAGAGATTCAAGGACATCACAGCTCTACTTCATGTCCTGCTGATGTCATGAAGATTTGCTGAATGAGTAAACATGGACATTGAGATCTTCACTGAATCATTAATGTGTGATCAGGATTCACTACTGTCTTTTCTGGTGTGGCCATTTTGTTTCTGATATTTTGGATCTGCCATGGGGATGTTATTCCAAAATTATTTTAGTTAGTCTGTCTCTACGTTTCAAACTCTCTACAAGAAACTGACTGGTTTTTCATGTTTTCAAGGATAAGGAAAATCCCTAGATTTGGCTTTTCTGCTGTGATGCCTTTCAGAGGCTAACCTATAGTCTAATGTCCATAGGTTCACCTTTGTTTCCTCAATCTCAACTGCAGAGGCTCCTAGACATGGATGATAAGCTGTCTTGTCTTTCCAGGTTCTTCTGGTGAAGATCACTGAACCTACCTGCTGTCTTGAATGCTCTTTACCAGTCATCCCTTCATAAGACATTTCTTCTGATCCTCCATAGATTCAGACTTGCTTGGCAGCTTCAGACTCTGTAATGAACAAAGTGAGATTCCTCTGAAAGATACAGAGAAGCTATACATATGACTTTTTCCTTCTGTGCTGATTATCGCAGAGTCACAGAAAGGTTGAAGCTGGGAGGGAGCTCTGGATCTAGGGCCTGGGACCTCTCCAGTCCCTCTGCACAAAGCAGGGTCCGCTACAGCACGTTGCTCAGGGCCATGTTGGATTTTGATATCTCAAAGGGTGGAGACTCCACAACTTCTCTGAGCAACCTGTTCCAGTGTTTGACCATCCTCACATTAGAAATGTTTTTTCTTATGTTTAAATGGAATTTTGTGCATTTCAACTTGTGCCCATTGCCTCCTACCTTCACAGTGGGTGCCACTGTGAAGAATCTGGCTCAGGCTTCTTTGCTCTGCACCAAATACCTACTGGGATTTATATAAATATAATATAATTTTTAAACATATATATAAAAATTATTTGCATATATACTCAAATTTATAGTTTATATAAATATAATAAATACCATGAGATACTTATACAAAGTGGTAAGATGCCCGTAAGCCTTCTCTTAAGGCTAAACAATCCCAGCTTTATCAGCCTGTCCTTGCATGTGAGATGCTGCAGTCCCTTTGTCATCTTCAAGACCTTTCCCTGGACTCACTCCAGTATGCCTGTATCTGTCTTGCACTGGGGAGCCCACTCCCAATACAGTCTCACTGGTGCTGAAGAGAGGGGAAGGATCACCTTCCTTGATCTTCTGACAATGCTGCCCTTGTTGGCCTCCCTTGCTGCAGGGGCGTATTGCTGCCTCATGGTCCACCAGGACACCCATGGCCTTCTCTGCAAAGCTGCTTCCCAGTCAGTCACCCTCCAGCCTGGTGAATGTGATTATTCCTTCCCAGGTGCAGAGATCTACAGAAAAGGTTAACTTCTAAATGTACAGGGATGCCTAAATCTGAGTCTTGTGAGATGGAGACATGGTCTCTGCTAGCCTTCAGTTTATGTTTGCATGTTTGTCCTTCTGACTTCTGAGCTTTTCCCAAGAATTTGACGCAAAATTTTAGAGCTGGTTCTTATTCCCTCTTCTATGAGAAAGAGCTGGTAGATGACTCCAGCTGACTCCTTGGTTAGGGACACTGCCTCCTTCTCTGTTGCAGTTGTGGATGTCATGACATAGTTTTTCTTAGGACTTTTATAGGTATTAGACGTATCAGGGGACCTTCCCTTTAACAGAGCAGGGTGTTTTATCCAGGATGAATGAGACTTCCAGATGAAAAAGGCCAGGGTTACTCTCTAGTCACTGGCATATACCCAGTTGCCCATAAAAAAAGAAGGGGTATTAACCTTTACATCAACGACAAGAGATAGCAGATTCTCTGACAGCCATCTGACCTGCTTCCATACATCTTGGGTATGAACTGTAGCCAGCTAATGATGGCAGTAGCATTGCCACTAGCTTTAACATCCATCTCAGTCTTCTACCATTGCTTACAGTGGGGTCATAATTTTTTGGAGATCGTTCATGTGACATGCTCATCCCTAGGGTTTAATATAGTCCCACTCAAAAGGTCATAGTGAACTCACTGGACATTTATGCCTATGGTCATGACTGGTTTTCCCTAAATGATAAACCTCCAATCAGATTGGCTACTGCAGCCGTTGCCACCCTGAACTCTTGCTGAATTGCTTTCTCCACCACCAGCCGCATTTTCCAAAATGGTAACACAGAGGAACCACTGGAACGTGTCTCCCCATCCAGCCTTCATCCCAGGCCTGAAAGCTCAGCTCCTGTGGCGCTTAACTGGGCTGCATGAGCCCTGTGCTGCCATTCCCTGAGCATATGCCAATGTAGCTGGCTTGTATGTTGATTTTTGCTACTGCCTTTTTAGAGAAGGTGTCATCTTCTGTTTGACTTTACACTTATTTTGCGTTTGGAGTTTATGAGATAACACAAATTTTCATATTCAACTTTTTAGTGAAATAACTGTTGGACCAGCAGTGAGAACAATATGGCATCATGGTGGCCTTTGCAAAATTTGAGCAAATGATGGAAACAGGAGGTAAAACAGTCACTGAGTGACTGTGTAATCTCACGTAATGTGAGAGCTGTATGACTTGGCTCAGTATCAACTGAACAGCTCACTCGCTTCGTTACAGTTAGAGATACAAGAGGTACTAAATTCTGCAGTTTGAAATAATGAGTAAACACAAATCCATTCTTGCATTGCTACAGACCAGTGCTATACAGCCTGCACAAGCATAACCCACATGTGTCACCATTCTTTTCAGAGCAATGAGGAAAATAGTGAAAGAAATCTTTAACTTGTTCAGCTGTTACAGTAATTTTTTTCATAAACTTTGATGCTGGTATTGCATTGCTCAGATTTGTGATGAAAACAAAGGATAGGAAACCTGGAACATGCTTACCTGTTCATGAAAGACCTCTGACTTGGAGTACTGGGAATTTGAACCCTTCCTTGAATTTATGTGGATGTAGTAGCAAAAGCACTAACTACAGTTTTCTTCCTAATGTGAATTTAGTTTTGCCTTCCATCTGTTTCTTTGCTGACTGGTCATTTGCAGTGATGATTCAATGCAATGTTCATCATTTTGTCCAAATTGTCCATTTGCCGTTGCTTTAGGCTGATAAGTTTGCAGTTTGAAGTAGCTGTTTAGTGTGAAAGGTAACACCCTGATACAAAGCAGAGCTTTGCTGTTCTGTGTACAATGATATACTTGATTTTCATTAGATTTAGGTATGAGACAAAAACAGTCTACGTGCTTAAGGTGCTCCTAGAGTAAAGACCAAGTCCTGATTTAGCTAAATCTGTCTGGAGTTACTGAGGACGAGGTCTTATGAGAATGGTAGTAGTCTCTGGTGGGTTAAATAGATTATGGAATGTTTTTGTTCCTTTTGAGTCATCTGTCACCATAAAACATCTTTTTTTCTTCTGAAACTGCTGATTTTTCATACCACAAGTCCTCTTAGGACTTCTTTCCTGTCTTCTGATCAGGACAAGTAGTAGTGCTAGTTTCATATGTGGGTTACAGTCCCTTGAGCAAGCGATGATGTGCAACTTCCCACTTTTTCTGACCCTCAGAAAAACTGCTTGGCCCAGAACCTGCAGGAGACTGGCAGTCAGCTCCTGACAGTCTGGCACACCTAGTCCAGACAAGACAGGGACAGCACTGGCAGGTTTGGGAGGTGGCTGCAGATATTGCAAATGTCTTTCTTACAATTTTAACTGGAGAGTGAGTGCCTAGCTGCCATTGTTTTTGTGTGACTTCATAATTTAGAAGCCTGCAATACTGGTTGTACTACAGAAAACACTCTTCCATCTATTAGAAAAGATGGCAACTTAGTCCAACAGGTTATGGATCTGGTCTCAGTTATTCATGATCTTCTCATGGAGGTTTGTTCTCAGCTGCAAATCCTACTTAGGTTAACACTTTATGTTTGTTGAAACAATTGGTAGTTTGTTGCCGTGGGAAGGAGATTCATCACCAATCTCTAGTCTATAAAATGACAAGTTTACTATATCAATAGTATTTTTCTTTCATTCTACAGTTAATACTGATTGTGATTGGCGCTATAACAGTAGTCTCAATATTACAACCCTACATCTTCCTGGCATCAGTGCCTGTGATAGGAGCCTTTATTCTGTTAAGGGCATACTTCCTCCACACTTCTCAGCAGCTGAAACAACTGGAATCTGAAGGTAGGAGCAGCAAAATTGGTAGACTTCTAAATCGACAACAAATCAATTGAGAAGTGATTCACCCTTTCACCTCTTCTTTGTCTCTTCTCTTGCAAGATGCCATTGTCTCTGGGAGTAGAACACATACCTCCTTAAAGTCAGTGCTGTTACTGATCCAGCCAATACTGAGTGCTCTTCTGCCAGAGAGCAATGGAGAAGACTGTTTTAAAGCTGGGCTTTATCACTACTGCAGCTGAAAACAAATGAAGTCCTGACATACAGGTTTCTTGAGAGTAAATGTAACTTGAAAAATGTGGTCAGACTTAGTATATGCCCAATGAGTTTCTTTCTTTATAAGAAAAATTTAGAATGGATATACCTTGATTGCAAAGAATTCTTATTTCTGAATAAGTTATTTGACTAATTTTCCTTCCTCTCACCCCATTGAGAGACTAACATATTCCAAATAAAATGGAAAACCTCATTCTGAAGTGTGGGTTTGCAGATCAGGCACTGTGGTCTGGCTTTACAACAAACTGGCAGATCTTCAGCAAATCTGTCCTGAATCTTAAACACTGATGATCATCTTCCCTTTTAGTTAAGTGTAATTTTGAAGTTCCTCAAATCTAAATCTAAATTCCTTTGGTGTTCACGGGGATCCAGCATTGGCTCACCACTTTTTATGAATGCAGGATCTGCTTAAAATTACCATTTCAGTACAGTGGAATCCAGAACATTAAAGTACTCTGTCTGTGCTAAGAAACCTCACTTGGTGGAGTTATCAGAACTGTAGGAATTCATTTTGGCTGAGGAAGAGCCGCCTTTCTCTCATGGCATCTTACAGCAGGCCAGAAGCTTCCCCAGGTAGTATGCTAACGATGAAGATTTAGTGTGATTGCTTCCTGGCAATACACTGAATGGCATTTCAACCCATTCATGCAAAGATTGTTGTATATCCTGTGCTAGGATTACTTCAGTCATGTACTCTAACAACATATGTAAATTAAACACTGACAATAGTTATACTGCTGTGAGTTAGGGCATAGGGCTGTGTATTTGTGTTACATCAAAGGTATTTGCTTATGAGTGTTTATGATGTTTCTAATTTAAACACTTTACAGCTCGGAGTCCAATATTCACCCATCTTGTTACAAGCTTAAAAGGTCTGTGGACACTGAGAGCTTTTGGGCGTCAGCCGTATTTTGAGACCTTATTTCACAAAGCCCTGAACCTACACACGGCAAACTGGTTCCTCTACCTGTCAACGCTGCGCTGGTTCCAGATGAGGATAGAAATGATTTTTGTTGTCTTTTTTATTGCTGTGGCGTTCATCTCTATCATAACCACAGGTATGGTAACCTTACTGTAGGACTGAAGTGGAAGTCTTCTGCTTCTATTTAACAGCTCAGCTTTAGAAACTTCTGAGGGAAATAAACCATTGCAAAATTTAGCATACATTGGAGTCACTGATTTAAGTATGTCATAATAGTAAACACAATTTAATTAAAATAGAAATTACACCATTATTATCTGCAGTCTGATGTAGTAGAGGACTCACTGAAGCAATTAATCTGAAAATAATATCTGAAGGGACAGAACTTGACTTTTCTTGACTGTAATTGCTCATGTGTTTTAAACCACATTAATGTAACCACATTAGTGTACTGAAAAGCTTGGATGTTGATTATCATCTGTATAGCTCAAAATTTTTTAGTAAGTAGATGTTAACGTTCCTCGCATTTGCAGTTGGCTAAGACATGCAGAGTTTTAATGACATTTTAAAGCCACACCAATAGCAGAAATAGTCCAGTTTTCTAATTCCCAACCCACTGACCCATTTTCCAATGTGACGTTTTGCAAATTCCTTTCAAATCCCCTTAAAAATGGCTCACTGCTCCTGGTAAACCCAGTACATGAATAAGAATCACTCTATACATTACTATCTTACTTGTATTTGAAATGCTGCCTGTGTCTGGCCAGGTGTAGCCAGTCTCCAACAGCGAATAGGAGGTGAATGTCCCCATAATGTTGGAATAATTCAGTTCCATGGAAAAACTCAGCAGGTTTAGCTACAGATTACTTCAAATACAGTTTTTAATTCACTACACTTTTGTTACATATGTTTTTTGATTTTGATTCTCAGGCATTATTCTCCCTCTCCTATTTTTACACTGAATTTTGTGTGCAGGATCTGGATGCAGTTTCAATACTATGGTCACTGATGAACAAGAATTTTCTGATTTTGTAAAGGAGGTTTTTGGTTCTAACAATATCCAAATCTCATTTGATCATACTTCATTGTTGAAAAGAAGTTATAGAAAAGTGTACATTTTATCAAATATTGTATTGTGTATGAAATGCTATCCTCTATTTCTTGTATAAGGAGCTCTCTTGATTCTTAGAAAAAAACCATCCAACCACACAAATACTTCTGTATGAAAATACGCACTTACAGTACTTTTGTTACAAAGGAGACTTCTAATTCCCCTAAAATTCATAGGGAAACAATATCTCCTGCTGCCCTTCTAATTTTTTACTTTGTGCACGTAGTAGTTCGGGGTTTTTTAGGAAAACTGTTTCTTGTATTATTGTTTTTCTGAATATTTTATTTGAGAAAAAGGGTTAGAAGCACTTTTTAAAAACGTGAAAATTTGTCATCTTGCCACCATTGTAAACTTTACTGTTACAGGTAAATAGGTCCTTGGAGCAACACCAAATTACTTTTCTTAATCCATCAGCTTTCAGGAGGAATATTTTGCTTTTATTGTTTACTTCTATAATTACTCTACTAACAAGATGTCTATAAGCAAAACAGGAGGAAGTGCGTTGAAGAAAGCCATAGAAGAAATGGAAATATCACAGAAAGGCATTTGGCTTAAATTCTCAATTCCATTTAACACATAGTGAGATTAAAAATCAACAGTGAGGTAGTTTAAATGCTTATATTCTGTTATATGAACTCATAAAGGAAAATGCCTGGAAAATCCTATGCTTGTTACAGCAGACAATTAAAGCAAAAGAATTTATATCTGTATCTTTGTGGAACAGTAAGGAGAACATATTTTCTGTTTGTCCAAGAAATGAAAAGGTAAACCAGTGCAACTATTTTGAATTTTAAAGTTGTTAGCTGTGGTGTTTTAGTCAGATAAGAGTCATTTCACAGATACATATGTGTTGGAAAAAGGAAATTGAAATCAAGGTTGCAGAGGCCTGATTCTGTTCACAGTTTAAGTACCAAGATTTAATTTTTTTTTCTGCCAGAGCACGATCAGGGTTTCTAGTGAATTCAGTGCCAAAGGCAGGTGTTTAACTGATGATTAAGCTCTCAGTCCTTTGTGTAATTAAAAAATCCATGTTTTTGCCATGAAAAAAAAGGGGAGAGAATGTGAATATGTGTTTTAAGATACATGTGCTCATTTTCTGATTTCTATCAGCTTTTTATTTGCCTATAAATTGAATGTGCTTTTCTCTCCGCAGGTGATGGACCAGCTAGAGTTGGCATTATTATTACTTTAGCTATGAACATCATGGGAACCTTGCAGTGGGCAGTAAACTCAAGTATAGATGTGGATAGTTTGGTAAGCATAAAATGCACTGTGCTGTGCTTTCTTATGAGGAATTGCCTTATTTTGTTGATTATAGGTGTTCAGCGTGTTATTTTCAGAGTTGGATATCAGGCAGATGTGTCAGAAAAGTTCCCCTCATACTTTTCACAGCAACCTACTGGCTTGGCACAGCACAAACTGAGTTTTTCTGTGATCAAAAATTTTCCTGGACTAGAAGAGGCAACAGCAAATAATTGCACTTGAGGATTCACATTGCAGATGCAGCAGTGATCGGAAAACTTCAAAAAGTCTTGGAGTTGTTTTGGTATGATTATGTACCTTACCAAGGTGTATAATATACCTTATTTGGTCTACTTAAGGGCTTTGCACAGCAGATCACGATGGATATTTTTGAGCTCCTTCCACGCAAAATCAATAGTGATGTAAAAATCTGTCCTAGACTTCCCTTGGGCTCTTTTTCTGGTCTTTTTCTACCCTCTGACATAAGGCTTTGGAGTTGTACATGTTTACCCCTTTAATTTGTGTAGTTAGTCCATTAGAATTGGCTTTAAAACAGAATATTTCACAAGGTTAACTCATCATCAACTATTTGTTCAGCTATGAGAAGCAGGCAGGAAACTCATAAAAGAGTATGTTTGTTCTTGCACTTTTCATCATAACTTAGCGTAAATGTATGACAGTTTTAGATGTTATTTTTAAATGTAATAGTTACTTCTCTCTTTACACTTCAGGCATTCTAGGATTTATTTTAGACAGAATCCTTGTAACAAAATACAGTAGTCCTAAACCAAAAAAAAAGTTCTGAGGAAAAAAATCTCCCACATCCAGGCATACCCTCTCTTAACCTGAATCAGCTTCTTGAGCCAACCATTTCAGTATTGGAAAACAAACAGCTTTCACAGCAAATCTTGGAGACCATTAAATCCTGATTAGCTGAAATGAGTTGTCATTTAAAAAACATATAATTGGGGCAGATGGTGACAGCAAAGGGATATTTGCCAGTTCGACATATTTTTTTTAAATAAGTGATTCAACCACCCTCATCCTGAAGGAAATCCTTAAGAGCCCCAAAACTGGGAATTAACCACTTACAACATCTAATCTCTTGTTTACACATGTGACTGGTGATAGTCCAGAAAGCTGACTGCCATTCAGGGACACATTTTTTCCCTATCCACCCATTGTTTTATGCTGACTTTCTTTGCTTGTTAGAACAGCCTGTCTTGAAGGGCAAGCACTTTGTGAAAGGGTTTCTTTGCCGTAGCTACAAGACACGCTGAACAGCAGTTGTGTGACTGAAGTAAAACGTGCCATTGCTAAGACGTGACAGTGACAACAATGTTCAATCAGCTCTAATTTGTAAACTCCATTTTAGCCCTGTAAGGCATAACGTGATCGCTTTAAGTATAGCATCTGTATACGAATCATGTGCATGTATTATACGGCTTAATACAAACTGAAGGTGTCTCAGAAAAGCAACAGAAAGTCTTACTGTAGGATTCAGAGGGTGCAGGACACACTAGTGTTCTAATAAAGAAGAACTTCCCCTTTTTAAAAATACATTGATGTTAAAATGTCATCTATTAGTAGCAATAAGGAAGTAACTCCCTTTTCCCTGAAAAGAAAGTTTCAAGTTGCTTTAGACGTTTATGAGTACTTTTCTCTATATTAAGACAAACTACTGGACTGGAGCACCAGTTATAATATATTAATATTATATAATATATTAATATAATATATTATAGTAATGATAGCCATTCAGGCATCAGTTTATAGGTGAAATCCTTTGGACTTCTTTCAGCAGTGGATAGCTGCCCACCCCTTTCCCATGGATTTTTAGATATCCCAGATGACAAACTAATAGATATTGCTGGCAGGATGGTTTTCCTGACATTCAAAAGCTGCTCCTGTGCACAAGCAAGTAAGAATAGCTTCACGGTCTCAAGATAATAAAACTGCTTCACTGGGTGATGCAGATGTATTATTTCCCACTCTGTATTCTCTACATTTAGCACTTCCCTCTTTAAAGTCATTTACCATTATTTGGTTGCAGATGTTCTGCAAAGGCTTGCATGTGTGCCTGACTTAGTCTATTTGGTAATACTCTTATTTTTCTCTCAAGAAGTACTTTGAGGCTTCCCACAGGACCAGATTGACTGGAACTGACACATCTCCATGTGTCTCCAGTTACAGATACGCATGCACCACTCTAGGTGACATCACTCTTGCCCTTCCTTGAGCAGCTGTGACATCCATGCTTACAAGCCTGCACACAAGCATGCCTGAGCACATTTGTAGGTAGCAGTCTTTGGTTGTCAGATAAACTGGAGCTTTCTACAAGTGGCTGAAACCCATGTCCAAAGGCATAGCTGCAGTAATTAGTACATAACATTAAGCTCGTACTGAGTTGTTTTACAACATATGAAAGGTACAGGGTATCAGCAAAATAAATGCAAGCAAAAGGACAAGAAGGCAGGAGAATAGGCAAGCAGGATCAGGTGGAGAAGGAAAAAATGTACTGGAAGAAATACTGGCCAAACACATGGGTAGGTGGCAAATTTGACTTTATTCTACACAATCTCCTCCTTGAGCTTTCTGTGACACTGGCATACATACTGAAGAAATCTGAGTTTCTAAGTTGGATTTTGTTTTTACACACAGAGATATTCTCTTTGAAGCAATTTCTGTTGAACTGGTTTGGCTTTACCTGAAAAATCCCCATTGTCCTTTAATACCCCATAATGGTTTTGGCATTTTGTTCTCTACAGCCCTGATACTTTATCTGCTCTGCTTTTTTTTTTTAAGAAAAACATATGTGGTCACTCTGACAGCTATCTATTGTTTCATTTAAAGCTACCAGTTAGGCTAGATTTATCTTTTCACTTTGATCATTTCTGCTAATATCCCTTTAGCTGGTTTTCAGTCTTTTTCTTATCCCTTCAGGCAGTCTTGTGGTATTTTTTATTTTTTTCCTTCATAAGGAAATAGAAAATAAGTTTTCCAGTAAGTGCTGCTTTCCCAGATAAGCATTGGCTAGTCCCAGTGGACTGTTTTAATGCTTTATAACCTCCTCCTCCACTGATGTGTATCCTGCAGTAGCAGTACTATAACTGGGAAGGACAATTCCTTTTATCAGGGAAGAGAAAATGCCATGCTTTTACTGTTGCCAAGATTACTTATGTAAGGAGATATAAAAAGAATCCCCCAAAGAGACATTAAAACCACACTTCCTAGACCTCACAGTACCCTATCCTGTACATAAGGGATGCTGAAGAATTTAAGTAGTACATGATAGAGAAGAGGACCAAAGAAAAAAATTACAGCTGTTTTTTATGCTTTTATGTTCCCATGCTATTTCTCCTTTAACCTGTTCAATTGTTTGGGGTTTTTTTTTGTTTGTTTGTTTGTTTTTTAGCTAGGACGTAATCTTTATATGCTTTATACTGCTGTCAACAGAAAACCTGAGAACACTGTTAATTTCCAAAGCTTAAGTAGACTAAATACACGACTGTAAAATGTGCATCAGAATGATAATTCTTAAAGTGAGGTATTGGTCATCTGGAAGGGAACAAAATAAAGAGAAATCTGTTAGTACATTTCCTTTTCTGCCTGCGAAGCAGTGTGGGAAGGAACAAAAAATTCAGAAGAAGTTTGACATGAACTAAACATTTCATTTGTGCAGTTTGGAAGAGGAGTATATGTCCTATAAGTGCACCCAAAATGTAACAGCAGCAGATGTGAAACTTCAGTAAAACTGTATGGTCCACCTGCATTGACCCAGTTTTTGCAGTGACTTCATGCACAGGTTTTTTTTACAACATGAGCCATTGGACCAACCTCTCATAGGATTTGTCAGTTGCCCACTGCGCTTTCGAGACAGCAGATAGCATGTTTTTGAGGAAGTGGAGTCTTGCAACATGGTCATTGAATAACATGTATATCTGGTCTGGAGAGGTTGACTGCTCTCTTTCTAGCAGAAGAGAACGTAGGGAGTGATTAAATTAATTGTATTAGATTACTTGTAAAAGAATTACTTCTTCCACTTTCTGGAAATATACATTACATAATTACATTATGAATTCTCCTTCAACATTAAGAATAGCTTAAGGGATATTAATGAGAAAGTAAATTAAAGAATTTGCAATGTTATTAAAATCACAGTAAAATACAATTAAGCAAGGCTAAAAATAGTGTATTATGCTCTAGACATCTTGAGATAGAAGTAGTAAATATACTCCTTTATTCTAAAGCATTAGTTAGAGAATGTGAATGTAGCAGGCACATTGGTGATGGGAATAATGGATAAGAAACTTGCTGTCACCTACACTATACCTGTCATTATGAATGACAGAAGATTTCTACCTGTGAAAGGAAGAATGGGTATCTTTATAAAACGTTACTGACATCTATGCTGCATTCTGCCCAGATCTAAATCATAATGCAAATTACAGCACCAGGAAAGCATCCTTCTGAATTGATTTAAAGTATTAAGCTGTCTAAAATATCTACATATGTGATGTGACTGTCAGGGGAGCTGGGACACAGAGATGAAATTTTCTGTTTTAAGGGAAGGCTCTTTGTCCAGTTGGCTTCATAGCAGATTTTAGCTAGCGTGTAATGATAGGTTCTCTTGGGCAGTTATAGGGAATCCCTGCCTGTACAAACGTTCACAGCTGTTGATGAAGCCACGAAAGACCTTCATTTCTGAAGTGGCGATATTTCTATAAAGATAAGATTTCTGAAAACAAATGTACCATCAAACACCGATTAAAATAAATGCATGGTGCTTATTGTGGGGATTTATTATAGACAGTCAGACAGGAAGAAAATTGTCATTCTGATCCAAGGTCTTCCTGTTTATCACCAAAATGAGATGACATTAATGATATATATCAACATGATGATGACCATGCCTTTCCATCTTACACAGTGGTTGAGATGGAAATTGTAATTGATAGGCCTGGGTGTTAGCACACTTTTCAAAACTTCTGTCACAATTGTGTTTTGAGATGCTGAGATGTAAGCTATGATCCCAGTATTTCCTTGCATTGTATATAAATTTGCTTCTACATGGAAAATCCACCTAACAATATTTCAGTCTGGATCGAATAGCAGGAAGGAATGGTAATACATCGAGTAGAATCACTTTGCAGAAGGAATACGAAAGCAGTTAAACAAGGTCAAAGATGTACAAAAGGTTTTCAGTAATGCCACTAAAAAGAGATCTATTACTGGGACTATAGATTAGAGAATAAATGCTAATAATAAGGCCCAGATATTCCTGGATGCAGTAGCTATGCAGGTATCTATCTATTTATTAATTTATTTTGCTAAATAATTTCTGACCGATAAGAATTGACACTATCTTACAGTTTCCTCTTGTTTACAAGGACAAATTTTGGTAAAACGAGGAATCTGTTAATTAAGTTATTTGAACTAAGGCACTTAGGAAACTGAATGTAATGTAAAGTCACGTCTTCAAGTAGGGTGCTGAAATTTGTTTCCTGAATAGGAGAAAAACAGTAGGACATTTTGAAGACTGTAGGACTACCAGCACAAAGAACATTCTCTGAAAGTATATTAGAAATGGCAGCCTCTACAGAATGGATTAGTTAACCAAATCAACCTATGTGTTGGAGGTGAAGAAGCCGATAGAGGAGAGACTTGACAAAATCAGAGTTTGACTTGCAAATGGCCCAAATTCTGAATACATACTTGATCTCTGTTTTCGGTAAAAGGCCATTATTTAATCTGGGGAGTTGAAAGTGGAGCAGAAGGTAGAAATGGGATTTACAATATCTGAGGTGAAAATTACATGCAAAAACCAGCCTAGCTGTGGGCATGTAACTGAAGTGCCTGAGTTAGAATCCTGGTCTCCCTAAATTTCCTGTACAGTTCATGGAGGGACACATACACCAACCCGTGAGTCAGTCCATCTAAAATCGGAGCCTTCAACTAAGTGTGATTGGATTCTGCAGTTGGACATTTCAGTTAAACGTGTGAAACCGGGCTGGAACAATGCTGCCCCACGCACTCAGACAAGGCGTGACTGCACATCCCATCCCAGCGTGCAGGAAGAACAGGCTGAGAAACTGGAGATCTGGTAATGGCCACTTCAAATGAATCCACCAAGCTGGCAGTGGTGGTGGCATGTGATACAATAACAACCATCACTTTTGGTTAAGAAGGAGAAATGAGAAGTCATTGATGCCACCATCAGTTTGTTAGTCTGATGGCAGCAGTCTTTAGAAACTATTTTGAAGAAGTAATTAAAGACAGTGCTTACAGAGTGAATTTGCTCAGGTTTGCTGAAATTAGGGTTGCATCAGACTAACCTGATAACTGTGTTCGATAATTTATTTTCCAGACAAAAGTAATGTAGTAGAACTCATTTGTCTTCAGGAAAGCGCTGGCTGTGGCTCTGTTTCAGAAATTATATAAATGAAGGAGATCAGGATAATTACAAGAACCGTAAACTAGTTAATGAGTTGGACAGAAAGGAAATGGCATTAAGCTGTAAGTATTAAGCTGTAGGGAGGCTACTCAACAAAGATTAGATTTGTGACTAGGCTCGTTTTAATCTTTTTTTTAATGCTTTCAACAAAGAAAAAAAATTTTGTTGAAGAAACCTGCCAAAGGCACAAAGGTAAAAGGCAATGCTAGAAGGACGCTGGGAGTTGGAAGATATTAGCTGATCTCACACGGCAGATGTAAAATAGATTTCAGTAGCCAAAGTGTAGGCTTGAATTTAGGGATTGCTAACAATAACCTCTGTTGTAAGTAAGGATCTCCTGGGTTAGAAATGGCGAAGGTGGAGGAAAGCTTGGCTGATCACTGCTTGATTAGAGGGTGACTATAAGATGTGACTGTGGAGAAAGAGCATATGATCCTGGGATGTGTTAATCAAGATATTCCTAATATAGATGGGAAAGTATCGATGCCTTTGTACAATGTCCTTGTGAAACATCATCCAAAATGCTGTGTATATTCTGGTCAGACAGGAAAGATTAATTTGAACTGGGATGTTTGGAGAAGGAGAACATATGTTAAGAAAGAGGCTTAAACCTGGATTTTCTTTAGTCCTGGAGAACAAAGGCTGACTGGATCTAAGATGGCCCTGCATAAATTAATGGGGAAAGCAGCTAGGACAAAGAATTATTTAGAATTTAAAATTAACAAATGGACAAGAACCAACTGATCCATAGACTTAAAAATAAGTTTTCTGACCACCTAAGCAGTGAAATTCTAGTCAAGGAGGTGAATTACCTCTTTATTAATTGACCCTTGACCCATTTATATAGATATTTAAAAAAAATCAAGGGGATCCCTTCTAGTCCCATGCTCCTTTGAAAAATTCACCAAGACTGCTACTCTGAAGTTCATGAACTCCAGGCCTTGATTATTTCACCTAATATATGTAATTGCAGATATAAAATTAGTTATCATGGAACTTACTACTATTTTTTTTGTTTAAAAGGTATAGATAATTTCTCATAAATATTCAGATGTTAAAGTCTGATGATTGTTCCTCTTTACTTGATGCCACTGCTTTACATCTTTAAATTCCATGCATTCTGCTGATCTTTGGAGATCAATCATTATTCAAGGAACTTCAGTTTTCAGGTTGGGCAACCCCCTACAGGAGGAAGGAGTTGAGGACTCCAAGACTGCTTTCATGATCATACTTTGTTTTCATAAATACAGGTCATCTACAGTTTTCAAAATATATTTTAAAAGTTAGAAAGAGCTATTGTGTCCATTTAAAAATGAAGCAAGTGGAATCACGTTTGACCAATGTCAGTAGTAGAAGAGCAATAGAGTCTAGAGCTCTATATAAGAAGTATCTTACCTTTGAAAATTATATCATGGTATAACTTACACGGAAAAGAGACTCACTGGCTAGGAATTAGGAATAATTTGATTTCATTTGTTTTGGTAGCGAAGTATTAATGACAATTAGAATACTGTTTGTTTTGATTCCTAGATGCGGTCTGTCGGACGCATATTTAAATTCATTGACATGCCAACAGAAGAGACGAAAACCATTAAGCCACAGAAGAATAATCAGCTTTCAGATGCCCTTGTAATTGAAAACAGGCATGCAAAGGAAGAGAAGAACTGGCCATCGGGGGGCCAAATGACTGTGAAGGACCTTACAGCCAAATACAGTGAAGGAGGAGCTGCTGTGTTAGAAAACATTTCTTTTTCAATAAGTTCAGGGCAGAGGGTGAGACACTGTTTTGTTGTGTTTGATCTGACTTTCATTACGCTTAGCTCTAGAAGTGTCATTATAGACCTATTCATTAAGTAAAGAGTAGGTGGAGTTCAATAACGTTTTGTAAATGGAAATATGAAATTGTCGCAAAACAAAGTAATCATCTAAAGCACCTGAAGAACAGAAATGTCTTGTGTCTCTTTCTAAAAAGAGCTTATCTGTAGGATTATTGACTACAAACCAAAAAAAGGCAAGGAAAATCTGCCTTAATTATCCTAGAAATCTTGAGGCTATTTACACCTCAGTGAAGCACAGTGGGGAGGTTTGCTGGCCATGGGGAGCAGAATATACTGATAAAATACATATGCAGCAGTTCCCCAAGTTGTATTCGCGTGCCTGAAGTCATCCGCCTTCTCCTCTTGGGGAGAGGGAAGCTTGCTGGTGAGCGCAGATGCTGGGGGCAGCCTGACCCAGGTGGAGCAGGGCACGAAAGAATACCGGCTGCTGTGCCAAGGGTAACGCACCGCTGGCTCCGGTGGGCGGAGGGTGGAGGTGCTGTCTCGCCTGTTCGATGAAGGCGTCTACGCCACCCCAAATTATTATATAACAAACCATAAACAGCTCTGTTCTTCAGAAGATTGACGAACCTCTAATTAATCTTCATGAATGCTTGGGATTGTGTTCAAGAAAGAGCTTTAGTTTGAGGACAGCAGTTAGGCAAAGGTTTAACACTTTGCTTTAAGTTCATGCTGAAGGACCATCCTCAGTGAGGTGGGAGGAAAGGCTCCCACAATTTCCTGAGCTGGAGCCATATGGACAAAGAGGGGATTTTAACTCTCCCATGCAGATGAGAAGACAGGTTCAGTGACAGCTCCCTGGCCTTGCCACGAGGCAGCTCTTCACGCCCAGTTTGGACAGCACCAGTATCTGCCAGGTTTGGTAGATCGGTCTTGGTTTACATGAACTGAATGTTTCATCTACTAAGTTTGAGGGCACCGAAATTTTGAAACTGGGGCTCTGACTTCCTGTAGCACTATCCCCAAACTGCTCTGCCTTTGGAAGAGAGGCACCTGTGATTCCTGGAGCGTGGAGGTGTGGGTGCCGCCGCGGTCTGGTGGATTTACTTCCTGGAAAATCCCTTGAAGCAATGGAGTATGGAAAATGAAAGATAC
Organism: Burhinus bistriatus; assembly: GCA_013397275.1. Lineage (NCBI taxonomy): Eukaryota > Metazoa > Chordata > Aves > Charadriiformes > Burhinidae > Burhinus > Burhinus bistriatus. Next base: position 102,055 of record VYXH01006307.1, on the reverse strand, counting down.
TTTTGTACTGTACAGAGAAGGGGCAGAGCAATTAAAACAAAGATCCTTTTTTCAATGGCTATGATTTAGGAACTCGATCCAATTTTGGTGATGAACCCTGGACTCAGAGGTAGCATTTCCAGAATTGGAGTGTGCTCCTTAAACTGAAGAGGATTTGTCTCTGCCCCATAGGGAAGCACATGTAAAACAAGCAGGAAAGGGCAGAGCTCTTGTCTGCTGAGGGGGTTGGTGCAACACAGCACAGAGCTTTGCTCATCTGGTTCAGAGGCCTGAGGCACCATTAAGGAAAGCATGCCAGGCAGCAGGAAGAATCCCCTTCTTCACCTTCACGTGTGTATTGTCACCCTACGAAAGCAGCCCACACTCAGACAGCGTTAACTCTGTAAAAGCCAGCTGTTGGAAAAGGCAGTATCTCAGCATTTGCTGGTGGTTACTGCAGATATTGCTCATTCCAGTGATAGGTCAGTGCAATCCCACACAGAAAACACAACATTTGAAAAAAACCCCACATACTATGTTTCTTCCCACCTCTTAGGTAAGGAAAGGCAGCATCAGCTGTGCGGGTTGAGGATTTGCATTGCTGCTTCAGGGAGGGCAACGGCACGGTGTGTGCTGTGACCACTGCCTTGGGTCCAGGATATCCCACTACAAATTCATGATCAGATCAGAGTTAGGCCCTCTATTTTGAATTATATGGAAATGGAGTAGCTCAGTAGTGTGATTCAAGGGCACTCCTTACTTGTTTTTTGTCTGCTGGATGGGGTTTTGCTGAAGAGGGCTTCATAGCAAAAGAAAGGAGAAAGACACAAGAGCTGGACTAATCAGTACAAGATAATATATAAACAAATTTCTGTTCTTCAGCTAAGGGTAGGCTAACAGATCTTTTTTATTAGTTAACTCTAACAAAACAAAGAAGAGTCTGGCCCAGTGTTTCGTTCAGCCCTTGCTTTTATAATTCCCAAATGAACAACATTTACTATCCCGATGAGATCCATTTGGATTGTTCTCCACTGCTGAGATCTCTAAGTGTTTCTGCCTTGGTCTGTGGTTAATATGTGAGCAGAATTAAGTGTTTGTTTTTATGATTTGCTTCGCAGGTGGGCCTTTTAGGAAGAACTGGTTCAGGAAAAAGCACTTTACTTTTTGCGTTTTTAAGACTGCTGAACACAGAAGGGGATATCCAGATTGATGGAGTCTCCTGGAACACAGTCAGCGTGCAGCAATGGAGAAAGGCATTTGGAGTGATTCCTCAGGTAATAAGATTATTGTATTTTTGCGTGCCTTTATTTTTGTTGGTTCTATATCCATATATGCATAGTTATCTTTAAGCTGGAAGTTAGTTGTTTTATGCTGAGAAACAGAAACAAAAGGCAAAGATTTTGTGAAAAGGGGAGATGGATGGATGGATGGATGGATGGACGGACAGATGCAATGATTTGCAGCAAACTCTACTTTTTGAGGTTTTCTATGCCACTCACACAAGAACTTTTCTAGAAATGGGAAGGTACAGCACACTCAAACAGAAGTATTCATAGGCCGCTTATCCCTGTACCTCTGAAACAGTTTGCATGTTGATTCAAAATAAGATAGTGCCACCTGAAGAAAAAAATACAATCAATGGTGCTCTCAGCTACTGTTTTCTAAAACCCCAAGTCACATATTATGGTTAATATATGAGTACTATACATTGCCTGCTTTCCCTGACAGGCCAGTATCAGAATTACTGCTTTTCTCGTATTTTACTAGACCACTAGCTGATCCCCAGCTTGGACTCATCACTTTTTTAGCTGTCACCTCTCATTACCGTGTCATGGTGCATGTATAAGGGAGCACTTCATGTTGTTTATGATTGCAGCAGTCGCAGCATATGGGAAGTAAAACCATTTCAGAGATGAAAAAGGAAGCAGCTCCTCACTTGGGTTTAGGCACCCTAATACTCTCAAATAACTGGAACAAGAAAAATAGTCTAAAGAGGAGCAAACAATTAAACCGAAAAGGGCTTCTGAGTCCCTTGCCAGTGTCCCCACCACTGGACCAGTGTCCTACATTAGTTACAGCTCTGGATGATGTGTTGCAAAAATGAACATTATTAGCTGCATGCAGTAACACTTAAAGGTGATTGTTCACTGTAAAGGCAGGAATGAAAAGTGATGGAATGAACTGCATAATTTTAACGCCATGTTTTGTATTTTTGTTGTTGAAAGCTGTCAGTCCTTTCCATCAACACTGATAGAGAGTAACAAGTATTGGCTTTCTTTTCTTTGAAAGCTGTACACTGGGTAGTTCTTCAGCTACTAAACATACACAGTCTTTTCTATAACCATGTTCATTCCTTTGGAAATCTTGTGAGTATGGCAGAATTCAAGTAACAGTTGACTGCAATCTTACCAATGAATCACTTGCGGTATTGGGAGACAGAGGGACCCGAGTTGCAGATCAGCCTGCCACACTGTGAGGGGACATGCAGTCCGTCCCACCTTTATCCATCCTTGAGAGGTGGCTGCTAGCTCCAGAGACTGATAAATATGGTTTGATACTTGGTTACCCTGGTTGGCCCACCCTGGTGTGGGCCATCCAGGGTGACCAAGGATCTCCTTTTGACTGCCAGCTGTCAAACCCTTATTGTGCTATTCCTCCCATCCCATACCCACTGCAAAGGAGTTGCCAGCTGCTTTCTGTGCATATTGTTTTGTTACCAGATAGTCTACTGTCTTAGAAAGGTGGTTACTGTCTTAGAAAGCTGGTGAGATGCAGTGAACATACATGTGGTACAATGCACTGACTACATGAGGTGTGGTTGTGCACTGACTACATGAGGCACTTCAAAATAGTTGGAGAGACGCTGGAACAGCCAGCTGATTTAAGTGAAAAATATGCTGTCAGGTTTACATTTTCAAAATAGTGGTTTTCTTTTCCATAACTATCATAGAAAAGCAGAGGTCTGTCTTCACTTTCACTGTCTGCTGTGTATGAAGGCTAAATTCTGCTTTCTAGCACAATACAAACCAAACTAATTGTAGTCAGTCACAAACACTATTGTCACTCAGTCGCTGTAGTCACTCCTGATTTATTCAGATGTCATCGAGGTGGAATTTAACTCTGACTGAGCTGGTCCTAACGACACTGCCTTGGTGTTGATAGCTGTTAAAAGGTGCTGAAATGCTCATTCTGGAAACACAATGGCCTTGATTTTGCAAACACAAGAGGGACTCAAAATTTAATTTTTCTACTTAATGATCAGTTTTGCATTGCAATAGCTTCCCTTTCAAAAGTCTTATCCCAGAGTAGCCTGAGTGGCATTTATTTAAAGTAGGCATGCAAAGAAGGCACAACTCTCTCCTCTCTATGCATTTCCACAATCATGATCTGAAATTTCCTCAAAGGCAGCAATTTTTTAGCACTTTGACCTTGCCAGAACAGACCCTTTCTTCACTGCCAAGTTACACCCCCAACAGAACAGAACAAAGAGAGGGGTGGTGAGTCCACTGTTAGATTCGTTCCTTGCCTGAGCTCTACCAACAGCCTGGTTGGTCACATGCTGCCTGCTGAGCAGAGGCTTGCTTGGCAAGCTGCCCTTTGATAGCTGACCTGTTGTCACCCTTTCTGTCCTCTCTTCAACATTTTCATGTCTTATCTATTCCTGTAAACTTTTATGTCTTTATTATTTCTGTTTCAGTTCTGCAGCATGATTGTTGGTGCAAGCATGAGAAAAAGTCACCCCTTCAGATCAAGGCAGCTGTGCAGTGAACTGCAAATGCAGCTGCATCTATTTAGTTTGGAGGACAGGTACATTATGCAGCTGCCCTCCAAAGGATGGCTGTACAGGATGAAGGATGCTTTTACCAGCTATGTCTCCACTGGGAAATTTTCCTGACATAGCTATATAGCCAAGTATAACTTTCTGTATTGGAAGGGGCTTCCCTGTCTCTCCCATGGTCATCCTTTTGCTCTCAGACCTCTCTTCCTTTGGGATGTGGTTGCCCAGCAGGGTTTCTGCTTTCCATCTCCAGCTGTCCTTGGGGACACACGAGCTGAGGAGAAAACTGAATGCTTGGTAACGAGTAGCCTCCTTGTCGCAGTGAAAAATACGATTAATAATTCTTATAGCTGAGTACTCACTACAGAGTCATTAATGGTATAGAAAACATCATTCTGCAGCCATCAGCAAAATGTGAGAGACATTTATTACACAAGCAGTGTAACCTGCCCTTCCGCTAGTGAGGTGCATTGTTAGTTCATTGTTAAAATTACAAATTTAGTTCAGTTTGGAAGTCCCTAATACATGGATCAATGGCAAAAAATCCCAGCCCTCCATTCTCTGGAAGGTCACGGGAGTTGCCAGCCTGTTTGCATGCTTCAGCTCGCAGCTCCTGTCCCAAAGCCTTGCCAAAGAACTGCACATTATGCCTCAAAAGTTCCCACAGTCAGAATGAAATTAAGTTTTCACCAGCACTTTCCCAGCAGGGAAGAGAAACTGCATATGCCACCCTGCCTTTCCCAGCAGAACAAAGGGAGCCTTTTGTTCTTTGCCGTTCACCTACAGCTTCAGAATGGGGAAAAAAAAAAAAAAAAGTTGCCGTTCCTTTTCTGGGAGGCTGGCCTGCAGCAACACATGGATATTCGCCATCTCCAGGAGAGGCTTCACTAACAAAAGGAGAATGGAGTTCTACTTGAGGCATGCTTCCTCGTGAAAACTTTCCAACACTCTCCTTCTCTTCCTTATCCTTAAATTTCCCAATTTAGAAGAAAAGAAGTGTTTTTCCTCTGTGGGAACCTCATTTATGCGTGCCTGCATAGCACACACAGCATCCTAACACACTGCCGTCTGCTCCATGCAGGCGATGCTGGAATGGCCTGTGGGGTGGACAGGGATCACACTGAGCCCGAGCAAAGGCAAAAACCTGTTTCTTTCAGTATCTCAAATCCAGCTGTCAGCCCATTGCAGTGGCGTGGAGGGGTAAATCATCTGAAACATATTTCCTGGAGCACTTGTAAGGAAGGTCCTTCCTGTAGTACCTGGCACGCTGGTGCTGCTGCAGCACAGCCTGACCACAGCGCTGCTCCTACAGGGTGTTTGTCATTCTCATGCAAAACAATTACTCCAGCGATAACAGGTCGTTTGAAAAATAATCGCAGCCTACCATCCCTTCTTTCTGGGCAGTCCTTTGTGATGATGCTTCTGCAAGAGTTTCTCCACCACGTTTCCAGGATGAAGACATCCAGCTGCATCTGGTTTCAACACACTGAAGCTCTTTTGCGTACAGGTCCTCATGCAGATTGCATCTTGAAGTATTTAATGGGGTCAAATTGAGAAAATACTTTCAGAAATTTGGCTTTGAATGGAGAACAGGACACCTGCAGCCAATTTTCCATTAAAATAAATTCAGAGAAACCTGAGACCTGCTGCTAGCTCAAAGGAAGGGGATGACTTCTGGTGTCTTCTCGAGTGTTACTCCACTGCATCCTGGCAGATCTCACACTGTTTTCTATGTGTAAACACTCCATATAGAGTTAAAATCAAGCTTAGCATGGAGAATGAGATTACTACAGTTTGGGGGACTGCCAGCTGACAAAAAAAAAAATCAAATCACTTTTGCTCTGTCATTTTACTTAAGGAGTGAAATTTCACAACTCTTATCTTTGGAGTTCCAATTTTTCTGTAGCTATCTGACTTTGTTCATTATATCTGTCTGTCTCTCTGACTGTCTGTCTCCAGCACTGTTTCATTGCCTCTCATACCCTTCAGGGCTGTTCACTTTTGGAGGCCGCAGAGGTGTCTGTTTTGCAGCGTGCCAGGGTGCTCCTGCACGGTGCAGCCTGCTGGGCAGCACCGCTCCCCCGAGGTGGTCCCACAGAGGGTCCTGCAGAGGCTGGGTTCCTGTAGGGCATCGAAGGGTCAATCTCACCATACTGGGGAGCACCTGCTGTACCAGACCCATGCACAGATCACCTGGGGACATTAATTAACAACCCCACATGCTCATTTTGGGCGGTATATAGGTTGTTTTCTGCATCAGAGGTTAGTGTTGCCCAGGAGCACAGCACTTGTGTTTATCAGTAAGCTCTGTGGGAGGTCAAGATTTTAGGATCTTCAGGGAAGAACGTTACAGAACTGGTCCCAAAAAGACTTGCAGAAGGTCTTCATTGCTCCCATGCTCTTATTCTTGTCTAAATATTTTAACCTCAATGTGAAGTCCCTAAAGGACACTTATGAAAACAAACCCTTTAACTCTGCACCTAATACTAAAGCAGTCACATCAAAATTTGATTTTCTTTCATGTTGATATTGTTGCCATAATATATACGAAGTGGAGGAGGCTACATGGAGGTCATATTGCTGTTACTCTAACTTCTCTGTGTGCGGAGCTGGTGTGTGGTTCCAGCTGATACTGCGTTTGCTCTCCAGCCCTGGGGCATATGGGAAGAAGGGTCCCTGGGTCTGGCTGAGGACCTGCACATGGGCTGTCTCTCACTGCAACAGCAGCTACTCACAGCCAGGATACTCTCACTCCTTAGCAGCCTCTTGTCAACTGATCCTTTACTCTTCTGTATGCATTTGCTTAGGTACTTCAGGGTCTTGGTTCTCCACAAAACGTTTGAATCATTTAGGAAGCTCATTGCCACAAGCTGGGTGTATCCCACACTATAACCAATACGCAGAGGCTCTAGCCACTGAGGGGGATTAATGCCTTTGAGAGGGGTTGATTTACAATATTTGGGGTGGTCAGAACATAAACATGACCATGTTTATATTCCTGAGTGTTTTGCTTGTGGGTGGATGTCAGGTCTGAGAAACTATTTGTTGTACGATCACACCCATTATCATCCTGGGCGAATTTGAACAAGTGACCGAGAAGGAAACGGTTCCAGAGTTGCTGCCAGTCTCCCCAGCCCTGCATTCCCCCTTCCAATGCTCTCCTAATTGCTACTTCTTCCATATCTATAAATAACACAGAAATCCATGGGATTAACTTTTGGGTTTTTTTTTTACTTTAGACTGCTAGCTTTTAAGAATTTTGGGGGGTTTTTTTTCTGCTTCTTTTCAAGTGGACTCTAAACTGCCCATGTGACTCACATGATATTTACTCAAGTGAACCCTATGTGGTTTCTAATGAGCTGGGAGGAAGGAGGTGTTGAAACGCAGAGAGAAGTACCAGAATTCAGGACAATGAAATATTTACCTTGTGAAAAAAAAAAACACACCAGCCTTTTGGGAATAGCTTGCTTTTAGTGCCCTACTTCTTGAAAGCACAGTTATGAGGAATAACAGCAGTTTCTGAAGAAAGTAGCACCCTTTATTTCTCTGCCTGCTGCACTCCAGCAGGAATGTTATTCAGCCCTGTCTTCTTTAAAACTGGTTTGTTCAGTTAACTATTCTTTACCACTGAGAAATGAAAATACCTGTTCCATTAGTTAAATGTATGGCGCTCAAAGTGTGAACAAACCCACGTCTGACACTTTCCACAGCATTATTCTTTCCACCGCACCCACTACTTCTAAGAGTCTAATCCTGCTGCAAGTATGTCATCCCGCTCACGCCACCTAACCCGTGCAGGGCATGGGAAAAGGGCTGTGCTGTACTTCACCGAAGCATTCAGTGTCGGTAACAATCATGGTTATAAAGGAAAGAGTCTGCTCTTTCCCCCAGTCTCTACCAAAAGTGCTTCAATGACTTTTCGCTGTGTGCGTTGCTGCCTCCGCTGCGGCTCGGTGGGTGCGTTGCTGGCAGTGGGGTGAAGATACCTTCGCACTTAGATCCACCCCGCTGACTGCAGGGCACCGCCGTGCAGCTCCTTGTCTCCTCTGGCCTCTTGAATCAGGTGCTTCCTTCTCTCTTACACCAAAGAAGTTATTGGCAATGGTTTACATCTCTTAATTAAGCAAATTAATTAATGTAATTTATTTTCCTCTGCCATGTTTAAACTTTTAATTAATCATAATTAAATGATTAATGTAAATGTGTGTATAAATCACTTCGAAACCTGATGAAAGAATGCCAAGTTCCCAGGTTAGGTCAGGTGGAAATTGTGGTAGACTGGCCAAACTCTGGGATATATTCTCTCAGCCGTTTTCTGCTGGTACAGCCAGTCCTTCACTACTTGCGGTAGCATTTGACTACCAAGACTCGAAGAAATGATGTGGCTGTAAATCGCTGGCATTTCAGCACATTTTCTCTAAATAAATATTTTCTTTAGGAAGGCAAAAGAGAAGAAAATAATTGTCTCAAATCTGTCCTCTTGGTATTTGTTCCGTATGTACAAGGAAAGAGCAAGCATATGGTGATATTTCTCAACAAGGCACTTACATTCTTTGAGAGCAAGTTCTCCCTGCTACGAGCAGGAGGTGTACCTCGCAGCACAGATAGCAACAGCTTGGTTTTCTCTCCTAAGAAATGTTGTGCAACCTCAGTGTCCCTTGAAGAACCTCATTTCCACCAGAATCTCACACACCCACCCCATGTAAAAAGACATTAAACAAATATTGAATTTTGTCTGAGTCATTGCTTTTCGAGATACAAAACGTGTATCTGAGGGATGTTGGCTTAAATCTGCTTGCCTAAATGGATGAGAAAAGCAGAACCGAGTAGTAAATTCAGTGCGAGAAGGATGGGCTCTCAGTGTCAGGAGAAGTGCATCCTCGTGCATCCTGTGTGGTGGAAGGGATGCCGGAGCAGGCGGGGAGCATGGGCCATAGCATCAGTCAGGGAAGCCTCGTATGCCGGCGAGCGGGTTGTTGCTGCTAGTCACGCATCAGGTCGTGCTGTGTCACATCCCGGTGACGTGACAGTGAGAGAGAGAGAGGTGAAAAAAACCCTCTTTTGAGATAGGAGCGGCACACGGTGAAATGTCAGGTAACAGAATGATGCTGATGTATATATTTGGCTACAATTATTAGAAAAAGAGAGATTCATTAATGAAAACCAACTTAGGACAGTGTCCCTGAATACTGACAAATACCCAACCGTTTTTTTCTCTCAAGATGGAATTGTGGAAACACACGCTTTGGTTTAGTGATCTTTTTTTGTTTGAATATGTTTCACATAATAAAGAAACAAAAATAGTTTTTGAAAGGCTTGTTCCAAAATGGAAATATAGGAAATCTTTTATTCTGAAAACTGATGAAATTTGATTTTTACTGTTCTTCAGACAGGTTTGGCTACCTTTTTTTGAAGACAATTGCCAAAAACTCAACATAAGGATTTTTTAAATCTTTTTTTTTGGAATAATGTTTTAAAAATTTTTTAATAACCTGCAATAACCTCTATCTGGTAGTTGCAGAAGGTTATTCTTTTCTCTGTATGCTCTACAATTTACAATGCTTTACACAATGTTTCAGGGTGTCTATCTACCTGTGTATATCTTTTTTCTTGTAGAAAGTGTTCATATTTTCTGGAACTTTTCGGATGAATTTGGATCCTTACGGGCAGTGGAATGATGAAGAAATATGGAAAGTTGCAGAGGAGGTAAAACTGTTCAATGTTATTTGTATCCCTCTGGTGCAGTGGTTACAGCAGAGTGCAGTGCAGGTCAAATGATTGTCTTACGTTATATTTATAGAGAGTCTTAGGGAAAAAAAAATGCTGAGGAAAGGTGATGCAGTGCTATAAACCATGTTTCCTTATTACCTAATAAAAAGGCACCTTTGTCAGAGATTAAAAAAAAAAAGATAAACTTCCACACAGCACAGTCTGGGTTCCTCATGCAGTGATTTAGCGTAGGTGAGGTTTTATGTTTGGCTCTGCTGGGTGACCCTCAGGGAAAAAAAAAGTGGAGGAAGCTGATACAGCAAAATGTCCTGTAATCTTTTCTTATTTTAATGCTTTGCCAAATATATGAAATCTCTGTAAAGCATTTTTCTACCAAAATGTGTGAAGATGACTAGTAAACATTTTGGAGGCCAGAAAAAAAAGTGAAAAATGTCTGTGGCCTGCCCTAGAAATAAGACTGGTATTGCTGCAATAGGAAATATTTATATTCAGCTTAGAAAAATCTTTCCTCAAAATATTTTCCAGTTATTGCAATTATCAGGCCAACGTGATGCCAGCCGAGAAGGAGCGCTCTCTGACACCCCATTCAGGCTTACGTACTGCTTGTGTCAATGGGCAGCTGCCTCTTTCATGGAAAATAAGAATCATGGAATATTAGATTTTATGAACCTGAAGGTTTTCTTCTAATTTTACGTTGAGGTTTTAGCAACGTTTTTGTTTTCAAATTCCTCAAGATTAGGGGCCAGATTTTTACACTTCTGTTTCTATATTGAGCTAAACCCCATGCATTATGGTTGTCAGATGCCACCTATTGGTTCTGATAGTGCTTAATAGGTTGCACAGGTGTATGTAATGCCTGGAGAAAAGGCAGATGAGGGTTATGGGAGGGAAAGGGCTGCAGCCTAGAAAGCAAATGCCTTTTTCCAAGGTACAGATGATCTAACTAATACAGACTCAACAATGAATTGGTGCCATTTTCCTTGTTCATTGCAAGTCTCAAGTATCAGAAAATGCTTATAACTGTGTGACTTAATCCAAAAGCTTCCTCCTTTCCCATCCAGGAGGTTAACTCTGTCGCTGCTCGCTCTCTTGGGTTTATCTAATTTCTTCCCTATGTTTGGAAAAGGGGGAAGTAGACACTCTATATGAGTAATTTACTGTCAAATAAAAACATCATGACATTTTTGGTTAAATGATGTGACAGCAGCTTTTCAGCTGGTCCTAGCAGAGGCAATGGGATGTTCAGTGCTGTGCTTCTCCGCTTCTCTGAGCAGGGGGGGAATGGAGTGTGGATTAACATCCCCTTTCTTGAAAAAGACAAGCTCTCCTGCTTTTGAGGATTGTTTTCACTGTGTGTGTGAATCGAGCCTGGGATTTTAAAGAGCTAAACCTCATTTACAACAGCATGAGAAAAAAATTATTTTGAAGTGTTTAACATTAAGGAGCTTGGCAAATCCATATGTGATGCAGAGGTTTTCATTGCACAGGCGAGAGTGCAAAGCAAATAAAAAAAAAGCACTGTAGTAATTTTTAGTAGGAGTGATTGGATTGTTTACAGTGTTCATGCTTTTGAAATCTGGCTTGTTAGTGACAGTGAGTCAATGTAATTTCGGGAGCACGGCACAGAAAGAAAGTTAACTGTCAGCTTATCCCTGACCCACGTTGGCTGCTGAGTATTTAGGGAATACTGCTGAGATCAGCATCAGCTTTTTACGCTCCTTGCAATCAGCTGCAGAGAGCAAGGCGTTGTCTGAACAGATGTCAGATGTTTCACTTTTATTGCACTCATATTTCAGCACCTCAATCTGTCAGACTTGTGTCAACTTTTGAGTCTAAGTTTTACTCCCGCAGTCAGCTGTCTGGACTCTACAGGTACATGGAGAGACCTTGTGCAGTTTTAAGAAGAAAGCACCTTTTCCAGCTGTTAGTTGCAAAATTTCATTAAAGGACATGATATGTGTTCCGAAGAGGAATGAGGAACAACGCAATGGCCCTAATTTCCTTATAAGTAAAAGCATGAACCCTTTAGAAACACAACAGACATACCCACACACCCCAGTTAAATATGGTTTCATGTAAAATGGAAACACAAAGGAGGAATTCCAATTTTTTTTACCCTGGAAGGAAAATGAATTGCAGATCAGTAATAATTCAAAAAATCCAAGGGGGGCTCTTCATTGCATTTTATAACATCTTTTGGAGCAATGCAACTCACATACGTTTCCTAGTTCTCATATTTTACAAAAGTTTCTCTGTGAACGCTGCTGATTAGGCCAAGGAGCACAGTCGGTTGAACCTGTGGAAGATGCAAAGCTTTGCTTTGAGGTGTACAAAATGCATCTGCCAATGACAGCAAAAAAGGAGCACTGGAAGAAACAGTCAGAAAACATCTCCTGGGCTGGAGTCTGGTTTCTGGTCAAAGTAAAGCAGCTTCACTTGGCTCGGGCACCCCTCTAAACATTTGGTGAGCAGTGCTAGAGGGAAGTCCACCATGCCATTAGTGTGAACAAAGTGCAGGACCTTTGGGGCAGTAAAAGGAGCAAATGGAAACATTCTCAGAGCCATGGAGACAACGGCCGGGATGACCTGGGTTATTTTCTCTGTTGCTGTAATATAGCATGTGAATTTTGGTCGTTTCTTTTTACCCTCCTTACTAGGGTAAAACCAAGCCAAAGAGGCTTGGTTTCCTTTCAAAAATCACTTTCCTTAACATTTCCAATGACGTACATCGCTGCTGGATAAAAAGTTTCAAATACATTGCTCTGTCTAGCCTGCTAACTCAGAATGTTTTGGTCAAAATGCCAAAACTCATTGTATGTGACAAACAAATGAAGCATTAACTCTCAGCTTCCCAACAGAAATCCTAGCATGTTGTAAGACTCAAATATTTCAGTGCTTTTCACATCATCCAGCTACTAGCTTGTAGTCTTTATGGGACAGATTCTCCTTTTCATCAATTTATATTTCCTCTTTGCTGTCAGAAATGAAAGGCAAGGAAATTAAAGGCATTGATTGCCATACCCGCAGTCAACAGTAACTGTATCTCACTGATTTTTCCTGTTCTTTTCCTTTCCGGCAGGTTGGGCTGAAGTCTGTAATTGAGCAATTTCCAGGCCAGCTTGATTTTGTTCTCGTGGATGGAGGCTGTGTCCTCAGTCACGGTCACAAACAGCTGATGTGCCTTGCCCGGTCAGTTCTCAGCAAAGCTAAAATCTTGCTGCTTGATGAACCAAGTGCTCACCTGGACCCTGTGTATGTTTTCTTCATTTGTTCTATGTTCTAATATGAAGTAAGAAAATCAGTGAGGCAGCACCACCTAAAGAGACCTTTTGTAACTTGCCTGGTCTGTTACTAAACCTGGTTTCAGTAATATATGTTAGTAATTGTGCATGGAGGATCGGGTAACTAGGGTTACAACCTTAGCTTTATGGCCGATACCTACTTTCACAGCAGAAATGCAGCACGCTGAGACACTGCAGAGTGTTGCTGTCCATGCATGTGAGCTTTAAAACATGCACCTAGACTACTAAATACCATCAATAAAGTTATGAGCTGTGCTGGCATGTACATTGCAGTCTAAATGCAGATGTTTGTTTGCCTTTCAGAACTTCCCAAGTGATCAGGAAGACTCTGAAGCATGCGTTTGCCAACTGCACGGTGATACTCTCTGAACACAGGCTGGAGGCGATGCTGGAGTGCCAGCGATTTTTGGTGAGCGTTTCTCGTAGTCTCACATGGTGTTGTTTCATTACATTTAATGCATGTGCAAAACACACCAAGCCGAATTGATGAAGTTGGCCGGGTCGATGGGGGTCATTCAGGGCAGTTGAGCAACCTAGTCACCTGCAGGAGAGCAGCAGGCTCCTGTGTGCTCTTTCACATGAGCTGTCATAGGCACCTGTGTCCGGATGAGCTGAGCCACGTTATGGAAGAGCTGGATTCCTTCTTTCAACCGGGACAGTTGTGTAGGTTACCCAGCTGCTGATCCAAGTGCCTTATATTGCCGATGGGCTCAGGAGCTCCAGAAAAATCCCAGCATCCCACAGAGCTTTACCATTGGTAATACAGAAACAGCTGCACTTGCTCTTGAGCAATGGGAGGCTCCATGGGGCAGAGGAGTTTCCTGAGAAAACATCTGATGGTCAGAATTGCTGGTTTCTTTCATCAAGCCGCTTGAATATTCCTTTCTCATTCAATCAAGGTGACAAAGTATTGAAGTCCTGGGGTACTTCCTTTGTTATATAAAAATGATTAGTAAAGGAAATAAAAGGCAAGTTATGTAATTGTTCTTAAAAATGAGGTTCCTTCCTCTGTATTTTCTTGACTCTTCCATAGGAGAGGACCTTCATTTCGTTAGCAGAGTGAAACATAGCTTCCATGTGCATTTGCTTGGGTGTATAAGCACAGCAGGAGGAATACAGTCTGAAGTTGAAGCAGGCTAATCAATAGGCAGGTTGTACGTCCTTTTGGATGTGCCGCTCCTCTACGTGTTGGACCTCAGCCTTGCCTCCAGCCCACAGCCCGTGCTGCGCTCGGCCGTGTCGGCAGAGCCCCGGCAGGCAGGCAGCCTCTCCCCGCAGCAGGTTCCCACCGTCGGAGCAACATTTTAGCAACAGAGCTGCTGAAAGCTCTTTGCCGTCAGACCTGTGCCCTCACCTGAGATGTGAGTGCCAGTGGAGGAGCCTGATTTTTCCCGGTCTGCTGCCTGACAGGGGAGGCTGGCACAGCCGTACAGGGCAAACCTGTTGTCTCCTTCAAACACAGGCCAGCAGCGCTTCCTTGTTTGGCAAGAAGAAAGCAAAGAAGGGCTGGCACCTTGCTGGCAGCTTTCTCCCTCTGCTTGTGATATAACTCTGTTTTCTGCAATTAACACTTTCTTAACCTGGCAACTTAGCAGTGCCAGGGAAATGCCACACTACCTGGAGATTTAAACAAAGGATCTCAGAGGTAAAAATCAAGTTGCAAGGAGAAACCGGCAAGCCCAACAGCATTTTGTAACTTGAGCAATAGGCACATTTCTACATGGTAGAATTTTAATGTCTGTTTTTATGGTTATAATTAGAAATTGCAAACTGTAAACTGGGCTTTTCCTGTTAGAAGAGCTCTGTTAAGTCTCTATGTCTCTTCCCTGCACTGTTAGCTGAATTCTGTCAGCACCACCATTGCCCATGTAACGAGGTGATCTGTTTCTTCAGGTAATCGAGGACAATAAATTGCGGCAGTATGAATCCATTCAGAAGCTTCTGAACGAAAAGAGCTCCTTCAGGCAAGCCATCAGCCACGCTGATCGCCTTAAGCTACTCCCGGTGCACCACAGAAACTCCAGCAAACGCAAACCTGGACCCCAAATCACTGCTTTGCAGGAGGAGACGGAGGAAGAAGTGCAGGAGACAAGGCTGTGAGACGTGGTGTGGGCACTCTCTTTGTGGAGTGACTTGTCAGCAGTGCCCCACTATGACAGGACCAGCACTTCCGAACCTGCGGGAGCCGTGCACAAATTGAACCTTGCAGGAGGTGCTCACTGCAGCGACTACACGTGCATTTGGGAATTACTTCCCTTCCATCATTAGTCGTGTGCGAGTTAGTACATTCTTTGAAGTTTTGCCACTTGTAATGGTAAAACCAGACTTCCTTTGAAAAGCTGCTCTAATTTGGTACAAACGAGATGGCAAGCAGAAGTAACCTGCTTTGCCCGACATAATCATTTCAGAAAACGTTTAGAAATGTTCTTGCTGGGGTGAGAGGTCCAGACAGCGGGAAGGATGTGAGAAAAATAATCAAACCTGGGTGGAAAATACTAAAATCAGAATGTAAAAAGCTTCTTTGGATTCACTTCCTGCAAACAAATTAAGGGACAATATCAGCAAGGCGCACAGAGAACTTCCTCCTCTTTGTTTTTCATGCAGCAACTGTAATTTCAACTTAGCAGAAAAAGCCCTTTCGTAAGAGGTGAGAATAAAGGAAGAGAGGATATTGACTTGCAAGCCAGTCAACATCTGTCACGTCTCCACGGTTAAGGGAGAAGTGGTATTTCCTCTTAAAACCTAGGAGACGCTCCACCCGGCCCTGCACACACACAGTGGCAGCGGGATGAGCGCAGCCTGACAGCAGGATCTAGTGAAAGGTAGGACTCCTGGCAGTGGAACTGTAATAGTTTGCATAGGTCTGGCACCTTTGCGTGCTTTTTACTCTGGCCTAAAAAAAAAAAAAAAGAAGAAACCTCTCTGAAGTAGACTTTAATAATGAAATTAATTTTTGTACTCTTCTGGTTTGCAGTTTTATGATGAAACCGAACTTTCTCTAGGGTATTTTATTTATTTTAATATTGTTGCAAACATTTACTAAGGAAATGATGTATTTTGAGGGTGATTATGTACTACAAAGAAAAATATATTTGTACAAAATGTTCTATATTTTAATTGTTGGCTGTTTTTTTGCTACTAGTCTTTGATGTCACATTATGATAGAGCTGTTAAAAACGAGGGCAGCCCCAGAGTTAGGCCAGGTACTGTCCAATGCTGTCTTTGTGCACTAAAGTATACTAGTGATACAGACATTTTTAGATTATCTTTTTTCTTTAAATAAAAAAAAATAAATAAATAAAAAAGAGACTGCCTGTACGACACGTTACAACAGCCCCCCACGGTGCAGACACCGCAGACCTATTCTGCTCCTTCCACTTCAGGCATTGCTGCCCATCAAAACACGTGCATGATTTTTAATCAATACAGTCTATTTCTTACAAAAAGCGGTGGCTGAGGCCGGGGCGGGGCGGGGCGGGCGGGACTAGGGGGGGGTGCGGGGG
>VYXH01006307.1:48963-85754 GCA_013397275.1 Burhinus bistriatus | reverse complement strand
CACTAGGTGGTGCTGCGGGGCTCCGGCGCGGGGCCCCCCGCACCCGCCCGGCTCCTCCCCGCGGGGACGCCCGCCGCCGCCGCCAGAAGCGGCTGGGGCCCACACGGCCTCCGTTAGACCCTCGGGGTAGGAATTTGGCAAAAGAAGGGCTCTCAAAAAGAACCTTTTTAAGGCCACCGCTGCCGGCACCACTCAAGTGCTTTACAAATGCGAAGCGGTTATAAATGAGCTTTACGTCTCTCGCACCGCTTGAGCCCTGAAGCTGCAAAGAGCAGCACATGCAAGTCTTGAAAATAAACTCTTCTAGGCATCATGCAGCCGCAGCAGCAATGGCCCCAGCCTGTGACAGCATCTGGCTGGGCTGGCCCCTCTGCTGGAGGGCCACTCCAGGTGCTGCTGGGTCAGGCTGAGCCTCCCAGCGCCGGAGCTGACTCTGGAGCAGCGACTCCCCCGTCCCACTCTTGTTTTCCTGTGGCTCCGTCCCACATTACATATTTTCTCTCCCTCATTACCTATTTCCTCTGCAAATGCACTTTTTCTTTCTGTCTGACCACCTGGTCCTTCAAACTGTATTTGTATTCTTGTCTTTCTTCTAGCGCTTACCTGGATCTCTTTCCTCTCTGTCTGCACGAGCATCTCCCTACTTTGCCTGATTTTCTCCATGAAGCAATGCCTCTTGCTCACAGAGAATTCTGGATACCCTTCAGTCTCAATTTTGCCATGTCGCTGTTTCTCTGCCACGAAGCTCTGCTTGCTTTAGCCTTTATAACAACTGAAAACCAACTGTATATTGAAGTAGCATCACTTTTGAACCCCATCTCCATTCCCCCTGCCCCCTCAACTTGTTCACCTCACCCCGTGTATCGCTTTTCTCACACCGCCAGCTCGCCGTTTGTACAAGTCCTTAGAGTGTACGCGGCCAAGCCTTGCCGGGAGGCCAGGGCTGCTGCAGGGCAGCCAAGCCCAAGGAGGAATGCCAAGGATCACTCTTTTTCAGGATGTTACTCAGCGTAGCAGACATACCATGCGGGAGAGTTTATTATCTAAATAAACAAGATGATATGGAAAGATGAGCAGAAAAGAACCACTGCGTCATCAGAATCAGTGCGCACTTCAAAGCTTGCACAATTAGTAGCATTAATTTTGGGGGGTCATTGGTAGAGTTAGGAGGTGGCAAGTTGGGCTGAGTGGACAAGGAGGTATTTCAAGAAAGGAAAAGGTAAATACAGCAGGAGCACATAGTAGATGGGACATATGTGGAAGCTACTGATAGAAATACTCAGAAGGAGCGCTTTGAAGGAAAAAAATCAGTCAACTGACTGCTCCTGCCCTGTAGCATGCCACTCATCAAAACAGCTTCTGCCATGAGTACCCGGCTACCACCACCGTAGTGCCTGTCCCAAAGAGCCCAGGCAAGATCCTGCAGAAATTGTTCTCTCTCTGCCCTCTGAGAGCAAGTGGGAAAAAGCTGGAGAAGAATCTGCTATTTCTTTCAGTCCAAAAATACTGCTTCAGCTACTTTGGAGCTCAGGCTGGAACAGGAGGTAAGTGGCTATCAGCCTCCATAATGAGGAGGAGGACAGCATCTGCTTCCCAACAGAGGTCGAGAAGAGCATGTTACCTTCTAGAATAAGCCTTCTTGTACTTGCTGTCAGTGGGATAACAGCTCCCAGGGCTGTTTGCCTGAAGCTAAGCTACGAAATTGCACATACTGCTCATGTTGGAAAATGGACCACAAGGGGTGGGAAAAAAAAAGAGAAGAGGCTACAACCCAGGCACAGAGAAAGAAAAGAACAAAAACCAACCTTCATAAACACAGGCTGAGCATTATTTAAGAGAATTTTCATGTGTTTCACTTTTGCGTACATTTGATAAAACAGATAGTAAAAAAAATACTCCTCCCAAAGCACTTTGTTACTAAAAACATACACTTGTACTATTAAAACATGTGTTTGTGTGCAATATATGCCCAAAGAGAAGAGCATGCTGACTCTAATACTACACATGAAGATTTAATTTTACAGCCTGCTAGGAAGAAACAAAAAAAAGTTGAAAAGAGTGAAATTACTCTGCAGAGGATCTGTAGCTCGCCTTAAGTACAGAGAAGGGAGGAGGGTGGCCAGACTGCTAATACAGCACTAAGAAGCTCTTGGGACAGCAACGGCCAAGCAAGGTTAGCCTAAACAAACTTGAACTGTACACATTTAGCCATCTTCATAAATCTTACATACAAAATAACGACACAAAGCAGCTTGATAATCGTCACTAGCGGGAACTGCTCAATATCTCACTGGGGTCAAACAAGTCTGCTATTCCAAACAACAATTTTCTTTCACAGTTGCTTAATTGGCATCTTACCAGCTTTAGTATTTTATTCACTAAATATCTATTTCCAAAGTCTTTCTTAAGATCCACCTCCTCCATTTCCACAAGTCTCACATCCTTCAGCCTGCTACACCAGTCTCAGAGCTGTTAAACACCCGATTGCCTCTGCAATTAAAATCATAGAATTGTTTAGGTTGGAAAAGACCTTTAAGATCATCAGGTCCAACCATTAACCTAGCACTGCCAAGTCCACCACTAAACCACATCCCTAAGTGCCACATCTACACTCCTTCAAGTACCTCCAGGGATGGTGACTCCACCACTTCCCTGGGCAGCCTGTTCCAATGCTTGATAACCCTTTCAGTGAAGAAATTTTTCCTAATATCCAATCTAAACCTCCCCTGGTGCAAATTGAGGTCACTTCCTCTTGTCCTATTGCCTGTTACTTGGGAAAAGAGACACACGCCCACCTCGCTATAACCTCCTCTAAGGTAGCTGTAGAGAGCGATAAGGTCTCCATCCAGCCTCCTTTTCTCCAGGCTAAAGAACCCCAGTTCCCTCAGCCACTCCTCGTAAGACTTGTGTTCGAGACCCCTTACCAGTTTCTGTGCCCTTCTCCAGACACGCTCCAGCACCTCAACGTCTTTCTTGTAGTGAGGGGCCAAAAACTGAACACAGTAGTCCAGGTGCGGCCTCACCAGTGCTGAGTACGGGGGACGATCATGTCCCCTGGTCCTGCTGGCCACACTACTGATACAGGCCAGGATGCTGTTGGCCTTCTTGGCTACCTGGGCACACTGCTGGCTCATGTTCAGCCGGCTGTCCACCAGAGCCCCCAGATCCTTTTCTGCCAGGCAGCTTTCCAGCCTGTAGCGCTGCCTGGGGTTGTTGTGACCCAAGTGCAGGACCCGGCACTTGGCCTTGTTAAACCTCATGCGGTTGGCTTCAGTCCATCGATCCAGCCTGTCCAGATCCCTCTGTAGGGCCATCCTACCCTCAAGCAGGTTGACACTCCCACCTAACTTGGTGTCGGCTGCAAACTCACTGAGGGTGCACTCGATCCCCTCATCCAGGTCATTAATAAAGATATTAAACAAACCCACCCCAATAATTCTTGAATTCTACCCTGTTCAAGCAACAAGTTTAAGTTATTTCTCTGAAATACAGCAGCTCTTGAAAAAGGTGCCTTTTAGAACATTTCCTCACATTAAGATTAATTCTGAATTGGCATTAATTGTTGGAGGTCTGTTCAGAACTATATAACTTGTTGCATTTTATTTACTTTATCTAAAAAGTATCCTGGTAACTTTTTTCTCCTCTTTCTGATATAGATTTGGTATTTTAGCTCTACCATTACTTAGCTATGATTTAATGTTTGAAAAAAAAATAATCACTTTAGAACTGCATGTACAATTGTTCACTAATGGATAATTAATTGCTGCCTAAAACTCTTGCAAATTAACCAATGTGCAATGCAATACAGTAACACATTTCCTTTACAAACCCTCATGTTCTCCAAATACTTCAGTCTCAAACTACAGTCCTTGTAAATGCAACTGGAGGTTTTCAACTGATGTCTAACTTTCCTGCCTGTTATGTCCTTTTCTTTCTCAACGGGTTCCTTCTCATTGTGATCAAAGCTTGAACACATGAACAGGTTTTCTTAGTTTACTATCCCCAAACCTTTTAATCGTACAATATAAAAATGAATGTCGGTGTCACTGTGATGTATTCAGGGGCCCACAGTTACCGCTGCTGTGTCTGTGATGAGCCCGTGAGTTTGGTGCAACCTTTGCCACTGGACTACCACTGTGCTGAGAAAGTATTTCCCCTCTTCCAAACTTCCTTCTGTTCCTCTAAATCCTTGGCATTAAAAATCCTTGCTTTCCGTTATCTTAACTGTATGCAGACTTCTGCCTTCTGAGTCTGCCTTTGCTACAGCCCAGCACAAGCACACCTCGTGCTGCCTCGACAGTCGCTTTGACTTCAAGTTTCTGAAGAACAGCCCACTTTGTAATTCTGAAGTCTCTTAATTATGGTTTGAACATTGTAAACATCATGTTAGCCAGAGTTAGCACCAAGAAAGTGGTCCCTCATCCTTCCTCCAAATTGGCTCCTTCTACAAGCATCTTCCACCTGCAGATGCTCTTCCGCTTCTCCAGTTTTATGGGAAAGATGGAGGGTTTTGATTTGTTTTGTAAATCACTTGAGCTGTATTACAGGAAGAGATGAGCCTCAGAAATTCAGGCCCTCTGATTTTGCTCTTGTTGATGAATGTTGCTGCCTTTGATGAATGATGGAGCAGGTTTCTTCACACTTTTCATTTTGGAGCTGAAGGTGTCAGCAACTAAATAACTGAGGCAAATATTGTTTGATGGTCTCAGTCATTCATTTAAGGAACATACTCCATGTTCTTTGTCAAGAAATAAGAACCATAGGAGACACGCTGAAAGACTTTATTTTCAGGACTCACTTGAAGTGGAGAGCTGGAAAGTTTAGGACTTGCCAAGGTCTCATTCTCATCCTTGTCAAGAATGAGAATGATTTTTCAAGTTCCCCTTGTTGAAGAGATTGAGTTGCGTATAGGGAGTCTAGTGCAGTCAGACAAGGGCTAAATGAAAAGTCTTTTCAAAGACCTAGTGCCTGTGGAATGGATGCAACCTTCGAGGCTTCCCTGTACTTCTACATTCCTCCACATAGACAGGGTATCTCTATCTCCACTTACCTCACCTCTTTTGAAGATACAGAAACGGGTAACAGATGGGAGCAGAGTGCAGCATGGAGCAGTGTGGTCCACCATAGATAGCACACTTAAAACCTCTCTGCTTAAGACACAGGAAGGAATGAAGAAAAATGATTTTGCTCATTACTAACCCCACATGAGAGTAGTTGATATTGCAAGTCATGTATGTGGAGCGCTGTTTGTAGCATCGCAGGAAGAGACTGAAGACACAGTGACGCCCTGAGCTCAGGAGCAGAACCTTGCCTTGCTTCTGCACAGTCTATCACAATCCAAATGATAAACCAATGGAGAAGCCGATGTGTTCACATGCAAACTATTTTATGGTTATGTGGTTTTCACCATGGGAGGGCAGGAACTGACATGGCCTAACAAGAGACCTTAACAGTTACTACAGAAGATACGATTCAATTGGGAGATCTGCAAAATGCCGTCTGATTAAAGATGTAGGAAGATCACAGACTGTGTTGAACCGACAGACAGGCAAAATGATAGCAGACAGAAGTCAATCAGGTAAAAGATGTGGATGGAGAGAGATTAGGACAGCAGGCTGAAAAGGATAACGAGGGCACTGAAAGGCAATGCTAAATTTAGCAATAGAGAACGAACTTTCAAACCATGAACAGATGATCAAAGTTACACTGTCTTCTGCAGCTTTTCACTCAGAGTACAGCACAGAAGATGTTTATTCTCACAGACAATATACAGTCCTAAAATATACCTCAAAACATGTTTTAGGACACTGTGCCTAAGATCTTCCCACACAGAAACACACTGCTGACTCTTGATCTAAATCAGGTCTGACATTTCCAAGGTGTATTTTCAATGTAGAACAAACCTTGCTTAGAAGCATGTCAGCATTTGTCTTCGTTTCTTGTAACTTTTTTTAAAAAAAATTGATTTACTGTTATTACAAATCCTGATGTTGTAACTTGTGTGATCACTACAAAAAACATTTTCCATTTTGTGTTCCTCCTCACTGTGAAATCCATGCCTGAGCTGCTCGCACAAGCTACCACCCCGCTGCTGACACCGCTTCAGCACGTACGGGGTGCTAATTGCTGAGACCCGTTTCTCTGACCTACAGCGATTCGCAGCTGACTCATTCTGCTAAGAGCCAACTGCAAAAGTAGCAGCCCATTTTCAGCACCGAAATTACCACGAAAAACCAAACCTACCCCAAAAACCCCCAACCTCTAGAGAAATCATCGGTGTTCAGTTATATGTTACTATCATACAAGAAATTGAAGCTTTAATAAAAAAGTGATTACCAAAATATATGGTACTTTCTAAGTATGATGTGCGGGAAATGATTACAGAAATAAGCTTCTAATATTCTGTATCAGTAGAGATAACACACATATACAAACAGCAAGACAGACAATATGCAGTACAAAAACTTTATTGACGTGAGTCTGGGATGACTGTTTTACATATAAAGGTGAAGTGTTAGGAAACGGTTAGGTAATCCTTTCCTCTTCCAGGCTTTTCTTGAGAAAAATGCTACTTTGGAAATTATAGGCATGACCACGTTACTGTCCATAGCTCTCAAAACCATCTCCTGAGAGGCCATGGGAAGGCATCTAAGTCTGATCTCAAGAAGACTGCACTCTCCTCTGCCTGCCAGACGAGGTATCGAGACAGGGAGCGTTCCCACATTATTACAGTTCACAAGTAGGTACCTGTAGCTACCGTAAGGAGAGCCCGGGGAAATAATCCCTTCGTAGAAACTCTCCCTCGTGGGAACATGATCTACCTCTGTAGCGGGGGGAAAAATGAAAAAGACTTAATTTTAACTGCAACTCAAGTATTATTTCACAGCAATTACATCTTAAATCCACAATAGAAATTGATAATTACATAGTAACTCATGTTATCGCTACTATATTATCTCTGATAATACTGTAGTTAAGCTTGTGCTCAAATCCCTTTTCAGGAAAATCTGTTTCTGTAAAACACTATTATTTCTTGGATACTTTTAAAACACTACTGAAGTATATAAAAGTTTTTACAGTATACAAGAAAAACTAAGTTAATAAATGATCACATTTTCTT
Organism: Burhinus bistriatus; assembly: GCA_013397275.1. Classification (NCBI taxonomy): domain Eukaryota; kingdom Metazoa; phylum Chordata; class Aves; order Charadriiformes; family Burhinidae; genus Burhinus; species Burhinus bistriatus. The sequence goes on along the minus strand of VYXH01006307.1, from coordinate 78,634 downwards.
CAATTCTATCAAAGAATAAGAGTCTGAGAAAAATAACTTTTATTGCATTTTAATTTCTCAATCTCTTTCCTTTTTTAAAAGATAAAAGTTATAACGGAAATTCATGTCATTTTAGATGAAGAGAAGCTTGGGAGAAACAGAATCACAATTCAGCAGGCAGATGATGGGGAAATCAAAGTATTTAATATGGCTTGTAGCTGAAAGTAATTGATCTGCATTTCCAATCATTTTAGTTATTGCCACATTCCATTAATTTTTCATTAAGTGAAGATAAAAACATGTCTTTAAAATGCATGTACAATAGCTTTAAGCCATTGCTGTACATACTGTGCAACTCATCGGAATGCAGTTTAACACATGAATAGAATATATTTATGTACAGTATTTACACAAACAGAATCCTGTGGTAATACCCCTGAATATTATCATTTAAATGAGTAATTTTCATAATAAAAGAAGAAAAAAACCCATCTGTGAAGGTGGCAAAACTGCCCATTTCTGAAGATTAAATCAATATAATTTCCAGCTGATTTACATAGAAATAAAACTGTGGTCCTATACAAACTTTACATTACAGGGAAACAGTTTATTTTTAAAAAATATTTACATATTTGAGTACTTGGTTCTTTGCAATAGAGATTATATGAACACAGAAAATTGTATGGTAGGCAGGTTTATTTATTAGATTTTTCTATTTGTTCTTTTCTGTGCAAATTCCAAATCTCTCTTTTTGTGTTATCTGCCTCTATTTGCCTTGTATTACTGCTGCTGCTTTTTTTAGTATTCTGCGAAGGCTGGGTGACTTTACTTCTAGGAACAGGAAGAAAAGATTTAACTCTCGAAACACCCAACTCTGTCTTTGATTTACTGTTGCTGCTTTCCACAGTTCGACTGCTGCTGAGAGGACGCATTCCATCCTATGAATAAGAAAAAAAAAGCATTTTCTGTATAAATAATTATTGCCGTTTGACCTGAAAAACAACCAACCAACCCTACCAGCCCCACGGAACCCTTGTTATTTACAGTCTTTTGCAGTTTAATATGACAGCTTCTTACTACTTGGTGAACACAAACTATGGCTCTTTTTTGCATCTTTGACTGAAAGGAAATAGCATCAACATCTCAGAATACCAAAATAAGTTAATGGAGTTTATGCATTGCCATTGAAAAAACCTTAAATTTGATTCTCAGGTGTTTCAATTTCAGGAGTACTCAAATAAAAAATGCATGTTCTTTCCTTCATTACTGTGGAAAAATGACAGCTGCAGCCACAGCTGAAAGGGAAAAAATGGAAATTTAGGTAGTTATGAGCAAAAAAAAAAAAAATCAGCTTCACAACTTGAATAAAGAAATTCACTTTTTTGGTAGCATCAAGGCCATAAATAACAACAAAATAATCATGACAAAAATAATACTTGTAAGTTGAAATGCTAGTTACATTTTAATCCATAATTATAGATTGCTGATTTTAGCATCTGAAATTATTTATGCTAAGAAGCTACATTCTTAAAAACTGGACCATATTCACCCTGCCCAAATTTAGATACCTGAAGCGCCAAAGTCAGGTGTGTTGTCACTTTTTGTTCTTTTATAGTCAAGGAGAAAGAGGTTAGTTAAGCCATTTTACGATGGTCACTAACAGGTATCTTTCATGAGAGATGCCTACCTTTCCATTGACAGGAAAGGAAAATTAGGACCTTAACTGTTAGCATCAGTTGAATCCAGATCACCCTCTAGGCAGCAATATCAAAAAGTTCATTTTCACCATCAGGTACTGCTCTTCATGTCAAGGTTGGTGACATGAAAACAGACTATTCATCACTGTCTATTCCTTATTAATCCTTGATTCCATCAGTTTGTTTGTATCCTGCATCAAAGATTTTGCGTCTTTTATCAGTTTTCTCTTTCTCCTTCACATACTTGAAAACATTTTTTCTTCCAGCCAATTAAAAAACAAAAAAAGGGGTATGTTCCCCTTTTAAGTAATTTGTCTCATTACTGTTGATGAGATCTCCTCTGCTCATGCAGCGTTGCTTTTGTTACCTACAGAATTCTATCTACGTTCAGAAAAGGAGGCTTTTCTAATCTCAAACTCTTTTTCAGACACCCATTCTTCCAGTTGCATAAGTTTATCATCATTACAATTGTCTCTAAAAGCTGGACTTCTGCTTCTAAACTGAGACTGTGCTCTTCTAGATTTTTGATATTTATCGTAGTAATGAATAAATCTAGAAACAGCTTGTCATTCAATTAGACCTCTTTTTCCTTTAGCAAAAGGTCGGATTGTGTTTCCTTCGTTTTGGCCAACGTTTCACCACAGACATGGGAAATAAATTTTTTTTATTGTGTATGAAATCTTTTGACTAAAAGTTCTTCAGAAAACTCATAGGTAGCTAAGCTTGTCTACCTCCAAAGTCAATATAGTTATCCCTTAAATTGTTAGAAGGAATCTTAAAAGGAAAAATATTCACTAGGATAAATTTACAGTAGGGACAGGTAGGTCAGCTGACTTACCAAATTATACAGGCACCACTACTATGTGAAGCTCTGATTTGGAATGTCTGAAAGTAATGTGTTTAGAGAAATATTCAAAAGCAGTATATCTAAATGTGGATCTGCAATGTTAAAAGGGTTTCTGTTAGCAGAGACCGTTCTCTGGATTTTAAGTAAAATTACAGATGATATTCTAACATTTTTAATATTTGTACATGAAATAATATGATGGTAAGGGTGGGAAGTCATCTCATCCAACTTCAGATTTTCTAATGCTTAGGTGTGCAAGTTAAGCTATTTTCAGGGCTGCTTCATTGTACCTGCAGAAAATAGACTGAGTGCCTTTAGAAAACAATTTATCGCAGTCAGATAAAAGTGTCTGGACTGGATTCTAGAAAGCCCCTGTCGAGCGAACACAGAGGACCTAGCAAGGGAACACAGACAACAGATTCTACTCTGGCTAAGGTTAATTGAGCTGTGTGCTCAGAAGCTCTCTTGATATTCAAAAACACAAAGAGCAAGAAAGAAAAGGCAAAAAAGTGTAACAACAGAGAAAGCATAATTTTTACTTTATTATCCAAAGAATGAAAACTAAGCAGGCTTCATATTTAGTAGGGATGTTAGCACTCACAAACAATGAGTTCAATTTCTGAAAAGATGATCGTGGAGCTGTTACATCTTCCGGTAGTATTCAGCTTATCTTCCCACTTTGAAACTGCTCTGAAGTTAGTAAAGTTTCTTTACATTTAGACTATCTTTTCCCAGAATCACCAAACTTACAACATAGCGTTTCTTTGGACTTCTCATAAATAATATAGCAATACAACTGTATATTACAACAAATAGCTAGGTAGAAAAAAGAAACTGAATCCCCTTTTAAAAAAAATGCTATTCTTCACAAACTCTGGTAATACCATGTCTTCTCAGAATTTCTACCACTGAGAGCTTTGACACCAGAGCAGCTCAATTTTACTTAGATAACAACCCTTAGGAAAACAGTGGATTGAAATCATATACATTTGGGTAATCACTAAAAAAAAAAAAAGGTAGAAAAACCAACCATGAGACAGCACTATTACATCAAGAATTTAAAAAAGTTTTGCGTATTTGCAAACTTACTGAATAACATTAATTGTGGGGAAAAAATGAAACCAGGGCTTTTATGTCTCCCAAAATCCGATGCAAATAACTTCTAATGTCAAAGTAACGTCAACAACACTTGGCCTAGGGCGATGGCGTTATGTAAACATGAAAACTGAAGCAAATACATCCATTGTTTAATAAATTTTTAGTTTCCATTAAGACACATGGAAGAAACTGGGCATGGTGTGTCTAGCAAGTTTCCTAAGAATCATGACAGTTTATTCTTGTAATAAACAGGGCACTGGAACACTTATTCTTTGGATCCAATCAGGAACGCAGATTTTGGAGAAATTCAAGACACCTTCCCTACCCTACTACGTAACTCAGTTCACGTACCTTTTGTGCTGTTGTTTTACTTGGGTTAGTACCACTTGCTGAAACTACAGGATTTTTCTGAGAGTTATTGAACATCAATACCTCATCCTTAGAATCTGCAATCTAAAAAAGATAAGAAAATGGTGATTTTTTTAGTTATTCATAGCAGAGATTATGTTTCAATTTGCCAAATTTTGGAGCCTTGATTTTATTTTCAGGTAGCTTCTGTGCAATGCAATGCATAAATATCCAAAGAACAATTATAGTATCTTTCCTTTACTCTTCAGTGTGTTTGTAGGAGATGGGAGATAAAGAGAGATTTCACATCGACTATTACGACAGGAAGATTAAACATACACTTCCAGAGCAATACTATTCAGTGGAGCTTAAGGGCAGTTTCCCATTAAATTTTATCTAGCCCCAGGAACACCACAGAAAGGAATGATCCTTGTCTCTTTCTCCTGCCATGTTTCTTGCCTACTGTTTTCCATAAAACCTTGTGACCATGCAATAGCAGATAGAGACTAATCAGCCTTCTGTCCTCATTGAAAACTAAGTATTTTATCCTGGGGCAAGCTGATCCGATTCAACTCTGCAACTGCAAAAGTACTTGATCCCAACATAACAGAGGCAGCAGGAACATATTCGAGTGAAAGGGCACATTAGAGAGTAGAAGTATGTATTTTGATGGCAGCCTGAAATTGCATCACACAAAGAAAACATGCAACAGCACCCTTACTTCTGTAAGGCTCTTCTAGGCAGCTAGGAATTAACAACAGAAATTCCAGTCATGGATGGTTCCGCCCATGGTGAGGAAACTGAACAAAAGACAGTGACATCTATCTCCTTCCTTATCTAACCCATATTTCCTTGAATTGTCAACAATGAGCAATTACATTTTACATGTTATTAAACACAATTTTAAGTTGGTTACCGTTTCTCTAAGCACATCTCATTCTTTCAAAGATAGATAATGGCAAATCCCTGCTAACAGAGTAGTGATTAGCTGCCAGCTTGGTGCACGTGACTCATGCAAGTACTGTAAATACTTTAAAAAAACCCAACCCAAACCAAAACACTACAATAAAGGATTTCATTAAATAGGTTGAAAAATATTCCCAAACACAGTATTTCTCTTTTTAGTAAAAACTTGTTTGACTTCTAAAAATAAACAGAATACTTAATAAAACAAAACTAATGGAACTGCTGTTCAGGGATATCCTAGAGGATGTAATGCACAGCCTAAGTGGACAGTAGCCTAAGACTGACTCTATCTGTGTTTCAAAAGATATGGATCAGCTGCCCCTGTGTGAACACAGCCTGCTGTCACAGCCATATACTTCAGCTGTGCTAGGAAGAAAGAAGGAAAAGAATAAATAGCTACAGCAACAGGGAGAGCCAGATGCTTTTGGTGTAGAAGGAAAAATAAGAGACATCCACAGCTCCACCCTCTGCTCCAACAGGCCTCCCATAACCACCCACAACCCATTCCAGGGTAGAACTTAGCTGCAAACCTATGAGCCTCGGAAGCCTCCTTCAGTCTCTTCTGCCACTGTTAACGAAAAAGAATTAGGCCAATCCATTCTTTCTTGCTTGGGACAGCAAAACTGAATTTTGCTTACACAGCAGAGGAGCTTTGAGCCAGTTCTGTGATGGCTTATGGGTTTACATTAAACGAACCAAATGTGCAATGCATTTCAGGAAAAACTTTCTGTGTCTTTAAGACTACAAAACAGTTTCCCAGTGGAAGCAACGATAGCATGAAAGATAACACGGGGAACAGTAATGCAGAGAAGGCTACTGTCTCTAGCATTTATGAGCTTATAAACTGCAGCCTCCACTGCAAAAATCTCTACAAGAAAAAATAGTGAAGGTGTAATTTAAAATAATGTATATTAAATCAGAACACTTACCCTCAAATGTATAATTTATTAGTTGACTTTGGCTTATTCCCAAATAATTTAATAATTTTCTTCAGTTCAAGCAGTGCTTGTAAATTAAAAATTTATTTTAAACACATAGCAAACAACTGCATATGGTAATGATGTAAATTATTTAAAACCTCGTGTTTACCTTGCTTATGTCAGGCTCAGATTTGCTGGAACACATACTTTGAAGTTCCTGCACAAGATCTACTTCATCATCAGAACCAAGGGACAGCCTTTGCTCCAGATCTAATGTTCTCAATTGATCCTTCTCTGAAGATCTGGTTTAAAAAAAACCCCAAAAAACAAACAAACAAAAAAACAAACCGAGAGAATAATTAAAATTAAGCTATGATACAGACTTTAAAAATAAATATTATACACACCTAGAAAATAGTAATTTCTTCCCAAATTACCTTTACTACCACAAACAGAAAGAAAACAACATCTAATTAAGTGGCAGCAATAGTTGTCCATAGTTGTTACATTATAATATATCATCTTTCTATTCAAAGTATTCTCTCCATTCTGAAATTCTAACAAAGGATTCTTCTGCCTGCTATCTTCAAAGACTCTCCTCTTTTTAAGATGGAACAATCAATTTTATTCCACTCTCGTTTTGGACTTAATTCCAAACACTTTAAAAAACCCCTGGCATACTTGAAGCATAAGTATTCTATGCTCTCTGTTCCTGTGAATAGGGTAGAACCAAAGTTTCAGACTGAAGTAGTCTCAAATGCAGTTCCCTCTGGCTAATTAATACACTTTCTTAGAGAAACTCTCTATCATTGTGTGTACTATACAGTGCGTGTACTGTACCATTTTGAATTGCCATTCAGTAAGCAAAAAGAGCCAGAGGAGTTTTTAAAATATAATGCCAGGTGAAAAAAGCACAGGGTTGGCTTTTCATAGCAAAGTAAGTGTTACATAATATTCTTAAGTCATAGACTATTCTGTTACATAAAAAGACATGGAATGCTGCAAGGTTTGAATTACAGAAATGGGTTCTAAAATTATATTGAAGTACATACATTTTAAATGATCGTTATAAAGGATTCCTTTCTTCAGATGTAGAACCAACACATTACCAAATACAAGCTCTTCATCTATTAATTATAATGTGCTGGTTTACATCACAATTTTATCCTCTTTATTGTTTGCTAAGTGTTACAGATACCAGAAATTAAAACTTACTTTGTGGCGAGAGAAGCTCTTTTCTTACAATTCGGTTGCAACAGAGTCTTAGATTTTATACCTGCACAAAAACCAGATCGACTTAGTAGTGTGTTATCATGTGTGTTGATTTCTGCATTCTAAAATCTGTGATAAACACGGAAAATGTGTTCCCATTTACCTGCTATTTATATCAATAAAGTCTGTCAAAGATCAGAATACATCAATTGAAACTGTTCAGAGTAGTGTTAGGGCCACATGGTACTGCTAAAATGGCAAATGGGGCATGAGTTGCCCAAGCCTTTGTGGAAGACAGAACGTAAGGTTTCTGTGCAAGGCACTTGAACCACACTTACTGGTTCTCTCAAAGAGAAAACATTTGTCAACAGGAAAAGATTTAAGTTTGCTTCATTTAAGTAAAATCAAACAACTTACCCTTACTTGGAACCTGGAACAACATTTGATACTGATAGTCGGAAATGGAAGGCTACTAAAATTATATTCACCATCCTATTTTTTACTTATATTCACAGATATTAACCGGACTCCAAGAACATTCTCAGGTACAAGATACAGTATCAACCATCCTACTTCAGGTTATATTAATTTGATTTCTTAAATCCTCTTAGTGGGATTAGATAAGTTCACAATTCACAGAACTAGCAAGCAAGACCAGGACATTAGAGTTGCAGTACAGCAAAAGCAGATTCTTTCTGAACAAGAGCTGAAGAAATTATTAGCTTAATTTAACATCACAACGTACCAGGCATCAGGTATTTCAGTCTTTTATATATAAGATAATTGAGGCTAGAATCTTACTGTTTCTAAAGTGTGTGTGTGTAAGCCTCTTTCTCTCTAAATCCCTTCCTAACTCTTCTCTCTGAAGGAGTTACCTCCATTTTCTGAAAGCAAAAATAAGGAATTTGATTTTGTCCTCTAGAAGTTTTCCTGTTCAACATTGTATTTGGTTATAGTATTCCTAAGTTTTCCTTCTAGACTGATGTGTACTTTTAGAAGAATGATATGTTGCTTCTGCACATACCCAGACGTTATCCCTGCGTAGTATACTGCTTGTTAGATGGCTTATGATCTTGAGGTGAAAAGACATTTCGAAAGTGTCAGCTACTAATATAACTCTCACATTTCTACACATGCATAGACCCAGTCATATAAAGCCTTCTTTATCAAGCAGCATAGTGAAAATTATGTGGAAACTTCTTGAAAACTTTACAGTAGCTGCAACTACACAGAATTTTTGACATTTATTTGTCGCAATTAAATTAAGAATTAAACAAAAATCTTCGATTTAAAACCAAAGATCTCTTCCTTCCACTACAGGGCTTCCAGATTATTCCACTCAATTTATCTAATAAGATTGAACAAGGGATGCATGATCTGAGGATGCATGTATTCATTTATTTTCACTGGGATTCAGACAATAGAAATTATTGTAGTGAAGCTATAAAGTACATTTAAAAACCCTCCCAAACTAGGTATATTGTAAATTGGGTGCCAAACTAGAGAGTTAATTAGGATACCTCACAGTCACAAAGAAGTAATTTTTTGGGAAAAGAGTACACAATTTTTTTAGTGGTAAACATAAACATGAGTGTCATTTAATTGAGAATTTTTAATTCATAATGTAGAAAAATTAGATTCATATCAACGCAGCTTAAAACCCCACAGCTTCTTTCAGAATTGAAAACAGAAAGCTTTACCTTCAGTATTTGTCTCCTGCTTATTCCATGACTGGGAGGATAAATGGCCTGACTTTTTGCGAGGACTTGTGCTCACTTTTCTCCAAGAAGCATTCTCACCTCTTTTCTTACTACAATTTTTGTAGCTCGAAACCACGGATAAAGGAAAATTTCCTCCCTTAAAATCTGCTATATAATTATCTAGCTCTGAAATAAAAGTAAAACAACGTTAAGAAGGGTTGACTGTTGCAAGTGGTTCTTCTTTGACTACCTTATACAACTACTTAGTTTAGTAAATGCTTTTACCACACACCTCCCATCATCACCACAGTTACATTTTGTGTAAGTTTTAAAAAAGGAATGAAATAGTTAAAAGCCCCACTTTGGCAACGTACAATTACTTGCCTTTCAGACTGTTCACTGTTACCTGTTCTGGGTAGAGGACAGCCATGCAAAACAGCTTTATTTAGCAAGATACTGAGAGCAGCTTTAACAACAGCCTGTTGACCTTGGCTAGGATTTTTTTTGGCTATTGCTTGTCCTGGTACAGATGGTCTTTTCACAGAGGCTCTGGAGAGTATTGCTTCTTGAACTCTGGGAGCTATCACAGCATTCCATAACTTGGACATCCACCTGTAGGCACACAAACAATCCATTGACTTCAGAGACAATTATCAAATCCCAAGATTTTATACTTTGGGTAACATAGCAGATTTTGCATTTTCAGGAAGCACATATATTTTGGACTTCCTATTGTACCCCATGTCAGAGACGAGCCGATTTTATTTAAGGTAGGGTTTATTTGTTTGTTTTATATAAAATTATTTGACCTAACTTTCTGCAGGTTGCTTTGGCAAACTATTTACTATCTGATGCTTTTCCTCCTTCAGATAAGGACTATAAAACATCCTTTTCATTTTAAGGCTAAAGAATGTCCCAGAAAGATGTACATTCATGTATATAAAAAAAATCCCCTTTCACCTTTGTCAGTGCATGGAGAAGTTTCCATGCTTGCAAGGGTTCATTCATAGCTTGTTTGCTGCCAGACTGGGAAAAAGGAGGTATTCAGTTATGATTGCACCCTTTCCAGTATTCTTCCATTTCCAAACTTGTCCAGCTTACAAGACCTTTCTATTCATACAGCTGCCTTGCTCTCACTCTCTTGTTTATTTGATCTATGGTGAACTGTGTTTCCAGGATGCTGTGGATTTTCCAGATTGTCTGGTTTAGACACTGGGTCTGATTACAAAAAACTGATTCAAAGGGACGTGGTTCTTCTGGGACATTTGCTTTTCTAAGAGAGAAATATTAGCACAGAAGTAAAAAATTTGTATTAGGAAATAAATAAAGGCTATTTATTACAGCTTACAGTTCTCAAGGGATAAAGGCTAGGAGTTTCAGGCTTAGGGCTTAACTCATATCTATAACAGACACTGAGGCAACCTTTTTTAGACCAAATCCAACTATTTTTTTTTTTTTCCTTATACCCTTTTACAGGAGGAAGATGGTAAGATTGAGAGTCAGAGGTTTATACTAAAGGTCTATAAAAAATGATAGGCTATAATGCAGTGTTTCAGCTTTGCATAAATCCATTGAGTAAAAGTGAGGGCTAAAATGTCTGTTTGACTTAAATGAACCATTCTGTTGGATACGTTGATACACAGAAGCCATCTTATTACCCAAAAGATTATGATGATTTTTTTTTTTTAAGTTAGAATGCACGAATCATTTGATAGATGCATTTTTGTTTAGTTATGAAGCATAAGATTGAGTTTTTATGATATATAACCATGCTATAAAAGTGCTGGTATAAGCTTGATAAAAGTTACGTTACTTAGAAAAATAATTAGCACAGTTGTTAAAATACGATGTAAAATGCATATTGGACATGTTCCTTGAAGCTTCCTTACCATAATGTTGTAGATGCTATTCCGCATAGATACAGTTGTTTCTGCTGGCTGAGTTAAGCTACCAAAATAAAAAATTGCTTTCATTTTAGTCATAAAGAACTCTATCTCTCCATTTCTGCCTATGTAAGCTTTTGACATTTTGCAATACTGCTAGGATAAATGGTCAGAAATGAATGCTGCAAAGATAAAATTAATTGAGCCCATTCTAATCTGACAGTTAACAATTGATGGGCTGTACAATGCCATCCTCTCTAGATAAAATTCCAACCATGTGTTTAAATTCAGTCTTACGTTTGCAATCATCTTGATCAAGTCCCCAGTTCTTTGATATAGCTGATACTTAGGAAAGGTATAGCACCCCTCTGCCCCTGAAAAACAGCAGGGGGATGCTATACCTTTAAAGGTAAAGTGAAACTCTTTCCTGTTGGAACATAACCTTTAATTCCCTAGATCAAAAACAAGAATAAAAATGTAGCTAAAATTTTCGTCATTTATTCACTCTATTCTCCAAAACATGGGAAGCTACATGAAACAGCACGCAGCAGGAAACAATTTCCTGTCGCGCCTGGTCTCTCCCTTCCCAGCTGCCTGCTTCTACCACTTGCCTCATGCTAACACTAAGCCCAGAACAAACCCAGTTTGTAGACAGCTGTCTACTGTCTTAATGAATTGAACTGACTCAGTGAAGCTTTAACAAATGCAAAAAGCAGCAGAATAGCACAGCGGAGAGGAGGGGCAAGAGGACAGAAGTGGTTAATTAGACTGAAATAATAGCAACCAGCGAGCTGCTAATTAAATGTATTTATTGCTAGTTATATGACCACACTGTTGGCCATCATGCTGCTAAACTAAAAGCATCCAGTAAGTGCTCACTGGAGCTGTGCTTTTTAATTCTATATTAGTGGACAAAAACTACAGTGAAGTGAGGAGTCAGATGGCATATTGCTACTGTAAAACACATTTTGAGGTTGTGCTGAAAATAAAGCAATATGAATCCAGTCAAAGTTACATTTAAGAGAAATCCAAACTCAGAAATGCATGATTAAGGTACATAAAGAATAGTTTTTCTGTCCTCTGCTAATGCCATTGCAATAAATAAATGATTAAGACATTTCAGAGGACATGATTCAACTGGAAGACAGGAGATACATGCATGGTATACTTTATTCTTTTTTTATTTCATAGCACCCGTAAAATTTCAAGTCAATGCTACATCCAAATTTAGACTTTGATAATTACTCTGGATATTAGATAATCTCGCCTTTTAGGAAAGAAAAAAAAAAAAAAAGGAAAATTAACAAGGAAAATGTATCAAGAACTGTAGACAGAACAGAACAAAAGATGAGAAAGCCAGTGCACACATGCTAAGCAAAGGACCCTGGAAGAAGTGTCAGCAGAAACTAGTACAAGAGGGAAAGTCAGAGAGGGAACATAAGAGGCAATTAAGGAGAATGCTATGAAGCAGAGTGAGAAAAGTAATGTTGCCTCTCCAGAAACCAACATTATTATTTGAGTTCTGAATAAGTTTGAAACTTAATTAGGTGCCCATTACCTTTCTAATATATCCAAGCAACATCTTAGTATGAAATTAATATATTTTAAAATTCTGTAATTATTTCTTTTATCACTTGCTAGCATTTGCAGAAAAGTTAGAACGTGAACAGATGTTCATGCAATATGCACAGACAAAATTTTCATCATTCTTCTTTTATTTTACTGGACATCTAACCGCATGTATAGTTAAAAAGTACATATCTGCCTTATTTACTATGCTAATACGTCTGTGAAATTTTGTGTGTTTGAAAATTAAACCAGATACTAAAAAGAGTGAGAAATCATTCTGCTTCTCTAGATTTCCCTAATACAACTTTCCTCAAAAGGAAACTTTACCAACTTTTCAAGGTCAGAATTCTTGAACCTTATTTTGATCTGTTCACTAATGAACAGCGTTCTTTACAGTGCTGTCTTGAAATGAAGAACAAAACCTTTAAAGGTTTGAGCAATATTAGCCATTCCAGGACAAGTAATATTTTGCAATCTCTGTGTCAGAAAATAACTGAAAGATCACAAAAAAAGACTGACTTTCAACTAGTGTTAGACACCCAGTTCCCACTTGTGTCCTTCAAAATTGCCCTTCTAGTAATTAAATACCAAACAAAAGTCTTAAAACTTTCAATAACTTCTGCTAAAATACTTTCAAGGTTGCTGAGGCAGATGGGTTTTGGGAGAAGCATAACTGCTACATTTGTAGTAAGAATCTAGTTGGCACTGAACAGAGTCAAATAGGAAACAGAAATCTTACTTCACTGTTGCTTGGCCATGCCCTGGCACCACAGGACAAGAGAAGAAATGTTTTGGCCCCATAAGTGCTTCAGGTGCTCCTAGACGTGATAAGCAAGAGTTCAGCTGGTGCCAAACAGCAAGAATCCAGTCTATGATCTTGCACACAGGATCACATGGAGGAGGTACTTTCCCTCGGAACTGCAGAAAGAAAATATGTTTGACATGACATAAGACCTCTGCTGCAAACACTTTCCTTGAAACCCCAAGAAGGCTTGTGGGTTTTCTCCCTGCTTTATGGCCATTATGAAAATCAGGAACAGTCAAAAACTGGTCAAACTTTTTTATGGAGTATACTGAAGTCTTGTATTAAAACTTATTTCCCTGACTAGACTTTAAAAGATATCTCCTCATCAATAAACTGATATGTCTCTACTTTCTTGTGGGAAACTGAGATACAAATTTGTCAGCAGTGCTTTCTCTGTGGTGTTTAAGATTAGGAATGCAACAGGCAACTACCATATCCTGTGCAATATATATGATATAAATACAGCATATAAAAGAACATACAATCACACTGAACAGGAATGTCTGATCCAGGCATGTTCTCAGTGGATTTCTATATTGATTTTATACTTGGTAGCAATGAAGGAAAGATGCCTTCCTCTAAGATTTACATGTTTTAGCATGCCTTGTTAAAGGCAAATTATTTGGTGCCAGAAAAATCTTCTATTTCACTGAATTCCAAATTACAGTCTTCACCATCCTAATCCTAGGATTACCCTCTGGAACAGTCTGAATTAACGGAAGTATCAAAAGATGAAGTAGGGGTAGAATTTGCCAGCACCAAAGCCAGAGTTCTTCACAGAGTCTACAGGTGAACAATTTAATGTTAATGTAGAAAAACATTTAAACTGTTCCCGTATAGCCTAATAGCCCAAAATAAGGGAAAAAGAGCTTTTCATCTGAAAACAAGACTACTAAGGCACAAGCAAGGATCTCAGAAATAGTCTGTTGTTCAAACAATAAACGTGCTTTTACTTTCCCTTAGATTTTTATAACAGATTAATCTTTCTTCTAGTTTTAATGTTAGAATCCACTATGTTAAGATCCATACCAACTAGCATTTGAGTTTGGAGTTTGCATATGGCACATGTATGTTTTTTAAAAAAAAAAGTACTAGCACAGTGGGCACTTTTATTCATTCTTTAATTAGGGAAAATACAGGAAGACACATGGCTTTTTTTCTCCAAATAGCCACCATCTGCGTATAAGCTTTAGAGAAAATAAACTTAATGAGATTACTACACAAATTCTGTTCAACTTCAGAGGTAGGAGCCTATTACATTGTTAAACTCTAACCTATGAGACTAAGGATTGCTTTTAAGCCTGAAAAAATAACCTGAAAATGACATCTGTCACAGGATGCTGCAAGTTCTGGTAGCCAAAGCAGTTTGGCAGAGTAAGACTGATACAGCCTTTGTCTGTGAACAAGTCAGAATACCACTGCTTCTGCAATTGTCTACATTGCTTTATTTCTTGGCCTTGTGCTCAACTGAAGACAGTCCTTCTCTTTGATCTTGAATGATCTATGATCAAAGTGTTTCTGTCCTTTTATATAGGGGCTTAGATCACTCAATATTCTCCAGTGTAGGCTTGAGAATACAATCTTTCTCCTCAAGAGGATGGAAGCGAATTCTGGTACATATTTTTATTGCATTGTCCTCTGGCCTATACCTCATTCCAGCACCATAGCGTATCTGCAAGATACCGGCTTCAACCAACCCACCTACTTGCCTACAGACAATTGCTACCCTCCCCATCCTTTGCAAGGATTCTGGAAACCATTCACACCCTCAACCAGACAGTCATTTATAATGGTTCCAGCTTACTATGTCTGTAGGGACTCAAAGACTTAAAACGCACGGGGAAAAAAGTAAACAATGTTTCACGCAGAAAAAAGTACTTATAAATAACTATGCACCTGAAAAAAGTAATCTAAGAAAAGTAATCTTCTATGAGTTTCATTGATACATTTCACATGATTCTTTTTTTCTATTCTGTGCTCCTGTTCTTACTATTAAAGAATACCTAAGAAATGTTTCTAAATTTCCTCATTATCATAACTGAAATGTTCAGTTACCACACATTTCCTCTTTAGTATCTCTTTGAATTGGTAAGCTTTTATAGACGAGAACTGTGGCAGAGGGTACAGGCAATGACATCCCCAAGGATAACCAAGATACATACAGCTGAACACTCAGAACTGACAGTAGGTCTGTTGTCCCAGACCAGGAGTCTTTACTACTGACAGTTTTTTCTATTCCTAGAACAGTGTCCTTTTTAAGCCTTTTCAAAACTCTGCTGCCAAGATTATTTTCCTTTGCAGCTGTTTCGATTAAACTCCCCCTCCCAAAGTCTAACACTGCCTGACTGTCTGCAATAGCTGCTATCACACTGGAATGGTTTTCTTCCAAATAACTTTCAAAATTCCACAATTCTGCTTTTGCCCACATCTTTCTTTTCATTTCCCATCCTCTGTTTATTTATTCATGTTAAAACAGACTTCCCATTTTATTCTTTTTTGGACTTTTGTTCCAGCTTCAGCAGGCCTATTCGCTCGAAACAACTTCCCTGCTGATGTATTTTCACTCCTCTCTTCTCGTTGATTTGAAAATCATGAAAACTCTTTTTGCTGCTTAAAACTTACAAAATACACACAGGACATATAACTATCTTATTTTAGATATATAGAATAAATTCCTCAAGAAAGGGATTTTACATTTGCTGAACAGATTCTTACTATCATGCTCACACAGAAAATGAAAAAAATTACTGAAGGATGTTTTCACACAGTGGATAAGGCAGTACCACAATATCATTATTTGCAGCCAACCTGTGTGTTTATGCTAATCAGCCATGGCCACACACCTTTCTATATGAGTCCAAGCACAACATTTACACACACACAGCCTGTATCTTCCCAGAAATGAATGCTTTTTCATGAAACAACTTAGTTATCTGCTCAGCTTTTGACATTACTATTGTGTGTATTTCACAGACCTGGTGATGAACAAAATTGCTGAAGCTGATTCAAGTTCTTACCTTGTTTATAACTTTTCTTCTTAAAAACCTTTGAAGCAAGCCACGCATTGGTTCCCCATCCCACCTAAGTTGAACCCAACGGAAATGCTGCTGAACCAGCAGGTCAGAGCCATGAAGATGACATTTTGCGATTGTTCCCAGTAAAAAGCAGTTCTCATGAAAGTAAAAGGCACCAGAAACTCCATTTGCTAAAAATGAACCATAAGAAAATAAAAATGAAATATTCAAAGCTTTGACATTATTTCATATAAAAGCAAGAAGCAGTGACATAATTGGAAAGAAAAAAAACCCCACCTAAATTAGCCTTAAAGAATGCTATATTTGCTTAAGAACAACCGTTTGCAATAAAATATAAAAATGGAGCAAATTGCAATTTTGTCCTGTAAGTTCCCTGTTTGTCATGTATTATAATACAACTGTACTGTAGTAAAAACATTTCTCCACCTCAAATTCTTTAAATACCTCTTTGAATAGTGCAAGGATTTTCCGAACTGCGATTCTCAAGAGGTGCCAGAAAATCTCCTAGTAATTCAGATAAAGAAGCTCTCTCCAGATTTTCTAAGATCACAATGGTTGTCTTGCTTACAGGAGGCTGTTTGACTGGGACCAGACAAGCTGAAATAGAAAAATCCCATTAATGTCTACTTATGAAAATTGACTTTTATTTATGTATACAGCTTTTACTGCTACTAATGCAACAAAGGATTTTTTTTGTTATTTTTTTGCCTTTTAACTTGTTCACAGAAGCAGACAGACTGTATAATATGTTCAAAACTGGACGCATAAAATCAAACAATGGAAAGAATATCATACTGTACAGTAAGAAAAAAAAATTGAAAGCTATTATTAAAATAAATTCCTGAAATGGCTATAATGGGATCTTCATAGATAGGAAAGATTTCAGCATACTGAAAATAAATACAACAGAAAAGATAGCAGAGCCCTCTGGAAATATTTCTTTCATTTTGCTGTAACACCTCTTAAACTTTTAACACGTACTCTTCATACCATGTAGTGATAAAAGGATTCAGAATATTCCATGTTTATAAGAAACTTAATTACTCTGTGAGATTGCCTTTTTGTTTGCTACTATCCTCTCTTCAAAACTTCCTTCGATATCTTTAAGAATCACCCAAATAATCAGAGCTAGTTTGAGGCACAAACAGTAGCACCTGAACCTAACAGGCACTAAAATTATATATATCTCTCTCCCTTTTTCATATTTCAGATATTTTCCTTTATTTTTCCTGATTTTAACATCTTATTGATTAAAAAAGATACAGCCTTTGCAAGTGTTGCTGTAAGGCTAAATCCCAATCAATGCTTCTGTAATACAAATAATAAACAAAACACTTGTCTCAGCATACTGTGCCTTGCATTATTTCAGAAGTTTTTGAAGGTGGTACTAAAGATGGTTATTAAGGGAAATGATGAGTAATAGGGCAATTGACTGTAGCTGATGACTGCTATTTATTTGCAGTTTCCTGAATATCACTGCCCTGTTTTACTAAGAGGATATAGCTGGATAGCAGGGAGGACAGGTACCTCCTCTGTGTCTGATGGAACCATTTTGAGACAGGAGGGGAGTGCTCTCCTAGGAGAGCAGATGCGGCAGAACAATGGAGAAAGAAGCAGGAAGAAAAATGAGAGACTCAACCAGCAACACTGCTGAAATGCAAGCACAGACTATTAAGAGTGTGTTGCTAACACAGAGTAAAGCATCCAAAAGAAGC
Organism: Burhinus bistriatus; assembly: GCA_013397275.1. NCBI lineage: Eukaryota > Metazoa > Chordata > Aves > Charadriiformes > Burhinidae > Burhinus > Burhinus bistriatus. The sequence continues at coordinate 60,860 of VYXH01006307.1, read as the reverse complement.
AGCTTTCCTAAGAGACAGTGGCTAGTAAATAAACAAGACTATGAATGGTTTTCTAGCCTGCAGGCCGAACACCAAACCCTAGCTGAATTCTGACTGAATGCTCTCTTCTCTCACAGCAATGTGATGGCACTCAAAATGGTGTGTAGGAATAATTGCTGACACAAGCTATTCTCCAAACTGTGATCATGATTTCCTGCAGAAAAAAACTGACATAGACCAAAGTTACACCAGGAAGTATGCTAACAAACAGAATGGAGCAGTGCACGCCATTGTACGAGCCCATGGGATGCCTCTGCTTTTCTTCATGAGCACAGATGATGTCCAAGGGGATTGTGCAGAATTTGTTGCAACCAAGAAAGCCAATGAAAGCTACAAGATGAAAGCATAATTGAAGGATAGGCCTGCACTGCAAACCCCCAGCAGACAGAAGGCAGCATTCAGTGTCACTCACTGAATTGTAGTTTTTCTATTAACAAGTTAGTAATTCTAGTTTCTTGGAATAAAACATATGCTTATGAGATTCAAATTCCTTTTGGTGTTTCTGGTTTGCCCATAGTGAGAAGGAAAAAGGTTGGGGTTGATCCTCTCAAAGCTCTAGCTGCGTCAAAGTTTCATCATGGTAGCACATGAGAATGCATCCAGAGGCATTGCATTGGTACAGCTGAAACTGGTACAATTTCAAATGCCTAAAGCCCAGCCTCTTTCAATAAAGAAAGTGAAATGTGAAAATCACAGCTCCCAAAACACAAGGTTATTCCAAGCAGTAATGACTTTTATTGCGTTTATTTATAATCACATTGAATGAGAGGTAAAGTTAAGGTCCTAGAGCTGTACAAGAAACCATAATAATAAAAGAGAAAAGCCCAACATTTTTGGATGGAAATGAGGTCTTGGTTAGATTCAAACTATATTGCTAGTTTTTGTCAACAAAAAACCCCAAAAGCTAAAAACTCATAAAACAGACATAGAAACAAAATAGAAGAAAGCTGCAAAGGAGTGAAAGCGCCTACATATCTGAGAACTGCTTGCAAATAGCAAAACTGTATTTAAGCCAAAATTAACTTGAACAGTACCAAAGAAAAGGACGAATCATATCACCTTTCAGGCTCTTACGTTATTACTGTATGTGTAATATTATATATAATATTATTGCTATATTATTTTATATATTTTATATTAATATTATATGCTATATTATTACTGCATGCTTAATACTATGGCCAGATAAAAGAAATCAGAGTTCAAATGCATGATTATGGGCAAAACACAACACAACCTGCCCATGAAAAAGCTCTCCACAGAAAACATTGCTTTTTCCTTCACTTTTAGCACTATTCCTTTTGTTTTTAAGTTCTTCTTCCTACTTCTGACTGACCCATGTGACCCCATTCTTCTGCTTCCGTACTTAATTTGCCCATTTTCACTGTCATTCATCTCTGGCTACTTTGTCCTTTTTTCACTCTTACCAATTATTCATCGTGAATTTACACAGGTATAGCCTACTGACCATTCTGAGAATGCTTCACTGTGGAGCACCCAAGTAACAGGACTTTAATCTACATGTAGCTACTTACATCCATTAAGATAAAACTGTTCATTTTAACAGAAATTCAACTTTGACCTGTAGTAATGGGTCAGAATACACACACTAACATTTGCCTGCCCATGTGACAAAATTTGGCTCAGATCCACACGTAAGTATCTAGTAAACAAGCATATATCAAAAGCAAGCAGTTTGACTTTTTAAGAACTCATTCACTGCTCCTTTTATTCCCAGAAAGGTTATAATTATAGCTTCCATTCTCAAATCTTTTTTTTTAAAAAAAACACATTAGAACAGCAACAATAGATCTTCATTTCTGGTTCAGTAGATCTGAACCATAGCAATCAACTTTTAAAGGCTCACAAACAAAGGGAAAAAGGAATGAGACAGAAAAAAATATTAAGAACTATTAATTTTACTTAAATGGCATGAACTTTTGACAGAGCTCCCTATTGGACTGTAACACAGTTCTACCTCAGTTTAGACTCTTATTATTCCCCAGGCACCTGGAAAACTACGGGTTCTGTTAAAACAGGCCACCCACTATGCAAAATGCTTTAGTGTATTTCTTTACTTTGTACAAATTACCAAAATCACTCCTGCTGAAATAACCTTACCACTATTGATGAACAGTTCTGCAAGCTGCTCCTTGGAGAAACCAGCATCCACTTCAACTTTAACGATTTCACATGTGGATCCTGCAGCCACTTGTTTTTGCTGTGTTGAAAATTTATAGATTTGGTGAAATAGTGCAAACTCTAACTTATGAACTAATTTAATTCGTATGTTTGTGTTAATACCTTCATGCAGGCCGCTATCTGATATGCTATATAGTCTTGCAAACTTCCTTCTGGACCATGGAAAATGACATTACGGTATTGTTCAACCTACAGACAGACAATAAATTATTCTTGAAAGTTCATAGACTTGGATTTTTATTTTTTTTTTTACCTAGATGAGACAATCAGCACCTAACAGACAAAATTCTTTGTTTTGCACTACTGAGCTGATAATCCTTACTATATTAGTTTCAAAATAGGTAATATTTGCATACGACATCTTGGAAATACATTGATAAATTTATATGCTAATTTGTAAAACTACATGAAAAGGTATGTTGCCATTATAACAATCACTAAAACCTGAAAAATTCACGTAGGAAGGATGAGTTTAGGAGTCACAGATATTTTTTTGATTTTGCATTAAAACAGATAAACCAGAATAATATTAAAATCATCAAAGAGTAGTGTAAGTCACTGCTAATTTAAGGACTTAGATTAAGGACTTTATTTCCAGTTGAAATGGAATCATGTTATCAATATGGTAGAATAAAAATGATTTCATCTGTCTTAACTGTAAAATTACTTTATCTCTAAAAATTCAGTAAGGAAATACACGCACATAATTGTGCAATGCTGTTGAATACAGCAGAAACTTATGGCACGTAACTATTCTTCTGACAACATAAAACACTATCTAAGGACACAGCAGAAACTGCAGATTTTAAACTCATTCTGATTTGATTAGCAATGTTAAAACAAATGATCTATGAAAGTTAACTCATATTATCCAATTATCCTTACATTTGAGGTATTAAATAAATTGTAAGAGTTACAGGAGCTATATATATAAGCTAATAATAAAATTCAAGTCTCAAGTAATTGCTTACATGAATGTTATTCTAATTTACTTTCCCCTCAAAAAGTGGCATGAAATAACTTTGGAAAGAAATAAGATATCACAGAGGTTTTAATATATTTTCTTAAGCAGTTCAGTTAATCAGATGGCAGCTATTTAAAGAAGAAAGTTAATGCCTTTATGTGACTAAACTTATTGGGGTGAGATTTAGGGGGAACTTTATGTTAAAGTAACAGCTTTCATCCCATTTCATTTTTCAGAAGTCATGACATTCTTTCACAGAGTAGAAGATCGATTTTTTTTAGTCAATACAGAAGTATTTTCACATATAAATAGCATGCAGAGAGAAGCTAGCTTAGTACTTACCAGGCGGAGGTAATTCTGAAGTGTCTGAAGATGGATCATAGATGCATAAGTCACGCTATTTAGGCAGCCTTCTTGAGGTCCTTTAAAAAGAGACACACAAATAACTTTTTCTCATGTTTATAAGCATGTATGATGGATAGATATGCTTTTCATGCTGTATTGTATAGCAATCTTCTAAAATTACAGGCTATGCAAATTAAAATGGTGCAGAAATGAAAGGCATTTATCCAGCAACATAGATGCACGAGTAACGATGATGTAAGTAAAATGCATACTACTGTATAACTGAAAAAGGTAGTAGGGCTTTTATGTGACAGCGTATTTTCTAAATGTTGTAGACCCTTTCAAATCTAGTTAAGCAATTAATTGGATATGATATTTCTGAAGATCAAGCAACACTGAAGAACAAAACCAGCAGCAAGTGATTCACAAATTATATATCCCATATGGAGTGTGTTAATATTCAAAACTGAAAATTATGAACTGAAAATTACCAAACAAAAACACTGTGATATGCTCAGCTCTGTTCTTCTTCATAAAGTCCCATGGTGGCTGGGAAAAAATCTGTCCCGTTGACCATGAAATGTTTCCTGTTAAAAAGAAAAAACAAAAGATATTCCCTGTATCTATGTAAAGTGTCCTATGCCCAAGCATACTCAGTTGCCTACAAAGATCGTGTGCGTACACTGACAAATTTGACAAACAGAACAGTCCCATGTACTAAATCATACTATTGTTCGATACATGACTGAGGATACTAATGTTTTCTGCCAATTAAGACACAAGTTTAATAGCTGGACTTCACATCTTTATATGTAAAATAAAATAAAATAAGATAATTTGCACGGTCTAATGTGAATAGGGGTTTTTTGGGGTGGTGGGCAGGAGGAGGGAGAAGGGGATTTAAGATGAAGCCCATGAATTTTCAGTATCCTATGCAACTGTTACTACTGCTACCATATTTTGGCCAATTTCTCATCATTTTAAAGATTTTTCTGTTTTACATTGATAAGTAAAGTTACATAAACCAAGAGTAGTTCTGTTCTACCTATGCTCATGATTTAAGTCTGGATTTACTGTACATTCTGGATGTACTGTAAAGACATAGGATGGGCTTTGCTTTGACTTGTTTTGTTTCACCTGTAACACAGATCCCTCCTCTGGAGTACTAAATTGAGTAAAGGACTAATTAACATGGGACCTCATAGTCCCCAAGATGATATTAAAGTGCTTAATGAATTGTACCATACACATAGCTAAAAGCAAAGAATGCATTCATGCCAGCACTGTCCAAAGTTTCATAGCTAGTATTGGACTAGATGAGCTTAAAGGTCTTTTCCAACCTAAATGATTCTATGATTCTATTGGTCTTTCTTAGTCTAAGCTTTAAAAAATCCAGAAATCTAAAGATATTTTCAGCTTGCTTACAAGATTTCACATATTCAAGATACCCCCAAGTTTTGCTTTTCTTATTACACCAATATTGATACCTAGTTTGACAGATAATATACTGCTTGCACTGAGGCCAATGTTGGATTCTGCAGCACTATTAAATGACAGGTCTTCTAGGCTCCTCCATCCATCAGAAGCGACTGCTTGGAAATGGTTTGTCACTGCCTGACTCACTGCTTTTGAAAAATCATCCCATGATGTCTGTTTGCGGATATTTAAAGCACATATTGTATTTTCTGTCTCAAATTCCTCTGTACCACAACGGGCTGGTTCAATGCCACTGACTGAAATCCTTACAGGTACATTAAGAGCATCTGTTGAAAAACAGAAAACCAAGAATGAGAAAAACTGTAAAACTCAACTTAAAAAATCCTATTATTAAACAGCAGTAACATCTAATATTGCAAAGGAAAGCTACAAAATATCTCCTGCTACAGAAAAGCAAATGTTAAAGAGCAGCACAGATCACCACCACAAAATCAGAGCAGTGATGAAAAACAAATATCAAGGTATCTATCTTTTTTTATGTTACAAAAAAAAAAAATCAGTATTATTATGCTTAAATAACAAGAAGCAAGACAAAACTTAACTAATCTTTTATTTCCTCTTTACAGACTAATTTCTTATAAATTAAGACAGATGGTAGGTAGTGTCTTAATGTTTCAGTTTATTGTGGTTGCGCACATTTTTATTATCAATGCAGAAAGGAATTTTCTGGCACTAGTGCACAAGTGGAAAACACAGTTGAGCCAAACATCTCTAAATAAAAAGCTAAGAGCTAAGACAGAAAATTCACTTGGAAGTGTATATTCGATTTGCTATAGAATAAATTGTCAAAATATTAAAAAAAGAAAGTAGGAAATTTACATGCACATTCTAGAAACAAAATTAATTTAATGAAGTTATCATCAGTCTTGCTCTTTGACGAATGGAATACAACTCAACAGAAGCAGCAGCAGTCTATATGGATCATTCAGATGACTAAAAGTGAAAACAAAACTATCTTCTAACTTTAATCCCCAAACAATACCTTTCAGAAACTATCCCTGAAATTAAAAATAAGTGCACCACACAAAAAGACAGCAGCTTATTATGAAATTTTGCAACGTGATCTTAGTTTTGCTTTTCAGTTCAGAAGCCAAGTCTTCAGCTGAGACAAACCAAATGAAGCTTTTCTGATGCCAGAGAAGCTCTGATTTAAACCCACTAGTCCTACCATAGGGAAAAGATTACTCAAAGGCATCCTTCAGATGTGGGATTGTGAGAAATGTATCAGAGGCTTGCCCTTCTGATGGCTGGACCTCAGGGAAATGAGCAATAACTATAAGAAATACAGAGGGTTCTCTACAAGGAAACAGGCCCCTAGGACAGAGCTACAGAGTATGCTTAAATTTCAGTGCATGCGACCTCTACAGCATAGCTGGCAATCCTGGCCCTCAGTCTTTCAGATCTGTCAGATCACATCCTCCTGTCCTACATGCATGTAATTCTTTACAGTGGAAACCTTACTGGATTGTGAGGAAGCTACAGGATGGCACATACACAGCTTACCCAAAATACAGTCTTGGCTTGTTGAGGTGTATACCCAGATGAGAGTGGCATTTCCAAGTTTCCACAGGTCAGATATTGTGTGGGGGGAAAAACTAATTATGATTGCACTGATGTTAACTACAGGCTTAGTAAATCAAATAGAAGAGAAATGGAGTCCAAACGTTCTAACCTGATAAAAGCAGTTGGATTCACAATAAGCCAGGCCAGAGAAACAGGGTACCAGGACTGATGAAAATAATACAAGCATCTGTTTAACAGGCTACAGATTCAGCCATCAGAAACTGGCTTCAATCTGATAAAGAAGTAGACCACAGAGGAGTTTCTAATAGAAAGTGAATTGTGTTCCCCTCTGCACCTAGAGTAAAATGGTAAGAACCTAGATATTATAATAGCTGAAGAGGAAAACCAGAAGCGGCACACAGAAAGCTTCCCTAATTTGTTGATAATCAGTGAACTCAACTACTCACAGCCCTAGATTCCACAACACAAATACAAAAAAATTGAATAAATACAAAGCATACAAATCTACAAAGACAATACTTCTGACTATACAGAGGAATAGAAAACCCAGAACTTGTGAGTGAATGGACTAAGTTCTAACTCAAGAAATATACAGGTCAGCCTGCTCTAATGAATTTTGAGAAAACTTACACAGAAGGAAGATGATGCCATGTTCCAACAGAAGAACAATCTTCTGACAGAAGTTACTGATGTTGGAAAAAAGAAGTTGTTTGATGTTGTTTCTAATATATTTTTAAGAATAAAACAAATACTCCCCTCAACAATAAACAAGTGACAAATAAAACTATGCTCTAAAAAGAGATTCAGATATGACTAGGTGATTATCTCAGCCTGAGGAAATTTGACAGCTGTCCACCACTAAGTGATTTTTCTGCAAGGATTTGAAGAAAAGATAAGAACATGATAATAGCTTTGGAAAAAGTAATTACTAATATTAAATTAAGACTTTTTAAGAGAATATGGATGTTTGCACATGTAAAATATATACTGTCTTTTCAAATGTTTTAAAAACAAAGGCATAAGTAAATTAATAATGTCCTTTATCATATGCTTTTGCAAACTTTGGAGAATAGAAACTTGCTAGGTTAAGAAAACTTAATTTTGTGATGCCAAAAGTGACAACTGCCCTTTTAATATTTCTCATTTTTGTCCCACAAGCTCTGTACTAAAAACAGTTTTATATAGTCCTGATAGCATTTACTTACTTAAGTTTTCTAGGAGATGTTTGCAATCATCAGTAGCAACATCATGCAACGTTCGATTACACTTATCTTTTCTCTCAGCCTCTAGTCCACCATGGCTACAAAGGATTTCTAGACAGTTCTGCAAAGGTAAGAACTGTATTATTTACTTGTCCATTTGCTGCATTAAAGAGTTCTACCAATATGCAGTTAGACTCCTAATTTAAATTCTTATACATGCATTTCCAAAGATAGTCAGCTATGGAGTTTCTATATACGAGCATCCAAATGATGTTCCTTGCAGAGCTGAAAACCAGGAGTAAAAATATTTTATAGCAGACTTGAAAGTCTGAAATCAAGTTTTTGAAAAAGCAGAATATACGCAGCCAGGCTTCTACAGTCTCCAAGTATCAAATGCTGATCAGTTGAATTGAGAAATTCTTAACATCTGGCCACTAGTTTATGTATTCACATAAGAAAATACAAGCGCAACTATGCATCCTGTTTTGAATATCTTCGCCTCAATGTTCAAGCAACACTAAAAATGCAATTCTAAAACTTAATACACACTAATTAATGACTCTGTTCTGATTCATAAAAAACAGTTTTCACTTTGCAATTCACCAAGTAGTTTTCATCATGCCTGACATCCGAGTGGTACACAGCAAAAGAAAAACAATCATTTTAAAATCACCTTGCAAGCCTCTTCTTTGGCAGACAAACCTGAATTTCTGCAAGCATAGTAACAATGCAGTGAAATAAAAATGCATTTCTATTAAAGTCGGAGCACAAACATTTTGTGGATGCCAACAACATGATGCCCTCTTAAAATTCAAATGCTTAAAAAAACCTCATATGCTCAACAAAAGCAAAAATTCATTACAGTTCATTGGAAACAAGCTATCAGCAGATAAATTTGTATTGGTAAAATCATACTGTAACATGAAAAGTATCAATTATATAGATCCTCCAAAACTAGCAACAGAAAAAAAAAAAAGCCCTCACAAAACTACATTCAAATATTAATTGATCAGCGACCAGAAGACAGATTAAGTCCTGATTTCTAATGATCATCCATTCAGCAACAATACAGGTGGCCTTCATGAAAGCGTTGTCATCCTCAGACATGCCTTTCAAGGACAGATATCCATATTAAAAAAAGATACTATCAGAAATGATACTAGTTAATACAGTATTGATAACCTCTGGGGTTAATCAAAGCAGAGAAACCAAACCTTGAAAACACAGAGAAGCAGCTATTAAGTATTTTGATTCAGAACAGTGGTTTTTTGCAGGTTTGGCTGCTGTTACCTATTTTGTAGCTGTTCTAACAGTAAGACTTTTCTCAGTATATCTGATACTCTGACAGTTTTCATCAACATAGCAGTCATTCAAGCTATATTTCTCTGTGAGATGAAATTTTACCAGATTGTGGTCCCAGCACTTGTAAGAACTTTTTTTAAAAAAACAATTAGCTCACTAACTTTGCCAGAATAAAATTAGCCAGAAAAAAAAGCATATTTTCTTGTCAGGTTAGTTAAGTGTGTCTCTCAAATGGGTGACATGCATGGCAAAGACAGCAGAAGGCAGAGGACTGAACTGTGAGGCCGAAAGTGGGAAGTAAAGAGTGAAGAAAGAAGAGGGAGAGAACAAAGAAATGAGGCTTATTTCTTTAGTAAAATGAGAAGTTTTGTTGGCCCTGTTGCCTGTGAAATAGCAGCTAAGATCATCTGTAAAGAATGGTACCTACAATCTCAAAAGAAAAGGGTGCAAGTGCCAGCACTGTTTATATGGAACTATCATGTAGTGTCATGAACGACATGCAGTGCGGATAAAGGATTAGAGCAGGAAGTCGAAGTGTTAACAGTACTTGAAGATGGCTATTAAGCTTTCTTTAGCTTCTTAATATCCCAAACACCTCTCGAGTCAATAAATGCATTTAATCAAATACAATTATATAAAGTCTTCGGCAACATCAAAACCAGGAATCTGACTGTCAGCTATATATTGCCTTCATCACCTAAGAGAATACCCTCAATGGAGTTGACTTGAAATGTGCTCAGAAACTCAAACCCATGAGTTATTCATGAAAGGTACATACAAAGACTTCTAGCGTCAGCACCTTCAGAGAGAACACCTAACCAAAGCCTCTTTTAGACAGTAAATAAAACCTAGCTTCAAAGTTCCTGAGGATGATATTATTGCAGAAAGAAGCAACATATTGCACACTGTTTAGGTATTTGCAGACTATAACAAATAACCTTAAACTCCATCTGAACTGAGATAAGTGGAGACTGAAGTAAGAGTCTGTACTTGCCCAAAAGACACTAGTAATGGAACACTGACTCTGTTTGTAGTACGAAATGCTGAGTAAGCAGTGGCTGGTCCTTAAAAGGACNCCCCCCCGAAAAATTGTTCATAGTTAAATCATCCCTAACTGTAACTGGAAACTATGTCCATCTAATATTTATATTAAGTACATGACAGCCAATGAACTGGCANAAAAAAAAAAAAGCCCTCACAAAACTACATTCAAATATTAATTGATCAGCGACCAGAAGACAGATTAAGTCCTGATTTCTAATGATCATCCATTCAGCAACAATACAGGTGGCCTTCATGAAAGCGTTGTCATCCTCAGACATGCCTTTCAAGGACAGATATCCATATTAAAAAAAGATACTATCAGAAATGATACTAGTTAATACAGTATTGATAACCTCTGGGGTTAATCAAAGCAGAGAAACCAAACCTTGAAAACACAGAGAAGCAGCTATTAAGTATTTTGATTCAGAACAGTGGTTTTTTGCAGGTTTGGCTGCTGTTACCTATTTTGTAGCTGTTCTAACAGTAAGACTTTTCTCAGTATATCTGATACTCTGACAGTTTTCATCAACATAGCAGTCATTCAAGCTATATTTCTCTGTGAGATGAAATTTTACCAGATTGTGGTCCCAGCACTTGTAAGAACTTTTTTTAAAAAAACAATTAGCTCACTAACTTTGCCAGAATAAAATTAGCCAGAAAAAAAAGCATATTTTCTTGTCAGGTTAGTTAAGTGTGTCTCTCAAATGGGTGACATGCATGGCAAAGACAGCAGAAGGCAGAGGACTGAACTGTGAGGCCGAAAGTGGGAAGTAAAGAGTGAAGAAAGAAGAGGGAGAGAACAAAGAAATGAGGCTTATTTCTTTAGTAAAATGAGAAGTTTTGTTGGCCCTGTTGCCTGTGAAATAGCAGCTAAGATCATCTGTAAAGAATGGTACCTACAATCTCAAAAGAAAAGGGTGCAAGTGCCAGCACTGTTTATATGGAACTATCATGTAGTGTCATGAACGACATGCAGTGCGGATAAAGGATTAGAGCAGGAAGTCGAAGTGTTAACAGTACTTGAAGATGGCTATTAAGCTTTCTTTAGCTTCTTAATATCCCAAACACCTCTCGAGTCAATAAATGCATTTAATCAAATACAATTATATAAAGTCTTCGGCAACATCAAAACCAGGAATCTGACTGTCAGCTATATATTGCCTTCATCACCTAAGAGAATACCCTCAATGGAGTTGACTTGAAATGCGCTCAGAAACTCAAACCCATGAGTTATTCATGAAAGGTACATACAAAGACTTCTAGCGTCAGCACCTTCAGAGAGAACACCTAACCAAAGCCTCTTTTAGACAGTAAATAAAACCTAGCTTCAAAGTTCCTGAGGATGATATTATTGCAGAAAGAAGCAACATATTGCACACTGTTTAGGTATTTGCAGACTATAACAAATAACCTTAAACTCCATCTGAACTGAGATAAGTGGAGACTGAAGTAAGAGTCTGTACTTGCCCAAAAGACACTAGTAATGGAACACTGACTCTGTTTGTAGTACGAAATGCTGAGTAAGCAGTGGCTGGTCCTTAAAAGGACATATCTTAATAAACTGAATCTTACATCTGTGCCTATTTTGAGTTTATGATAGTAAATTTATCAGGAAAAAAGCAAACATAATGGTAGATATTGAATTAGGCATGTAATTACAAGCTGATTTTGAACGTCTTGGACTGTATTTTCCTAAAACTCACTCTCTTCTGTGTTTAGTATCCTCTATTTTCTCCCTGGGTAAAAGTTTCAGAGCAAGATCTGACTGACAGCTGTCA
>VYXH01006307.1:895-48496 GCA_013397275.1 Burhinus bistriatus | reverse complement strand
CCCCCCCGAAAAATTGTTCATAGTTAAATCATCCCTAACTGTAACTGGAAACTATGTCCATCTAATATTTATATTAAGTACATGACAGCCAATGAACTGGCATTTAGGGTGGGATTCATCTCACCTTAACTTTGAAAATCTGAATCTCAAATAATCATATTTTCTCTTTTTGTTGTTGTCCCAAAAGAAATAGGCATTTGAATATGACAATTCACCCCATTTGACACCTAGCTTCTGGGGTAAATTACCCACCAGAATTATCTTTCTGTCCCTGTTAAATCAAGTGTGACATTAAACTAGAGAGCAAACTTAGATTTAACATCTAAGTTTTAGTTTTTCAAAGATAAAAAAGAAGGATTTATCTTGCCTAAATTCTACCAGGTTACTGTAACTTATTCACATAGACTGACCTTAAAGCCTTTTGATGCTGCTATGTGGGCAGCAGTCCAACCCTCCTTGTCAGCATGGTTGATGAGATCTGCAGAAATAACAGGCTTTACTCTACTGCTATAGTTGTCTTCTCTCTTCTCCAAATCAAAGTAGTCTAAATTAGGCTCTGCATCAGTCAAAGAGTTCCCATTGTTTGGCTCTCCATAGTACATAAGAAGCTTGAGACTGTCAACATTACCAGAATCCACTGCTGCGTGAATTGGTGACCAGCCATCCTGAAAAAACAAGAGCAAAAAGCGCACTCCCACCAAATACATAGCAAAATGTTTGCAGAACTTCTATCAGCAAGGAAATCTGAATGGATGGCTCTGTTTGGAAATTAAAAAGATAAGCAAAAGTGACATAATTATCCTTTGGGTAAACTGAATTGCTTGTATGTGTTTGGGGTGGAAGAAGGAGAGGGAAGAAAATGTAGCAGAAAGAAAATTTTACAGCTTTCTCCAAGGACAGTCCAACAGACAGAAACTTCAAAACTTTTATAAGAGTCTAAGTGATATAGGGCTTACATGCTGTTAATAGACTGTTGCCTTATCATGTATCAAACTAACACGATTCTAATGATCAAAAATTTGTTTCATGTGGCATTAATCAATTTATTAGTCAGATATTTTCATGGTTTTGACATCATAAACTTCTCTCATTTCAAGTCAAATATATTTACTTTCCAAATCCAAAATAAATTAATCAAAAAAAGAAAAAAATCAGTGTAATAGCAGAATGTACTATGAAGCTAATACTCTTTGTGCTATGTTTCTGGACAGCCTACATGCCGCATTTATTGTACTGTTTATGGCAAAATTTTAAGAAAAATAACTTGAGGAAACCATCTGAAAAGGGCAATACCTAGATGTTGATTTTGACACAGTTCTCTTCCCTTTCTCCTGCACATACTTCTTTTTTTTTTCCCCCACATTCTGCCAGTTGTGATATGAGAGACTTTACAATACTGGCTGGCAAATTTGGGGGTCGGGGTCCCCTCCAGGACAGCAATAAAGTAAAATCCCTATCTCCACTTCTCCGCCTTAAAAATAAGTCAAAACAGAATAGTTCTGTTTTGCAAAGCCAGTGCTGAAGAAGAGTTTGCAGCAAACTGCAGGCGGAATCTAAAATATGTAAAATAATATGGAAGTCACATAATTTAGGAGATTTTAGAGACAATACACAGCTTAAAACAACCCTGCAAAAAGTATGATGAAAAGAACAAAACACTTAATTTCATGGTTTATTCCAGCTTTAAAGAAAACTTTAAATAAATATTTTAATGTAAATATTTCCCAGCTGTTAGCTGATGTTATATTCAGTACTACATAAGTTATTTTAACTTTACAAACTGTTTTAACTTACACTGGTTTTTGCTGTTCGATCTGCTCCACCTTCCAACAATAGCTTAATACAATCGTTATTTCCATTTTTACAGGCCAGGTACAAAGGTGTCTGTCCTCTTTCAGCAGCATGGTTAATATTAGCCTGATACATAATTAATAATTCTGCACACCTATAGCAAACAATAAGGTAATAAAATTATCTTGGTTTTGACATCCAAAACCTCTTTATAACATAACTTATAAATGTTTTTTTACAAAGTACTGATTTTATAGATAGAGATCTACCTGTGATTTTATCCATCACATATACACAAGTATAAGGTATAATTTTATGCATACACACAGCTATAAAGACAGAAAATTAGGTTACTTTAAACCCATAAATCTTAAACTACTGTAGATGCATTTAAAAACTGTGAATATAAAAAATTTGATTTTACAAGGCTAATAAAAACTTGATGACAGCTTCTTAAGAAAAACCTTCAGCTGAGCAAAAAAGTAACGTTTGTTTCCTGACTACTGATATTTAAAATAGTTAAAAAAAAAAAAAAAGAGAGAAAGGACTAGGACTAGCGTTTTGTCCCAGCAAAAGGGACGCTCGCCTAGGGAAGTAAACTGGTAGGGACAGCAAAACAGCTATGGCACTACCTACCATTCAGATCCCTGAATGGAGGCTGCTCCAAAATGATGGCTTGGGGTGTGCTGGATTAGGGAGCATAGAAAATGAGGTGGAGGGCTGAAGAGTGACTCACTAGGGACAAGCATTTGGATCCAAGATCCTGTACTTCCTCACAACTGTGTAGCAGTAGGTCCAGTTTCCTTCCCAATTCTTGAGCCAGGGTTGGCTCCCTTACCCTTCCCAAACCCAGCTTTTCAGCAACTCTCAAGACTTTAGAAAAATCTTAATTCCCGTCTATTCCCTCTGCAGTTCAAACAAGGGCTTTAAACAAAAATTACTCCCCGCGACTCTGGCTCAATATTCATTAGTCCATAAAACTAGAAAGATATCAACAATAAAGCCTCAAAGCAACTAATGCAATGCCATATAACTACTGCTTAGGATGAACAGGATGACAAAATTTTTAAAGCGATGTAAGATATATATAAGAATATAAGCATATAAGAAATTACAGATGAAAAAAACACACGCATTTAAAAAAAAAAATATCTCCTTTTAGTAAGTTCTTATTTAGTCAGAAAATCAATCAAGTTGAAGATAAAATGATGGATTTTAGAAAAGAGTAAACCAGATAACATTAATATAAATTACTTAGCTGCGCTTTCTGAAAATGCTCAAATGAACAGAAAAAATACAGATAAAAGTAATGCTCTACCTTTTGAAATGCTGAACATGTATGCTAACCATACAGTCACAAAAGTCATCTTAAGATGGGCTCATAAAAAGACATCTCCACAGAGCAACTATAGGTTGAGTTTTCAGTCTATGTTAAAAATATCTGCTTTGTTATTTTACATTGTATTCTGTGACTCTGGAAACGTTACATTGACTTTCCACCTCAAGGTCAGGTAAGGTCAGCCTGGCCTGGACCATGTTGGAAATGGTTTTGAAAGTTTCTCCTAAAAGCGTTTTCTGAATTGGTGATATTACTGAACAGCCCTAAAAAACTTTCTGACTCTGTAACTGGGGCTGGAACAACAGTATTGTGCTAGTTCAGGAATAAGGTTAACTGACGTGTCACAGGGGACTGGCTAGCAAATCTGTCACAGACAAGCACTGTGTAACTGATAACAGTTTAGTGCTGTCATGAACCTCGGATTCTTTGTGCTGTAGTACAAATAACATGGACTATGAAACACAACACTTTCAAGGGGACAGACTACACTATTGCTCCAAATTCTGCCTATTACAGAATTTTTCTGAGCCAGAACTTTGAAGTGATCAACAAATCAAACAGCCTGAAGCATTCACAGTCTCTCTGATATTTTTGGCTGGCCCCGTTATTATTACATGCTCACTTTTACAATTTGGTTCATGTTTAGTATCTAAAAAAACTGAAAGCAAGAAAAACGTTCAGGGATATCATACCATATAAGTAATTCTAAGGTAAAAAGAATATGCAGTCTGCAACATCATAACACAGCAGGTGATATATTGCAAAGTGTTGTGAAGGTAAATCAGAGAAATAAATAGCTTCCTATTTAAATAAAGTCTAAGATATTTATTTTAGTGAGAATATGAACAGTGTGGTTTTTGTTTGTCTTGTCAAGTCACATGTAATTTTTACAGATTTTATGTAAAACACTGAAACAGTTAACTAGGTATGTATTTCTGTGCTCAAAACACCTAGTGAGATTCTGCTACCGCTGGATTAAGACTTCCAGTAAAAGATGTCACTTAGGCAAGTGGACCACCATGGAGAGAGGTATCCAGTACCTGAGGGAATTAGCTGATGGAGCCCTGCTTTCCTGGAGACGACTGAACACCTGCCTGCCGATGGGAAGTAGTGAATGAATTCCTCGTTTTGCTTTGCTTGCATGTGTGGCTTTTTCTTTACTTACTAAACTGTCTTTATCTCAAAAAAAAAANNNTTTTAACTCAAAAAAAAAAAAAAAAAAAAAAAAGAGAAAGAAAGCGGGGGTGGAGAATGTGCTGGTTTTGGCTGGGGTAGAGTTAATTTTCTTCACAGTAGCTAGTATGGGGCTATGTTTTGGATTTGTGTTGGAAAAAGCATTGTTAATACAGGGCCTTTTCTGCTCCTCATAACACCCTGCCGGGGCAGGGGGGGGGCACAAAAAGTTGGGATTATCAACGCTGTTTCCAGCACAAATCCAAAACATAGGCCCGTACTAGCTACTATGAAGAAAATTAACTCTACCCCAGCCAAAACCAGCACAGCTTCCCATTATTTGATAAGCTTGAAGTCCTTTAAGAAGTGGCAAGAATCTCTGGTGATCCTTATAAACTCATGGAAAACCGTGAGGACAGGGATCTCACTCTTCCTCATTGTTGGATCAGAGCCTATCACACTATAACACTCAAGGACTCCGACCCCTATATGTTACTGTATCAGAGTAAAATCCTTAAACATAGTAAAATGCAACATTAAAAGAATGAAAAACTGAAAGATAAGCAAAACTAAAGATACATAAAACAAAGGTAAAGTCTGTATTAAAGATTCCTAGCCATGCCGTTTGAGACTTTTCGCATTTGTAAAATAGTTTTATCTGGATAAGGATGCTCTGGAAAAGGTTATCTAGTGGTTGCTTCCAACTTTCAGTTCTATTTCCTACGATTCTATGATACACAGTAAAGCTGCAGAGTGGAAATGCAACATCAGCCTTCAGCTCTTCTGATAAAGGCAGGAAAAAAACAAACGTGGATGAATTGTTGTGTACTGGTTCTCAGTGTAAAAAGATGACAGAATTTTCCAATCATGCTGTCATAAAACACCAGTCTTTAGGAGCTTAAAAAACAAACGGTAATTCTTGTAACTACATTTTGAAGAATGTTCTTAGAAATATTCTTTGACTCATACATAATTTTCTGTTTTTCAAAGTTACTGATACAAAACACTGAAACCTTAAAAAAAACTGTTTTGTTGTTTAAAATATTTGATTCTATATCACCCAGGAGAACACTCAAATAAATGTTCTTTTGTCTCTGAATATGATATTCATAGTTCTCTATGCTTCAAAAAAGCAGTGCAAAAATAATTTCTTTCCTCCTTCCTCTGTTAATCCTGTATTATGGCTGATATCTCAAAGAAAATCAAGAAATTCAAAGGTATGACGCCCATGTAGGCCGGTATCATATTGTGGTTACTAAGGATACCCGTTCAGCAACCTCAAGAGCTGCAATTGGAAACAAAACAAATGGAAAATATTAAACACAGAATGGCATATGAATATGAGTTTCAGTAGATGCTTTCAATAAATTATAGTTAAATGCATTTATACCTAAGAATGCAACAGTAACACAATGAAAAGAGTATACAATATAATGTAAAGAGAATATAAAAGTGAGTGATAGCTGACGGGCAAAATCTTAAGACTTCACTTACTTGACATGTCCCTGAGCAACTGCTGAACACAAGGGTGTAAAGCCATTTTTATCAGCAGCATCAACTTGTGCTTCTGCAGTCAGCAGCAATCTCACACAATCTATAAATTGAGCATAAACATAGGCTGATGCAACAAGAACAAGTGGTTAAAACTACCAGAGGTTAAAACTTACTCAAGGGGCAACAGCAGCCAGTCTTTTTGACTACACGTCATACACCTTAGCGAAGTAGAAGCTCAGGAAATAGTTTGCAGGAGTGAGATGAGAACTGACTCCCTAGGGCTACCACCACTCTTTTGCAAAAAGGGCTAGGGTTGGGTTCTACTGGGATCCAGATATATGCCCATTGCTGGCAACTCCCACAGCGTTAGCTAATTTACCTCCAAAGTGGGGAATTCGGATCATCCAGCAGCCTCTAAAGGCAGCACAGTCCCACTGGGAGTCACATGACACATCCCATATACAACAGCCACAGGGGAGATGCTCACAAGCTACACATAACCCAAACAACAGGCTGGCCAGTCTTGTTTCAGGACACTTTGACACAGGATTGCAATGACAAATAAGATAAACTGACAAACTCAAACCTCACCAAACCATTCCCATTCATGTATTTCAAAACTGACATGGTAAAAATAGTACCAGCCTGATTCCACCACCCTATAGCTATTTTAGGGTAATTAATTACATAGTAATTAGACTGCCTTTCATCCACAAATTGGAATATCATTTGATGCAATTAAATTTGAAGAAAATACTTAATCTGCTCTATATTCTTGAAATTGGTTCTAGACCAAAATAAACCAAGTCTTTTGTACTTGAAACTACTACTTTGAAAATAAGCTCAGCTAGAACACCGATTATAAACTCCTGACCTGATTTCTGAGCAAGCTTAATGCACTCTGTTCCAGCACTGGGTAAGATCCTGGAGCCAAGCTTTGCTAGTGAAGCTTATCTCTAGATATCACAAACGTATTTAGAATTACTTAGAAATCTGACTAATCTAAACCATTCCTGAACGTATTTACTGCTGTTACAACTGTTTTAAATATTAATACAAATGTTGTGGAGTTGATGGAATAATTAATTTAACATTAAGAAATAAGATTTTAAAACAGATTCTTTAATTCTTAAATAAGTAATCTGACCCGAAATGACTGGGTTTTTTGGTTTTTGGTGTTTTTTGTTTGGTTGGTTGGTTTGTGTTTTTTTTAAAGTTCGTTGTTAGGATAAACTACCAGGACTTCATGTGTAATAATTTCTTTAAATCATAAAGAAGCTCTCAGTTAACTAACCTAACTAGTATTTCCACTTGTAAGGCAATACCTATTAAAATCAAATTATATTTTCAATCACTTTGTAACAGAAATAATACTCTGCTGACAATGACATAATTTTTTTTCCTCTTACCATTGTCAATTCCCATTTTATATTAAACAATTAACGTGATAATACAGGTTCCTGCTTGGTATCCTAAAAAACTTCTAAATTTTATGAAGGATGTTGAAAAAATTTTCTTCTAGCAGTTTCAAGTATTTGCCTAGAATACGGTTTGGTTTCTTCATAAAGCATATGTTAGCCATGCAAAAGCCATGAAGAACGCACAGAACAAGACCACCTTTCTAGAAAGGTATGGTTAACTCACAATTATTGATTCGTAGATCATTCAGATGGTAGCTTATCTATGCGAAAATACTGTTTCTGCTGCAGATCACTGAAAAGATCAGTTTATTCTCAGGGATAAGTGCAAGCATGAGGAAATACAGCTACTTTCGTAAGGCATACCACGTGAGCTAGTAAGCTCTCCGTGACTTGTCCTGGTGGCATATCAAGTAAAAGAGCAATAGTCTCCAAGAAGCCTGGATCCTCTAGATGAACTTTTGATTGGAATTTGGAGAAGGGTAATTTGGGTCAGTCCAGGCTCATTAACTCCAGTTCACTGCTGTCTGCCACTGAAGTAATCAGCAGTAAAGAGGACTGGGAGGAAGGGCAGGCACAAGACAGACATCGATGTTGTCACTCATTTAAGGGTTTTGGTGAAAGCAAAAGCAAAACATGGAAGCATATTAGCACAAACACCTGGAGACTTTACTGTTCTCCACCACAGCTGGGTAGTTAGTTCTTCCAGAGTGCTGGCAAACACCATGTAGATGCATCCAGTGGCTCGGCAGAGCTGACTCCATGTAGCTGTATGTCTCTGCACCTCACTCCTTTCTACTTCCCACATCATTCCAGTTTTTCCTATCAATCAGGGTGCCACAGCCTCCAAGTACTCAGGATAGAAGAGAATTGATTATACCATAAATGCATATGATTAGTAAGTAGGTGACTCCAAAGGATAGTATTATTATTCTCTTCACATCTCTCAGTTTCAGGACCTCTTTACTATTCCATTCTCTCTCAACCACCTCATGTGTGGCAGAGAACGGTCAGGATTGGCAACAGAATACAGATACACAGATATAGTAGCTAAGTGAACTACTGTACATGTTATCAAGTGCATAATAGACTGAAGCGGCTCCTGCTTTGTTAATGGATCAAACCAAGACGGCCTGACAAAACAATCTGTTCAGCTACCCCAATCTGGTGTTTAAATCACAAAATCAACAGTTTCCTCGTGTCCATTCAAACACAAAGAAAGTATTTAGTGTGTATTTTTAGGGTGAAGTTCTCTCTCTCAGACCTACAGAATTGGGGACAGTGTGTGCAGGAAACAAAGCAGCTCCTATGAGCTTCATGTGCTGGAAAACCCCTCAGCTGCACCTCTCAAAAGGCAACTGTTCACGAACAGGAAGGCTACACATTTTGTAAACAGGACAGATTAGGAAAGAATATTTGAGTGCTCTCTTTTCTTGTGTACCTCAATTTTCTCCACAGCCTGGGCTGAGAGCACGTAACAGCTGCTGCCACCATGCTGGTTACAGCGTACTCTACCTTTCTCTAGTTATCTACACATCTCTCTGTTATTTCTTCACTGAAAATGTGTGAAGATCATTCACTTTCCACTCTTCCTAGACTCTCTGCAACACAGTGTTTGGTTCTGAAGGGAGGTACTCACTATGCTGGCTCTTAAGAAGTCTAGAGCTACTCTTTTCTCCTGGCCAACTATTTTCCAGGAGAAATGGGAAAATCTGCTTAGTTGACTTAGAAGAAACACGGGCTCCTGGAAATCTCTGAATCTATTTAGTCACTAACTCCAGGTTGAAAGTATTCTTAATAAATTAAAACATGGTGTGATCACCCACCAGGGTATGCTTACGTGTTAAGTCTTATGGTTGGACTCAATGATCTTAAGGGTCTTTTCCAACCTAAATGATTCTATGATTCTATGGAAAAAAAAAAAAACAGCCAAAAGACAGTATCTTACCACTGACAATCCTACTTAATGCAATGAAATAATTTGTGCAATAAATACTTTATCCTTCTTAAAATTACATCAATATAATTTCTTTCCACCTGGTTAGTTAAAAAAAGCTATTAAAAAGGACTTCTGAAAATAAGAGATTTATTCCTATACTTCCTTTCTTAAGCCTATATATTTTTAAAGAAATTTGTTCTTAAAAGTCTCCGCTTTGAAGAGCTGCATCTATCTATGCACTTGGGAACAAATTTTAAGTAATAAAGACAGGATTACATATTAAAGTTAAGCACAAAAACCTTTCTCCAGAAATATTATAAATCTACTATGCTCAATTTTCATACAGTGTATTAAGGAGACATCAATACTGCTGCTGTGTGATTCTCTCATTCAGAATTCATACAACCCATTTAGTCACTAAAATGGAATGATTTGTACAACTAAGTGTTTTTTTTGCATCCTGTCAAATAAATAGAAGTGCAACACTAAAAGGTTTGTAATATATTTTTTATCTTAAAAACTAAAAGATACTAAACAATTGCAGGATGCATATGCATGTGTTTGTTTTTATTATTGTGTTTCCACACTTCTGCCAAGTGCCTCTCTTATTTGAAATTTTCACAATAAAACAAGAAACCAAATTGCCTTGCTGTCAGTAAGAGCTGCTCAGTAATTGTAACTGAGAATCAGGGCATTTGCTTTGAAACATTTTAGGAATACATAATGAGTAAAGAAAAACTGGGTCAATTACGGTCTCCCACAAACACAGGCAATGATGAACGGATGTAAGCCTAGAAGAATCCACAGAACATCCACTCAGTGAGAGGGGAAAAATAAATCCACACAATAGAATAAACTTGGACTCTTAATACTGAAGATTAAAAGTTGTAAAAAAAAAAAAAAAAAAAAAGGAAAAAAAAAGATAAGTGCCAAAGGAAGAAAATAAATGACTTTTCCAATATTTTAAGGGTCTTGGCAACAGCAAAGAATCTGTCAGATGAAAAGGCCCAGATGTTCCTATGAAGTAAACCATAGCACCTAGCAAGCAAAGACAAAATATACCATTCCGAACAAAGGGAAAATGCCTCCTATCCTGCTGCTTGACAGCAAAATTAACCCTGAACATGTCAGAAAAAATGTATGCAATCTGCATAGCTACAGATTTTGGACCTTAACTTTACTTGGATTTTTAAAATACTTGAGGAAATTAATGGAATAGTCTCACTAAATACGATTTTGACCACTGGATGGGTTTTTCTAATTGTGTCACTAACAAATACACTCTAAATAAAATCACAAAGTGCTCTTCAAAGCAGTGGCTTTAAAGACACTATGTTACACCTTTTACTGTGAAACAAAATCTTGACTTTACTAAAAATTAATGGAATTTTTGTCCTTGGTATTGGTGGATTTCATCTTTAGTGTCCAAAACAGCATAATGATATTATTTGCAATATAGGAATCTAGGAGATTTTTACATCAGTGGAAAAAAACTACAGAAATATATACTGGAATTTTAAAGAGAGCTGCTGTTCGAGAACCTTATATTAACAGTCTGGAAATCATCACTTAGAATTTGTATCCATGAAATTCATATCTGTTACTAACATCTTTGCCTCATTTTATAAATATATTCATAAAATATGAAGACTAACTGTTGAAAGGTTCAGAGATGCCACCTCCTCGAGACTGAAGGTTGGGGTAGTGGGGAAAAGAAAAAGAAAAATGTTAACTATCTCAGCAAAGCCTAGAGAACAAACTAAGGCTATTTCATCTAGTTCAAAAATAAAGACAGTTCATTTTATCTCCCAAGTAACACACTACTCTGAAACCACCTTCCATCATTTTCACCACTGCTGCAGAAGATCAAAACACTGGTGATGACCTATTCTTTCCTGCTTACTCCCTGTAGAGGAAAGTTCTTTCTTTCAAGTTGCTTTGCTACAAAAGATTTTTAGTTTGTCACAGAACACAGGGTGATGATATCTGGTCGCTTTTTATAGGAAGGGAGTTGAGAATTAGAATGAATGTTCCTGCAGAATGTTACCATAAGTAAGAATGCTTTCTGTGTTCCAAAATTCTGCTTCCAGAAGTATTGCTTATATACACGCTATACTATGACTTTTATCATATAATCGATGTATCTCCGTTTCAATTTCACAATTTTAAAAAACATCCATTTGACCTAATTTAATATTTAAAACTTATGAAATAAGCTTTCACTATTTCACTTGAATGTCGTAACAAAACTTAGAATCACTTACCTGTATGTCCATTTGTAGCAGCAGAATACAAGGCAGAATAGCCATCTTCACAAGAGTAATTAATGTCCAGTCCTTCTTCATTAAGCAGCATTGATAATAAAGTGACATTTCCCTGGGCAGCAGCTTGGTGAAGAAGGGTGGGCCTGCCACCCAGGGGGACAGGACCACCACTTGTTAACAAAGGGGTTAGGGAGGAAGACCAGCCTGTGAGTTAAAGCAACAGAAGTTAGATGGAAGACACATAAATAAAGCTCGGCATTTTCTGTGTTCTTTTGAAAATTAAAAAAGATCTTCAAAATGACAGGATTTGTTAGTTTAGCTTAAGTTTTGTGACGATGCTTTGTCTATACATGAGAAGACATTCTGAAGAATAAAAACTGCGTACAGGGGTGACAGTTGTTAATGCAAATGAACAGGATTTCATTACAAAAGGTTAACATGAAACATTATGAACTGCAGTAGCAGCTGGATGTCTCAAAAAATTTATATTATTAAAATTCAGAAACTACTGAAAGTTTTATACAAGTTTTAATTTAATTGCTGATATGCTGGGAAAATTTTTTAAAGTATCTAAAGAAAGGTTTCCAAACCAAAATACTTATTTTCATATACAATTTCATCCTCCTTTGCAGTCTAAGTGCAAACTTTAGTATTTATATCTCACCTGCAGTTATACAGATAAATTGCACAGAGAGCCCTTAATAACTTGAAGTGTCTTTCAATAAGTTTGCAAAAAAATGTAGAAATCATTTACACAAATAATACAGAAATAAATATATCTACTATTGAACTGTACCTTAATGTAATGTTCCTTTTACTCAGCAATACTTAAACAAAATATTATAAAATGCTCCAGTGTAAATGAATAACAGGTTATATAAAATTTACAAGTGAAAACTTTCAAGTCACCTCATTAAAAAATAATATTCAATTCAAAGCTTTGAAAGCTTAGGAGTTATCTTGGTTAAATGTTCTTTTCATTACTTATCAGCTTTAGTAGGGAGTTTGTTAAGAACATGAAGTTTGCTGCATAAGGCATAGAAAATTTTGTGCATTCTTCCTTGATCAAGGACTGCAAGAGAAAACAGGAAAAAGATTTTTTTTCTTATTTTCACTATTACCTTTAGGAAATCCACATTATACTTCTCTTTTGAATAAGTAACTTTGTATTCTGTGGCCACATATAAGCTATTATATGAGGTTGAAATCTGACAATACAAAGTAAGTTTACACAGCTTTTACTGTGGTTCTGCAACACCCAAGACTGAAGAGGAGCTGCAGGGCATTACCCTCCAGTTCTGTCAAGCTGATGAAGTGATATCCAACCTCCAGCACCTAGAACCAGAAAAAGCATGTGGCAATAGCTCTACCATGCCAGGATGATTTGCTCTGCATTTGGGAAAACCAAAATTGAATATGGAAGTTCCCAACAGAATTCTATAGCAGTAATAGATTTGCAGACCTTGCAAGATCTGGGCAAATTTTAATTAAGGTCCAGACTTACACAAGAATCCATCATCTGGGCAGCCCCAATGAAGAACACATAGTTTAATCCCAGTTCAAAACAACAACAAAAAAAAATGCTTGATTTTCATATTTGTTTCTAAAGTAAGCTAAATTTGTCATTTCAAATTAAGTTTACTAGTTTAGTATGTGAAGGAAACTTATTTGCAGTATTTTCATGATGTTAGCTTGTTATTCAACTTATTTATTTGATCTTGACTAGAAGTCATCACTACAGCTATGAAGTTATCTTATAAATCCAACTTTAAACTGACGATGAACTGCAAAGTTAACTCCATCCATCTTCATATAACTTCAATTCTGAAGCTACCTTCTGACTATTAATAGTCTACTAATATTTTTTTCTCCAAAATTTTTAATCAGAGGATTTTGAGGGTTTTCTGAAGTTTGCAAAAAAAAAAGGCACTATACAAAGTAAACTGCATCCTTTATGTGGTAAAAAAAAATATATTTATTTCCACTTCCAATATTTGAGAACAATTAACTCCCACAAAATCCCCAAAGGTTTGAAGAACAACTTTTGTTCTTCCTTGCCATTATAAAAGTGTTTTTATTTTTCCAACCTTTTGTTATTCTTTGAAACTAACGGTGCTGAAGCTGTTGCTATATACATCAATGTTTTTAAAATTGTACTCATGTAGTTTTTACTGTCTTGCCATGATAGTTAACTGATAGTGGACATTGCTTGGGTGGCACTCCAGATTTAACATTCTTTGTCCAAGTGATGTTGGAATTATTTGGGTGAATTTGGGGAGCCTGACACTAAGCTTTAAGCATGAAGTTCACTTTGCCAAGCAGTTTTGTAATATGAATAGTATTTCCGGGTTCAATTCCTTATTGAAAATAGTGCAAGTTTTTTGTTGGTTTATTTTTTTTAAAGCATCATTAACAGAAATGCCAAAATAAAAGGATTTATTTTGGTGCCATATGTGGTATCTTAAATTTCATTTCAACTCCTTGAAATGAAAAGTATGTTGTTGCAATTCAGTGATGAAAATTAGGTGAAAACCTTCTACTGAAAAAGATACAAAAACGAGGCAATAACCTAAACACAACTTTACCTTCTATTATCAATGTAAAGCAACATAATAAAGCTGAATTCATCCAACAAAATACACCAACATTAGAAAATACCAGTAAATAAGGTACACCGTTACAGATGCAGAAAGTTAGGAAATGTGAAGCATCTGTGACAGCTTGTAGGGCATGCAGTGATGAAGGGCAGAGGGACAGACAAAAACAGCTTCTGGCATCAGCTTCAGAATGTGAGATGGTTAATTTCAGAGCCCAGATCAGTCCCTCATCTCCCCACTTTTATCTTCGAAGCCAATTGTATAGAGAGAATAAATCAATCATTAGAGAAATGAGCAAAATAAAAACCATACTTCACTGAAAAGTGACATAAAAAGCGCAAAACCAAGGAGAAAGTGAAAGCAGAAATCCCAGGGGTATGAAAATCCAACTGCCTACATTTGTTTCCATTTTGAAGTCTTACAGCCATTGAAATGTGGAAGTCCAAACAGAGCAGAAGCATTCTGGCACCAGTTCAAAGGCTGCCAAAGTTAATGAAAACACTGTCGCAGATTTTGAATCAGGCCATAAATGTTCATCGTAATTTCTCTATGTGCAGTCTGTTCAACATTAATGACAACAGCCGGTGTCTTTTCCTACCAGGGATGAAAAGAGCAACATGCAGTACAATGCCCTGTCTCTAAAAGAAGGTATTGTCACATTAATTTAGCAGAACACGGAACCGAAACAACCAGTGCTCTGATTTTAAGTTTGGTCTTCGTAGTTGCTCTGTCTAGAACCTTACAGAGCCTTACAGAAAACCAGGCTGTTGATATGTTCTTAAAGCAATCTAAGCTAACTAGGAAACTGTTTTAAAATTAATAAAGAGAATACTTTAGTGATTAGGCCGTTATCAGTTCTTCTGACTCCACAGTAAGAAGAAAGAAACAACAAAAAAATATAAAAACGGAGGATCCTTTCAATGTCTTTTTTAATGTTAAATTTGTTTTGCACTGATGTTTAAAAATATTAACAAATTCTGATTGAAGCTCACTACTTACTATACAATAAAATATGAATAAGATTTCACCATGCTCTGCTTTAACTGAAAGTAGAATTGAAATTCTAAACATTTTCTGAAAAAAAATAAATAAACCAGATTAAAAAAAAATCAGAACATTAATAAAACTAACTGAATCTGTGCCTAGAGGGCATGAAAATGCAGACATGGGAAGGAGGTTTCAGTAGTATTTGTAGTTTGTTAGATGTTGTTGACCTCAAGAAAAGTCATCTTTAACGACTTATAGACATACTTAAAAAGAAACTGAAAAAAGAAAGTGAATAAATGACATGAATTCAGGCATTACTGACCACATTATCTTAATGAAAACCGGGTTATTAAATTTGGTTTAGCTTTTCTTTTCTAAGACAAAGTCTATTTCCATATATATTTATAAAATCTATTTCTTTTCTCAGCGTAAAATTTTGAAGGAAAGGTCTTTCCGTACTTGCATAACATTTGTTGCTCAAAGTTTTTTTAGTTCTGCAGTTTGCCAGAACACTTGGCCAAAATAGATTAACTTCCCTTAAAGAAACATAAATAAAATGGCGTTGGAGAATAAGTGCAATAAAATATAAGCATTAGTTTGGGTAAAAGACAAAGGAGCTCCTGAATATTTATCTGAATATTTCAGATAAAGCTATTACAGTTCTTTGAGCCTGTTTGTAGTCAGTACAGGAGGGGTATTAAAATAACATCTCAGTATTAATAAAATAAAACAGCAGACCACTAACCAGAGTTTAAGCAATCTTTCTTTGCAGACTTCAGATTATGAGGTACATTTCCCATTTGCAATTGCGAAAATTCACAAAAAGCAGTGCCACTTACAAAATACTAACAGTGACAAATGTTCAGAGCAAGGATTATAAGGGGATTAAATGAACGCAAATGTTTCCATCCATTCAAAAAACAAGTGAATGGAGTGTAAATGAAGAAAGGCAATCTGAACACATAAACCAGCACAATTTAAAAAAAATAACAGTTTTTGTCAAAAATCCGATCTTTGATAATTGCCTCTGAGAACTGTCACAAATTTCATAAGAAACTCAAATTAACTATTTGGCGGAGGAGTCCTATTTAAAAGGCTGATTGTTCTCCTAAGAAAAAGTTTATACTTTGAAGCACAAACTAAGCAATAACACCACATGGAGTTATGAAGTCAAGTGGTGGTAATTTCATTTTTGAGACAAAAG
This sequence comes from Burhinus bistriatus, assembly GCA_013397275.1. Lineage (NCBI taxonomy): Eukaryota > Metazoa > Chordata > Aves > Charadriiformes > Burhinidae > Burhinus > Burhinus bistriatus. The sequence goes on along the minus strand of VYXH01006307.1, from coordinate 32,290 downwards.
ATTTATTTTTTTAAAGAATAATCAAAAACTGTCTTAAATGATTGCCAAACATCATCTAGTTAATATAAGACTAACTGAAATATACGGATTTGCGGAGACAGCCTCTTGCCTACAAAAACTATTCACTTTGAAGCTGATTTTGACAATAATTTGTTGTATCTTAATAAAATCTTAGATTTATTTTTTTAATGACATGTTAATTCCATTATAAAGCCTAATAGCACCTGAAGGCAAATAAGGTTTGGAGAATATGTGGAATACTGGGAGACTAATGACCTATCTGATATGGCAATCAGACTCAGCTAGGAGTAAGAATTTAAGATGAAAATTCAAGACATCCATGTGAAAAACTGCAAACTAAGAGGCAGCCATCAAATTCCACAGTTGGTAACTCTGATATCTGTTAAAGTAAACATGTGAGATGCCATACACAAGTATTAACAAAGCCTACAACTCAAACCAGAACTATAGAAAAATGGAAATTAAAATAAAACACATTCTATAGGTATTAATGTGATATATTTGAAATTGCACTGTTATCCAGGCAATTACATACCTTAATGTGCAACTATCTAGTGCTATAGGAGAATACAGTAACCACAGCTATGCCTTATTTTCTAAAAGATTCACAAAGCACTGAAATACATATTCCATGGAAGATCATGTTTTCTTTAACTTTGTTGGAAGATAGCTGTGCAATGGTTGGACTCAACGATCTTAAAGGTCCCTTCCAACCTAGATGATTCTATGATTCTATCACCAGCAGAGGTAATTTTCAAAACATTTATTTCAGACTGAGAAAGCATTTTGAAGTCCAAAATAATAGCATTCACCAAAAAAAACCCTCAACCCCCCTAAAAAAGCCCCAAACAAAAAAAAGGAGTTTCTTTAATATACTGCGGCCCATTTACTTTAAACATTAGTCCTCTTTACCTTTAAAAAAAGCCTTCAATTTGGAGACCTCTTTGAGGAAGCAAACTAATTTATAAGAGTACTAAATCAGCAAAAGAATTCCCATACCCCTGGAATGTGGACAAATATAAACGAAAATTTTAGCTTTTAGAAAGTAAAAAAGAGAAATGTATAAAATAATAAATAAAGCAAACAAGAGACGTATAGGAAAACCAAAACATTATTTTAGAGGGAGACAGTTTGTAGCATATCAATCCCTTTACCTGATGCTGTTACCAGGAGGCTGTCTGAATCACATGGTCTACAGGATGAAGCACTAACAGGGTTTATGGAGGAGCTACAGGCAATGGTGGTGGGAATGACAAAAGAATTTTCTGAACATGCAGGTTGGTTCAGTCCAGGGAAGTGGGAAGGCCAGGCACCCACCTGAGATGAGGCTATGGCTGGTATGGCACAGCCTGCAGGTGCCACAGATAAATCTATAGCAGGTTTTGGTGGCAGCTGAGGTGAGGACTTAGAAATAATTTCCTCATTTATTACCCTGATTCCTTGTGGTGAACTTGAAAGAGGTGAGGTCACTGTTTTGCTGTCAGTTTTTGCACTTGAATTTGGGGATCGACTACTATCCATTAAAACTTTAAGCTGTGGGTGTGGTGGAGAAGGAGTTTGCGAAAGCCCTGGTTTTTTAGGAGGAATAGGTGGAGGATTTCCTCTGTCAATTCTTGATACACTGGGAGTCTTTAAACTCATTCTACCGACTGGTGGGTAAGTGCCAACTTCCATTGAATGTGACGTCCCCAGCCGCGATGGAGTGCTGCCCTGAGGGCTTGTGAATCTGGAAAGGACTTGGGTAACAGTATTCCGAGCTACCTGTTTGGCAACTAGGTTGTCACGACTAGTAGGGGATACATCCCTTGAGGGAGGGCTTTGGGTTGTGTTTCCATTTTGGTCTTGATCATTCGCATTTGCTTGAAATCTAAATCTAGCTGCTTGGATTCGTGGATTTAGGCCTGGATGCCCAGTAGTGTTGGCAGATGGTGAATGCAAACTGTGCATAGATGAAGTGAGCGAGGAATTCTGAGCTGTGGCAGTCAGTGCTGCAGGGGTACAAAGGGAAGTACTATTTGAAAAAGGGGAAGTGCTACTTGGTAAATCAGGTGATGAGCCTGTACTTGGTCCATTTTCCTCAACTCTGTTTTGATTCTGTGTAAGAACAGGAGTTGGGGGAGGGACAAGTTCACTGGATGAAGATTGCCTATCAATGACAGGCTTCACAAATGCTGCACTGGCACACACATTCATTTTTGTATTGCCAGACACTAGTGGGTTCACTGTAGAAGGCTTTACAGATACAGTCAAAGGCAACTTCTTAGCATTTTCTGCGCTACTGTCCATCACTACAGTATCTGTTTGGCAGGCAACAGTTCTTGAACTTGGCTCTTCTGTTTCAACAGAAACAGAAACAAGACACCTATCTTTATTTTTATCTTTATTTTTAAGAGAAAGATTAGCTTTACTTTCATTCTCCTTTTTTAACTGCTCAATCATTTTGATCATTTTATCTCTCTCTTCTCTGAGGTCACTGGTGTGCACTTCCTCTCTATGAAGTTTGGCACGCAGCTGCTCTCTCTCTGTGTCAAACTCAGACAGCTGCTTTTCCATCTGAGCTTCCATTTGTGTACTCCTTTGTTTCTCAGCTGCAAGAGACTCCTCCAATTCAGTAGCCTTTTTCTTTTCCTCTTCAAATTTTGACATCACTTCTTCCAGTTTCTGGGCTTCTTCTACAATTCGCCCAGACAACTGCTTACACTCTTTCACTAGCATCAATACTACATGCTTATTCTTTCCACGTTCTTCTTCAAGACGAGCGGATAGCTTTTTGTGCTCCAGCTCAAGATTCTGTAACTGAGATTTTTCCAATTCCAACTGTAAGAAAGCATAAAGAAAAATTCTCAATTCTCATTAACAAGATGGAGACTTTCGAAATAACCTTGTATTAACCTGACATTGGTATTTTAACCTTTGAGAGCATGCTTAAAATGAACGTGTCTGCACCAGGAAAGCTATTTGTGATATCTAACACAAGTGCCTACAATATTATACAAGCAAAAGAAAGAGACAGGCATCTCTGAAGAGCAATTCAGAAACTAAGTAAGCCCATCTACTCTCCTTCCTTGACAACACAGAGACTCCCCAAAATGATTAAATGCTTGTGATTCCTGAGTGAGGAGCTACTTATTCTCCAGGAATTAGACATAAGACATCACAGAAAGTCCTTTTCTGAGTAAAGGAACCAGACACAAGCAATAGATGAGGTTTGCAAAAAAACTTTGAGCCCAGAAATGAATCATAGAATCGTCCAGGTTGGAAGGGACCTTTAAGGTCATGGAGTCCAGCCATAAACCTAACACTGCCGAAACAACCACTAAACCATGTCCCTAAGCACCATGCCTNGCTCCCCACACTATTCCTGATACAAGCCAGGATGCTGTTGGCCTTCTTGGCCACCTGGGCACACTGCTGGCTCATTTTCAGCTGGCTGTCAACCAACACCCCCAGTTTTTTTTCTGCCAGGCACCTTTCCAGCCACTCCTCCCCACGCCTGTAGTGTTGCATGGGTTTGTTGTGACCCAAGTGCAGGACCCAACACTTGGCCTTGTTGAACTTCATACCATTGGCCTCAGCCCATCGATCCAGTCTGTCCAAGGTTTAGGTTTTAGGTCTTCCTCAGACTAAAGGAGATCAGTCCGTCATGCCCATAATAGGTGTCTTATACCTTGTTTTAACATTTTAAATAAGACATTCATTTCTGAGACCAACGTTTTGGCACAGACACAAACATCTTCCTGTACTTACTAATAGCAGAAGGTCCGACTGGCATTGGTGATGTATAAACTATGGTATAAGCTAGAATCAGAAAAACTACTAGTGTGTGCAGATAATGGATAAGAATAGTTTTTCCCCTCATTCATATAGTCATTGCCTCTAATTTATCTGGGCTGCTGATTATGCTTTTATTCAAAGACCCTGTTCTAGAAAAGCACTGGAAAAATATGTTAACGCACCATTTTATCAAATACCTACTAGTAATAATGCAACCCAAATTGCTTCTTATTTTCCCAAGCAAACTTACACAAGTCAAACAACAACAAAAGAAAAATTTATTTCCTTCTTCCTGCTCCTCCCTTCACATACTGATGCGGTAGCTTCCTATATGGCTTATCTGAATGACTGATAAAAAAAAAACAAAGAAACAAAACCCCAAGAAACTGCTGAGCATTCCTTCTCCTGTACTCTTTTTATTGGTTTAGCCTTGTCAGTTCTGCTTCATATTTACGTACAGATCGATACAGAAATAACAATTCAGAACCGTACCACTAAAGTGCATTTTCTAAGTCAACATTTTTTCTGGAAAAATACTTTCAGGTACCCATGAAAAAAAAATAACCAAGTGCTCACGAACACCAACAGTTAATTTTGACTGCAACAGCAAACCATTTCATGCTTCTACAATATGAGAACATTTCACAATGCTCAAAAAAATAGTCTAAGAAAAGCTGTGGCAACTATCAGTACATTTAAGATCTTAGAATAAATTTTTCACTTCAGTAGATGAAGGAAGAATCATAGATTCAGATTATAGTGTCATGGTAAAATGATACTAATTTCAAAGTTTAAGACTATACAGTGTCCTGAATATATTTACTATAAACTGTAATGTGGGAAACAAGATGGTCTAGGGGATTGGTAATAGCTATGGAATATCTCCTCTCTCAGTCAATGCTTAAAATATTGTCTTGGTTGCTAGATGAAAACAAACAAACAGACACACAAACAAAAAAGACCAAACCAGGCATTACAATATAATAGCTTTTCAGAAGCCTGTTGCTACAGCACACTATTTTCCTGTCCTCTCCAATAGGAGATGAAATTTCTTAGCTCTGAAAGCTTTTTCCACATCACTGTAGATGTGTCCACAATTTATTTTTAACTAAACTGCATTTAAACAAAAGCTAATATAAATACCATTTTTAAATAACAGTTTTGTTACTCTCCAGTTATACCATAGGGTGGAGTTGAAACTCATGCTATCAAGAGATGAGTACAAGAGTGAGAGAGTTGGCAGTTTTAATAGAAATAAATCCCATCTGCTATAGCTCATTGTCCCCAGCATAATTTTTTCCCCACACGGTGAGTAGAATTTAAACACAAGAAAATGCTTAAAAAGGAAGTGAAATGACATAGAGAGAACAAACAATAAATCCTGCACGAATTTACACTTACAGATGCATATCTGTCTCAGTCTCCCAACATTTTACCTGACTGCAAATTTCTCTTCCATTTTCTTCAGAAGAATGGGAAAAAGCATAAAGAGCTGATGGCGATATTGAAGTGATGTATATTATAGTAAGATTAAAATTTCTTTCTGAAATCATACAATTATTATAAGAAACAGTGAACTAAGAGGAAGAAATCACTATGGGAAATTATACCTACATTATAAACGTCATCTTGGCTTCAAATACCTCAAAACCTGTTTAGCAGTGGAGGGGCTTCACTGGGGTTTTAGAGTTTCATCCCAGGTTAAGCAATACACTGTACAATGCATTTCACAAAACTAAGTTCACCCTTTCTTAAAAACAGTATTAAATATATAAAAAATATGGTATGGTATTATTAGTCATTGCTAAACAAACCATATCAGCAACAACACCTCTTCAGTTATGTTAATGATAGTACACCTGCAAATTAAATTAACAAGCTATTATGATGACAGTGTATTAGCAATGGTTTCATTCACAGTTCTTCACATGCAGAAGAACCACTATTTTTTATCAAGCATTTCATTGTTTTTTTTTTCAAAGCACCCAACAGCATTTGGATGCTTCACAAGCATTTCAAAACAAGTGGAGCATCCACCAGTAACAGTGGAGCATCCAACAGTTTCTTTTTTGTTAAAACAGATACAAAAATTATGAGAAATATGTAGAATTTTTAAAGCTTGGAAATGCAATAAGATTATAGTGAAAATATTTTTATCAAGATTTTCTATACTTTATTCCTCCATGTTGCTTTCAGACGAGGGACTGGTTCTATAAATTAACTGTTCTGAAATTATATTACTTTCAAATAATTACAAGCAGATTTTAACATGTAACTGGGATGAAATCAGCTTACCATATTATTATAGTATCTTATTTGTAAGCATTGCATATAAATAAAGAATCCCTAATATATATATATATGTCCTCCATTCAATTTCAAATTGACAAGAGCAGCATTAGTTGCTCATTTTACATTGTCTCCCATGTCTATCTCTCTCCCTCACCATTGTTTTGGCTGCATCATCTTGAACAGGAAAAATCTCTGCAAATTTACACTGCATTTTTTCTTTTAGATGACAGATTTGGAACTAGCTGTAATTATTTATGAGTTCATGAACTAACTACGACCCAATTTCTGTGAAGTGTACTATATGCATACACTAAATCGTATCAGTAAAGCAAACATCTGGAAATGTGACCAAGAAGGATTTGAAAAGGGGTAAAAAAGGACACTGAGAAAAATGATAGTGTCTCACAAAGAACTAAGCAGCAAAAGCCCTTCAAAGGTGAGAGACAGAATGCATGACTTGTGAGAAAACGTTGAGGGAGCTTGGCTTGCTTAGTCTAGTGAAAAAAACTCAGAGGTGATCTAATAGCAACATACCACTCCTTTTGAAGGGTCCTTACAACGATGACAGAGTCAAATTCTTCTTGGTAGTGACAGGTGTGGCTCCATAACAAAAGGGTAACATGAAAAACTGCCTTTTAAGAGGCTCAGTCTTGGAAAAAAGTTCTTCACAAGGATAGCATTGCAGAAACTCTGCAGTATTGCCATTCCTAGGGGTTTTCAGAACTCAGCTAGACAAATTCATAGATGACCAGATGTACTGCTGGTGATAATCTGCTTTAAGCACAAGTTTAGACTAAATCATGTCAATGGGCCTCTTCCAACCAACGTGTCTGTCTGCCTTTAAGCATGCATTTCAATACTAACTTCTCTGCAAACACTCGACAAATCAAGAACTGTCATTTTGATTATCCAGTTTTGAGTTCCCCGGAAACCTCAAAATTAATTTTGATAACAGATCCAGGAAAAGCATTCAAAGAGATGGAAGAGGATGGAGACTTAACACAAAGCAGGTGACATCTGGGGATTAGGTGTTTGGTATGTGGTAAGCCTATGACTGGCAGTCATTTGTGCACCTCTTTCATTTTTCTACATTCTGGCACATTGTTATGACTTGCTTTTTAAGATCAAATAAAAATTTTATTCAAAGAATACTTTCAAGGTCACTATACTCACAGATAATATGTCCCCAGGAATAAGAGTTCAGTCTGAGCCTGTTTAAAGTCCAGTGATATCCAGAGAAAATAAACACACCTGTACACAGACTTCATTACTTAGTGTAAGAGTGAGACAGTGAGGCAATTCCAAACACGAAGATAGAGGCATCACACATTTAGAGAAGGAGGAACCACTTTTGGAGGGAGGAGGTGCAGCTGGCTCTGTATTTAGCTGACATTTGTCTAGGCTTAATTTTTTTTTTTGGGTCACCCTACTTTGTCGAACATTTCCAGAAATCCCTCAAAATACCTGAATTACCCTCTTCCATAGAGCGATTTGAGAAATGGAGAACAGACAGAAAAATGTGGAACTAAGGAAGGTAAAACACTGACTGAATGGTTTGTCAATGAATGGAAATGGCTGAGAAATACAAACCCAAGAAGTTTAAGAGGGTGCCTTTCCAAATAGCATTGCTAATTGGCTTTAAAAGAGGAAGATATAAGTTCTGTAGTCATCCACACAGCTGCTCAACACCATGCAGTTTGTTTTCAAATCCTATGTTATTTAAATTTCCTATTTGTTACAAGGAGTAAAAATGGTAGAATCATAATGACACACTTTCAAAGCAACACACGTTTTTTCAAGTGTAGTGCTTTCAAGTTTAGCTTGAAAGTTACAGACTTCAGAATTAAGTGTGCTAGAGGTTTAGGTACTTCTCAAGGTAATTACCAAACTGCAAAATAAATTAACATCAAACTACTTAAAATTAAGATTTAAAGAAAAAAACTCATGTATTCTTCTAGGAAATAAAAGACAAGAGCATCCTTTCCCGTACATGCGGACTTACAGATACAGACTTTCATAATAAACTTGGGCCAAAAAAAGAAAAAAATTGAATTTACATACCAATACCCTGACTTTGAGACATATTCTCAATATGTAAGCCCATCTTACATGCTTGTATCTGTCCATATACTAAAAGCCAGAGCTAGATGAAGAATTTAGGTACAAGAAGAGACTTGTGGCCCTGCACTGAAACAAGAAACTAACCCAATTGTCCAGGCAGATGTGTCATGGTGTCTCCCATTATCATTCTTCAGTTGGAATAAGCAAGCTTACTCGCTCTTTTCTATGCCAAGACAATCCCTTCCCCAAAATCTCAACTTACTTACAAGGCATATGAAAAGGAAAACTAATATTTAAGAGATCTCAAAAAGAAGTGCTAGGTAAGTACAAGTAATAGTTCACTACATAGGCCATTACAATGTTTTAAGACATATATCATACATACAGTCTAGTATTATTCATTTTTTTTGAATGTGGTGTCTGTTTTTCTGAAGTCTTAACGGAGCAGGAATGCTTAAACTAAACTAAATAAGAGACCTAAGATAAAAAGAAAAGGTTTGCTAATTTAATTTAAGCGTGTATTTCCAGCATACTTCCAGTACTTTTGTGTGCATATTATTTCCCGAAGAGCAATTACTATCAAAATCAATTTTATGTAAATTGTCTTAGTATTTTCTGGTTTGGGTTTTTTTTTTTTTCAAACATCAATCTAAAACTGTCACCAAAATCTACTTCACAGCTGCTGAAGACATTCTATCTATCTTATACCCAGTGAGGATGATCCAACACCTAACAAGCATTTCTTTTCTAATTATTCAAAAATACCTTGTCTAGATTAGTCTATTATATTACTGTACCCCTCTTTCCTCTCAGAACCCCCTTCCCAACATATTCGTAATTAGCTATGCTTTAGGAATGTATTCTTATATATTAGTGAAATTTGTGTAACCAACCAACCATTGACTTTCAAAATGACATTGTTTTACCTTTGAGACTTCTTTTGCAACATATATGTTCCAAAATAATTTTTCTCTTTACAGCAAATGTTCTAAATATGCAAGAGTTTTTTTAGAGTTGTAATTTATTTTTACTGATTTATGAAACAGAGCCACCTAATATAAAATGCAAATACATTATTTATTTTATGCTATTTAGGTTAGAACAAAAATAACAGTAGCTCCTCTAGGCTTCAATGGTGCTGGTTTAAAAATATATTGTGATGATGCTTTCTCAGCTCATGCTGAGCTATCCACTTATATACCACATCGACTTGTACCAGTTATTCCATAAGTAGAGTTAAATTAATGGAACAAATAAGGCGTGCACACAAAATATCACCAGAAAATCAGCACTTCACTATATATAACAATTAAGTGCTAACATTCCAACACTCACAATGACAACCAAATTAGACAAAGATGCAAATTTAAAACGTGGCATGAAAAAACAAATCAGGAGAGGGAAAAGGAAAAAAAGTTGGTAGCAAGATACCTTCTTTTGTCTGTTTTCAGCAGCAGCCAACTGAGCTGACATTCTTTCTTGCATTTTCCTGCAATGAGCCATAACAGCTTCTAAAATGGACAGAGGGTTCATGCATATTGGCTTCTTTTCTTTATCACCAGCACCTGCCTCAAAGTCTCTCTGAAGAGCCAGAAAAGGGTCACTCAGGTTAAATCTTCCATATCGCTCCTGGATAAAAACCTCTTTGCGCCGGGCCTAAAAAAAAAAAAAAAAAAAAAAAACAACAACCAAAAAACCACACAAAGATATAAAATTAAATGCATTCTCTGGAATACATCCACACATAGAAGAGACCTAAACCACAGGGAAAGTTATGTTACTTATTTATGTTTTTTAAACATTTTCTTTAGGTATTTGTTTACAATCTCTAAAAGAAATAGTCAGATATGTTGCATGTAGATTTCATTATAGTCAATATAATTCACTACATAAAAAAACCTTCCCCTTCTCAATTCAATACAGAAATATCAGTTTGGAGCAGTTTCACAAGTATCACAAAAATAACATCTTGTAAATTGGCTGATACACATAGAGAAAAGGTAAGGAAAACATTCTAAAATAAAGTTTTCTATTTCTGTGTATTAAAATGATGGTAGTAAAAGATATGAAAACATGCTTTGTGTGTTTACTGCAGTACCAAGATAAGTATTTTTCAAATACAAAAATTGATGGTATGTTTACACATACAAAGATTTTCATAAGTAATAGCAGACAAGCACACAGTAAAAATACCACCAAGGCTTTTCTGAAATTAAGACACTTCTCATATCTCTGTTTAGGAAGAACTTCATGATCATATGTTTCTCCATACCATTATTTTAAAACATAATTATATTTCCAAACAGTACAACACTTTATTGTCACAACAAAAAATATTACACAATAAAGATCATAGGTAGTTTTGCTTGACAAATTTTTGGATAAGGCCATCAGCAACATGATCCTCAAGTTTGATGTTAGTCCTGCTTTAAGCAGAAGATTGGACTGAATGATCTCTTGAGGTGCCTTCCAACTTAAATTACTGTGTGATCAGTGATTTCTTCTAGGACCGTTACTTTTTACCTTGTAGATGCTAGCAATCCTCTCAGGTAACAAATGACAGAAATGAACTCTTAGAGGAAGGAAAAACAACCAAATACTTGTTGGTGGACCAAGTCTTATGTCTTGCTTCAGATCGTGAAAATACTTTTTATGACTTAGACACCAGAACTTTTAGTCTGTGATATTTTCAAAAATAAAAAATCAGTACTGAGCAAACTGAGGGATTACACAGCTGTGCAACACAGGGGGAAGGTCTACTGTCAAGTTTTCTCTCCTAGGTCTGCAGCCAACAAGAATCTGCAGGATCAGGCTCTAAGATAAACTACTTCTTTCATTACTCTCTCAGGGAGCCTGTCTCTTACCACATAGAGCAAGACACCTCTTTTCACACTATTCAAGTCACCTCTATGAATCTGCCAGCTCCCTCCTGGACACTTCCATCTGTCAAGCTGACCCTTTGCAGTCGCCGACCTCATTTATCTACTGGTAGATGAAGACTGGCAGTGGGGTGTGCAGGGAGAGGAACAAAAGGAGTGGAGGTATCTGGATGACGGGCTGTGGGAAAAGCTGCAAATCCAGTATAAGAACTGACCTGCAGTCTCTTGTTTCTTATGTTGCCCTTCAGAAGGAAAAAAATAAATAAATCTATTTTCTGTGAGCAAACTGAGAATTATGAAGTCTAATTAGATTTTTCCTCCCCTGTTACTGAAACAAGAATGTAAGAGAGCAGGGAGGCCTTCAAACAGCATCCATCTTAATGTGGACTTAAAGCTAAAAGCATAAAAAAAGCAAGGAAAATCAAATACAACCAATTAATATATAAGTGAGAAACAAGGTCATTAAGGAAAACCAAAAAATTAATCACATAAGTTATATTATTAGTTTTCTTTCAGTAATAATCTACGTTGATATTAGTTGCACATATTTGCTGAAATGAGTTTTCATAACCAGCTTACATAATCAGTAACAGAATATATAAGCAACAGTGGTTTTTAGTTTAGTACTGCATTTTTACCCCAATGTATCTCAGAGTTTCCTCTTCGTTTACCTGCCAAGTTAAGAGTTCAGCAAGTCCAAGTCTTCCACGCAGCAACTGATGATAAACATCAAAAATAGGACTGCATGTCCTACACTGCTGTGGAACAATGGAACCAAATTAAAGCTGCCCCAGAACCCTTAAACAAAATTTCCTTCCTTTCAAGAGCGTTTGTTCCTCTGATTAATTTCCTTTTCCACATATACTAAAATTGTTGCAACAGATGTTGATAGCTTCATAGTAATATTTTCTCTTGACATATGTATTAGGGAGTGGTAAAAAGTTTTCTAAAACTAACCAGCACAGAAGAGGAGGCAGCAAAAGCTTATTTTATGTGTTATGTTAAAGATGACGGTGAGCCCTTCATTCTAAATAAAACTGAAAGGGTAATAGAGCTGAAAGACAATTATGTTTATAAATCTTATTCAGTGGCACTATACAGTGTCTCGAAATGACTTGCTGGAGCTATTCATTTAAGCAAAAGAGAATTATCAATGAGTATATACTCATAATAAAAGCAGTACTTCCAGAGATACCTGGAAAACACCGGGGTGAGGGTAAGGGATATGATGTCTTACTGTGATTACTTAAGAATGACACTTTAAAGAATGCTAGCAATTTTGTTACACAACAGGGTTTGGGGGCTTTGTTTGTTGTTTTTTTTGGTTGCCGTGTTTTTAATGCAGATGCAAATGAGTGTTTTCAGAGTATCATATGAGATGTTACTTCCATATAAAGTTTTACAGAACAAACTAAAAATGGAAATGTAAACATCAATGACTGCTGAAGAAACGGTATCCTGCAGCATGACTTCTGTCAATGAACACGTGATGCTCAACTTCTCCTTACAATCTTAACTACAGCCTGAATTCCTTTCTTCAGCACTGTGACAGTGCATACCTACGCAGTCTACAAGTGAGTTAGATTTCAATGAACTCAATTATTATATGAAAAATATTTAACCAATATATTCAAACTGTATTTTTCCATCATGTATCATAAGACAAGAACTTGTGTGTACACTTTAAGGATGAAAAAAATGGAAATTCTCTGAAGAAGATTCATCACAATAGGCTGCTAGTTCAAAAAGTGAAAACAGTAGAAAGAATTGAGAAGCAGGAGGATGCAATCAGCAAGTTAAACAAAAACAACATACAGATTGATTATGCTCTGACAGACCTATATAATTGTTTCATTCTATAAAAAAGTGCTTTTTACAGATGACTGATCAGGATCATGAAAGAATTCAAGTTTTTTGGTAGAGGTACTAATAAAGAAAAGAAAATACACCCATTTAATAATTTTTAATGTCAGGCACGCATACTCATAAAAAGCATTCAAAACTATCTTGGAGCAGTGTCTCGTAACGGTCATAAGCCATGCAAATATATCAGTGAAACTCATTACAGTGAAGTAGGCTGTATGGAAGTGGAGATATAATAAGTTTTTTTACAAAAGTTATCCCAAGCATGGACCATTTAAATACGGGTAACAACAAAAAGTTGCATTACTCTCTCATTCTCAACAACCCATAGAACTTTTTCAAAGATTTGTAAATCGCTAAGTGTCCCTTTCTCTCAGAATCATATAGCTTTAAAACCAAGCTTTTAAAAAACATTTTTCAAGGTAAAAGGAAAGCTCTGAATATAAGACTATATGTTGTTTTGCAAGGCTATCCTAAGTAATCTCCATTTAAGAAGATACACAAAAACATCATTTTAAGGCATAAAAGGTCAGATCTTACCTAGCAGTTGAAGAAAACAACAAGCCAGATTTTCTCTATTTCATGCCCAGTATCCAAATATTAAAGTGGTTTGCAAAAAGCTGTACAATTTCCTCTTCTCTGCACTAAAAAGCAAACTTAACAAAAGTACAACATGCCTAACAATTAATTCAAATCTCTCTGTGTACAGGAGGACAAATATTTAATTAACACTTAAACAATCCTGACTTACAATATAACAGAAAGCACTGAAGAAGAATTATACAACAAAAGTAATGATCAAGCCTGAATTTTCTTAGGGGTCTGACTTCATAAAAAGAGAGTATCACCCAATAGCACCAGTTTACTATTACCCCAAAAATGCTAAGTCGCACAACCTCCTTCCTTTTCTCCCTGTTACCTCACAAAAACCTCCATGAAAGAGCTACAGACAGGACAGATAGACACATGCTTCCAATTCTTCACTACTAATTTTCTCCCTTAGAGTAATGAAAATCCACTATTTTGAGGTTACAGATTTAAAAATGAAAAGGCCACAAAGGCCTTTGTAACAAAGGTTACAAAGCTAAGATCAGTTATTAACAGATCAGTACCAAGAAGAAAAAACAATACAGTCAATATAAAATATTCTTCACTTCTTACAGATGTAGAAGATGAAACTCAGGCCTTGCACTGAGTTTCTAAATGTGAAAGGAGAAAAAGCTCAAGTTGTGAAACATGTGTTTTTAATTGAGAAGAGCCATCCAGATGTTCTATATAAAGATAACATCAGACCTATTTTATGACAGCTTTGTTGTCTGATGCTTAAACATTTGAAAATTATAGGCCAGTATTTTGTAAGGAAGTACCACTGTTCGATGCTCTGATTATCTAACCACCCAGACATTTATTTCTGAAAATAATACAGATTTTCATACTGAGTCTCAATGGAGAGAGGAGACGAGCTTTCTGGTTACTTTAAATAACCATTTGTCATCTAGACTTTTTTGCATGTTAAAATTTATAGTTCAAATTCATGCAAATCAATTCATAATTTGTTGCATGGAAATCTGTCAGCCATTCTTCCGAAGTACTGAAGGAAATCTGACTTTACCTCTAACCAAAAAAAAGTGCTTTAATGCCCCTGCTTAGCAGTTTCTTCAGCTCAGTAACAGACAAAACATACCGAAGATACAATAGAAAAACTTTAACTAAATCAATTTGTGGGTTTTTTTTAATTCACAGCATTTAGATTTTCATATTTTCAAGCTATCAAAATCTCAGTTAAAATATCATCCCATATTACTGCATAGCAATTACACAATTACCAAACTTTAATTATTTTAATGAAAAGGTATGCAAGTTACGAGTTTACAATGCAATCATCAGGCACAATCAACATGGGTTCACAAAGGGAAAGCCCTGTTTACCCAACTTGATATTCTTCTATGATAAGTTCACCCACCTAGTGGATGAAGGGAAGGCGATGACGTAGTTTTTCTGGATTTTAGTAATGCTTTTGATAATGTCCCTCATAGCATCCTTCTGGACAAGTTGTCCCAGTGTGGAATGAGCAGGTTCATGATGTGCTGGGTGAAGAACTGGCTGAACGGCAAGGCTCAAAGGGGCTACATCTAGCTAATGACCAGTCACCAGCGGTGTTCCTCAGGGTTCAATTCTGGGGCCCAGTTCTGTTCAATATATCAGCGATCTGGATGCCAGAGTTGAATGCACCATTAGCAAATTTGCTGGTGATACCAAACTGCAAGGTGCAGTTGACTCTCTTGAGGGACAAGTTGCCTTGCAGAGGGATCTAGACAGATTGATTGGAGCATTGAGCAATGATTAATGGGATGAAATTTAACAAGCTGAAATGCTGGACTCTGCAGCTAGGATAGAGTAATGCCAGGCACAAGTATAAATTGTGAGAGGACTGGCTGGAGAGCAGCTCCACAGAAAGGGATCTGGGAGTGCTGGTCAACCGCAGGCTCAATAAGAGTCAGCAGTGTGCCCTGGCAGCCAAGAGGGCAAAGTGCATCCCGGGGTGCATCAAACACAGCACAACCAGCCAGTCAAGAGAGGTGATTATCCCACTGTATTCAGCATTGCTGCAGCCTCACCTTGAGTACTGTGTTCAGTTCTGGGCCCCACAATTTAAGAAGGATGTGATGGTCCTTGTTGCAGTCCTCTGAATGCATTCAAAGCTGGTGAAAGGGCTGGAAGGCGTGCCCTATGAGGAACGGCTAAGGACTTTGGGCTTGCCTAGTTTGGAGAAAAGGAGGCTGAGGGGGAACCTCACTGCTCTCTAGAAATTTCTGAGGGGAAGGAGAGAGGGAGGTACTGATCTCTTCTCCCTGGTATCCAGGGATAGGGTGCGTGGGAATGGTTCAAAACTGCCAGGGAAGGTTTAGATTGGACATTAGGAAGCATTTCTTTACTGAGAGGGTGGTGAAACATTGGAACAGGCTGCCTAGAGAGGCAGTTGATGCCCTAAGCCTGTCAGTGTTTAAGAGGCATTTGGACAATGCCCTTAACGTGCTTTAACTTGGTCAGTCCTAAACTGGTCAGGCAGTTGGACTAGATATCATTGTAGGTCCCTTCCAGCTGAAATAGTCTATTCTATCCTATTAACAAAATAGATTTATTTGAGTTATAGTAAAAGAATTCAATGTTTTCAAATGCTTTCCAGTATTCACTGGAAGGTAAATTGTGAGAGTAATATGCATTACCTCCAACAAGAATTTTATTCTTGCTACTACCCCTAGTGAAGAGGCTGAACAAACAAATAGATTTAACTAAATAAATTTGATTACTAGAATGGAACATTTTAAAGCCAACAGAATACTCATCTGCATTGTCTATTTTGGATTTCATGCCCTTTATTAAAACTGTAAAGCAATTTTCTAGGTAGTACTCTCTTTACAGATACCATTAATTAAAAGTTACCAATTTTAAGATTGTCATATATCAGCTTATATTTGCACAATACCTAGCTAAAATTTTATTCTGCTATTTCAGAGAAAATTTAATGTAATAATTGTTGCTCTATTTTCTCAAATTTTCCATTTATTCATACAAATGGAACACTGGCTTTTATAAGAGACCTAGTGCTAAGTATTTTTAGTACACTGCCAGAGCTTTTAGGACAGATGCCTTTCTGGGAGACCTGCAGGTGGAAAGACCTATCCACCAGTCAGAACAGCATCCAAATGGAGTGGGAGGGAGAAAAGCATGGGAACACATACAACGAAGCATAACAAAAGTAATTGCTGCTATGTGAGTATTTTCACAAGTGTTGAATTTGAAAAGGACTCCAATCAAATCTCTTATCTTATTCATAATTATTTTTTATAAATTACCATCATAATTTATTTGGAAGAACCAAGAACAAACCTTATACATTTTTTCTTCAGCAACAGTAACACGAAGAGACACAAACAAAATAAACAAGTGTTACATTATCAGTTGCAGTTCAGTGTTACCTTCAACAAAATTAACTGTACCATTTATTGGCATAAAGGAAATAACCTGTGTATATTCTCTTAACTAAAAATGGAAAATTTCAGTTAACATAATAATACAGATAGAATCACCCAGTTACATTTCTCATCGTCAGCAACACGAGTAATGACGGCAAACAGATAAAACATTTTAAATAAGTCATTCTAACAATGAAGTCACAGCTGTGTTATTCATGAAGATCACAGAAACCGAGAAACAGTTACATAAACATGATTTTGGAATTTTTTACTATTATTTTTACAAATAGCGTGTGTATCTCTACTCACTAGTTTATGGTTGATTATGCAGAAAGATCAAACGAGGATAGGAGGAATCAAGTGGCAAAGGCAAAGCAATTATCCAAATAAGAAACCAGCAGAATATTTTCAGCTAAATTAGTAGTTACATACCTGGCAACAATAAGGATATTCATGGAATCATAGAACGGATTAGGTTGGAAGGAACCTTAAAGATCATCTAGTTCCAACCTCCTGGCCATGGGCAAGGACACCTTCCACTAGATCAGACTGCTCAAAGCCTCATCCAACCTGGCCTTGAACACTTCCAGGGATGGGGCCTCCACAGCTTCCCTGGGCAATCTGTTCCAGTGCCTCACTACCCTCACAGTAAAGAATTTCTTCCTGAGATCTAACCTAAACCTACCCTCTTCTAGTTTGAAGCCATTACCCCTCATCCTGTCACTACATGCCCTTCTAAAAAGTCCCTCTCTAGCATTCTTGTAGGCCCCTTTCAGATACTGGAAGGCTGCTATAAGGTCTCCCCAGAGCCTTCTCTTCTCCATGCTGAAAAAACCCAACTCTCTCAGCCTGTCCTCATAGACGAGATGCTCTAATCCTCTGATCATCTTCGTGGCCCTCCTCTGGACCTGCTCCAACACATCCATGTCCTTCTTATGCTGGGGGCTCCAGAGCTGGACTAAGTATTCCAGGTGGGGTCTCATGAGAGTGGAGTAGAGGGGCAGAATCACCTCCCTCAACCTGCTGGCCGTGCTTCTTTTGATGCAGCCCAGGATGCGGTTCGCCTTCTGGGCTGCAAGTGCACATTGCCGGCTCATGTTGAGTTTCTCATCCATCAACACCCCCAAGTCCCTCTCCTCAGGGCTGCTCTCGATTCACTCTCTGCCCAGCCTATATTTGTGCATGGGATTGCCTCAACTCACATGCAGGACCTTCAGATCTTATGAAAAAGACAAAAAGAGACTATTATCAGTTTAACAGTCACTGCTGGAAAGGACAGAGTAAAAATGATGTTTGCAATGCAAGGCCGTCAAGTTTTCATACTAGAAAACTAGTCTCATAGTTTCAGACTTGTAGTCTCCAATTTAGGAGAGCCTGGAATAAGGAGATTTACCTGAGTAGTGAAGCTTAAGCTTAGTTAAACAAAACATATACAGGACTGTTTTAATAATATTTACGAAAAGTTTTGCTTTGCTCAGTGCTTAATATCTCCCTTTGGCAAATAGCAAGTAACTACTACAAGCAATGACGTAACACCACCGAAAACTTATTTTGTCAGTAGCTTCTAGAAGAGGCCTTTATATGTGTCAAAATAACAGGATCCCTCAGATCAACAAAGTTAATCAGTGCAGGGACTGCTGCTGCTACATCCCCAGCAACTATTGGAAAAGGTGAGACTTGGTTCCATTCATAACGAAGTGCAAGAAATAAAGGCGTTACTTGAAGGAAAATCCAAATACAGTTCACTTGATACCTTTCATCATGCAAAGAAATTGTTAGTTATCCCCGCCTGAAGAACTATTACTACAAAAACCGCTGAATATAAGGAAAGTAAATACTTTCACAGGCAACTGAAACAGTCTTTTAAATAAGCTACTATATATAAAGCCAACCCACCAAAACTATAAACAGTATTTCCAAATTATTACAACATGGACTCTGGCAGTATCAAGGATAAGGTATAAGACTGTCCTTTACTTTTACAACATTTCCTAAGTACAGTGTTAGGTTTTGCTGTCTTTAGCAGGCTTTCTCATTTTGTTGTCATACAATAAAAGCTATTTTTTTACATTGTAACCAGTCATGCAATTCTCAAAACTTGTGGTCCACACAGGTATTTACTGAAATAGTGTTAGTTTCTTTAACTGTTTAGCAATAAAGCAGTGTGTCAAAACACGTCAAGTGATTTTATAAAAATAAATTTAGCTGACATAATATAAACCAAAAAAAAAGTACAATACCATGATCAAGATGGGGNGGGGGGGCAGGAAATAAACCAAAATTTGAACATTCTTTAAGGTTGTCTGTAACAACACTTTCTCCCTTAGGTGAACAAAGAGCATGCTGCTTTACTGTAAAACTTTAAATAAACCACAGATAAAGAAATCATTCCAAGATAAGCACTGAAAAATAATTTCTTCTACTAATCTGTCTGAGGTTTATTCATATTTCATAGTTTTCTTCCAATCAATTTTAAATAGCTTGCAATAATGAAATAATACTTTTTGACAACCATGTCCAGAAAATTATGATAAACTAATATAAAGAAAGTAAAAGCTTTAATCATAACCAGAATCATTGGACAGGTAAAGACAAACTATATTTAAGAGCGGAGAAAATGCATATGCAACCATAATTAAAGTAAATAAATCAAAAGCAGCGATCACATGAGCAAGGACACAAACTTCACATAATTACCTCCCCAAAATTTAGCAAAAATTAAATTTTTGCAAAGAAATTGCAACATGCAAAAATGCCAATACAAACAAGGTATAATCTGACTTCTATTTCATGGTTCACTTCTGCCACCAAGGCCAACAACTGCCATCATACTGTCTACAACAATAACCTTCTGTTACACACAGTTTAACATCTTCTGCTCCTCCTTCTACCTAATCACCATTTTTCAAAGACACCTGCTACAAAACAGACTGTCTTACTGGCTGCCAGAAACCTCTAAAGCCACCTTCTGTGGGCTCTCAGCTCCATTCTTTGGTACAAGAGCACCATGGGATTCATATGTATAGGAGAAGTTCAGATTTGCATTATAAATTCACAACAATTAGCACAATTACTGTAGGTAAGAGTCTTCATAATTTATGGGTGGTGTAACTTCGTTTGAGAGATTACACTTAATATACAGGTAATTCTTCTACCTATCAGTCAATCTGAGAACAACTACACTATGTGGACTCATTCCCTTTTTCCTGATAGCTCCCAGGTGTCTTCCCCTGTAACCCTGAAGTTCACTCTAGAAGTACTAAGTCTTATGGTACAATTCTTGTTGACTTTGTGCAGTAGTTTGGGATAAAAACTTCATCCATACACAACTGACAATTATGGTGTTGGTAATAAATCTATTTTAATGTGTAACTTGCAGAGTACAGGCAAAACCAAGTATCACCCCATCACAAGATGCAGAAGACAATAAATAACACTAAAAGGACATGAAAACTCTAACTGATAAATCAAATTTTCTCAACTGAAATCTCAGCCTGCAGTAGGCAAAAGTCTGCCTTGGCCAAGTGAAGGAAGCTCTTTTGCTAGACAGAACTCACTGGGAAGCAGACAGGTCAAATTAGGCAAGTATAGCTTGTGAGTATCTACAGCTCTCCCTCCAAATATTTTACTTAATATTTACCCTTTNCCCCCCCCCAAATTTTTTTCTTATTTTTTTCCCTTTTTTTTTTTTTTTTTTTTTTCCAAGGAACAGGTAATTCATTACTGAAAATGCAGAGCCAGGCATGAAAGGCTCCACATTTTGCATAGTTATTCCAGTATCATTCTCGGTTACCCACCAAAAACCTAATGTTGGTATGTAGTATACTGTCATGATAAACTATGATACATTCAGTTGGTTTTTTTAAATATTGTTTGATCTTCACATACACTTACGGAACTGCAAAAGTGTACAGCAATATGTACACATGACAGTTATCATCAAAATAGTTCGTGATTTCAATGAGATTAAAATAAAACTATATTGTTCAGTACTTAATCACTGTCAGGAAAAATTGAAAGACAAGTTTACCAACAATAGCCTTCCACAATGCACAGCTCAGGACTTGAAATTAAACTAGCTTAAGCAGAAAATGTATTCTGCCCTTTGGGGAGAAAATACTCCAGAAGAGCATTTTACAATGACCCATCTGGCAATTTCACAAGCAAGGTCCATCTGTCTTAAATTCAAGAATGATCATAATGGTAGAAAGCATTGGGGAATTTCTGGTTTTAGAAAGTGAACATGGGGGATATAAATTTATTTTTTTTTTAAATCTAGACCAAATCAACACACATTTCCTACTATATTTACACAGACCATGCTGGAAAAGGGCATTTATAGGTATACAGCGACTACGTCAACATTAGCAGGTAGTGCAGCACAACAGGAACAAGTTTGTACACACAATTGGTGCTGTTCAGTTTATGCAGTCTGGAAGTGGTCTGTGAGGCAAGTCAAAGCAAATTTAGGTGGGGACAATTGGGATAGTTTCTTCAAAAGTGGGCTCTTGATCTGAATGCTAGGGTAGATTCACCCAAGTAGTTCATTCACACACATACATATAGATATATAAAAAACGGCCTTTAGCATAATGAACCCCAACATCTTATAAGCCAACCATAACAACAGAATTTTCTAATAGAATGTTAGTACAAAGAAACATTTTTTGTTGTTGTTCTAAAATGCAAGACTTTTCAAAACAACATTCAATTTGATTAGATATACTTTTCGAAAAAATGGAGCAGAGTTTTGAAGTAATATTGGATTATACCATTTTAGTCTTGGAAATAGAGTGTCATTTCATTGCAGCTAGTTATTTAAGAAAATTCTGAAGCAATCCAATCCTTTCAAAACAAATGATCTTCTTAAAAAGAAGCACTTTTTTAAGACTTGCTTTAAACTACTGAATTTCTCATGGAATTCAATACAGATATCCTAGTAGTTCTAAAATGATTAACAGGAGAGTTGGAACCTGAGAACTGGCATTCCACATACTATGCATTATCTATTTGAAAGAAACATTGTGTTTCTACAGAGTAATCACTATACTTTCTAAAAGCTGTTTATCCTTATTTTAAAGTCTTGTCTTTTTGAACTGGAAGCTTTTCAAGGTAAAGCTAATAGAACGGGTTATTAAACTTAAATGTGGCTGAGGTATTATCACATAATACATTTAACTTCTGTCTTTTGACCTACCTATTTCATTACATTAACATCCACACCTTCATTACAAAATTCAACCGCTGTTCTTCAAGAACAGTGCTTTGCTAGGGGAAGCCAGAAATTATCTCATAATGATTTTCTACTTGGACATAATATAGAAAGTATGATTCATTTGCAGTTCCATTGATTAGCCTGCAGGCCTGTCAAAACGCTTAGATTCAGGAAGATAAACTGTACTTAAATTTGGATAGAACTAAATCCCACAGCAGAGATAATTTTATTCTCATCTTTTTATAAACTTAGATAGTCTAAGTTAAATTCTCTTAGCAGCTAAATTAACAAAGTCTGATCTTCCCTAACTCTGTACTCTACAGTTCATATACAGTGCTCAATTAACAGACACCACAAATCTCTGCTCCTCCTTCAACCAAGGTCCTAACAACAGTATGACTTTTCTTACCCAGCTGTCTGGTTTTATGACACTACCTATTTCTGAAATGCTTAACTGCTGTCACATTTTTCAGAAACGGCCTAAAAGATTCAAGAGACATTGGTACAAACATGTACACAGAAGATAAGCTTTCCTCCCTTAGGAAGTCATGGTAAAAATTAAATACAGTAGGGCTTTACAACACTGAAGAAACACCTACAACCACCTTGCCATTCTCGTATTGTTCTCCTGACCCGGACACCATATACACAGAATCTGTTGATTTGGAGCTCACTTAAGCTAAGAGAAAAGACATTATTGTGGAGCAGTGTCATTGATGTTGCAGTCAATTTTAATTAAACAAAATATATCCATTGTTGGTACTGGCAATTCTTTTAGCCATTTTTTAATTTCATCGGTGATTTTTCCCAACAATCCAAAGAAGCTGTTCTAAATCTACACAGTGTGGTATATTAAAGGATCTAGTATGATAAGAATTTGCATTTTTTATTCACATTAATTAATGCATACCATAGAAGCAAGAATAATATAAATTTTCATTTTACCATTCACCACTGAATGAAATTTACATAGACAAATAAAATTATCTAAAAAATAAACAAAAAACCCAACTAAGTTGGGCTTTAAAATTTTAGATGAAAAATAACCTACTAATGATTTAACTTTATGAGAGAATTACCACTAAAAGCAGCATTTAGTATTTCTAATTCCATGCTTGACAGCTAATACTAGCACTTCAATTCATCATATGAGGGTCAATGCACTTTAAAAAAAATCCTGTAGAAAGCAGGCAGATAGAGCAACCTCTCTATGGCTGGAGAAAAAAACAATAAATGAATGCTCTATTTGAGGTCACAGTTGTGGGAGGCCAGACCTGTGCTTTGATTATGTGGCCACATTACCTCCACATTAGGAATATATTATCCCCTTATTAAAGGCAGACAGTTTATTTGGATAATTGAGACAGATGGAGGCAGCAGCTATAGTTAAGTCTCCCTCCCTTTCTAACTATATGCATTCCCAATAGCAATTAAACAGCATGTTATTTCTCATTAGTGAAATAACTTCAATGATTTAAATGTTAATCTGAATTTAACTTTAATTGCCGTGCAACCCTGATCATGGAGCTACTAAAATAAAGAAATTACAGATTCAAAAAGAACCATCTTAAGTCATTTGGTGTAGTAGTTATACAAAATCAGAGTGCTAATGAGAAAGATTTACATTAAGATCACCTTTGAGGTGAATCCTGATGCTGCCCTCCACAGCAAATTAACTGTTCACTTGTGAATAAATCTGGAAATTTAACCCTAGTGTGACAAAGGTCTGGTCTTCCAAGGCCGTTGGTCCTCACAGGGCCGAACTTGTCCAGCAACTTTAATTGTTCTGGTTGATACCTACTGTAACTTTTTCAAATCTGAATTTCTCCGACTTCGAAATTCCAGGTAGCAAATGATCCCCAAAAAAGAAATAGTGTTCAAATAGAGATTAATTCAGCAAAATACTGTGAGTTCTGTATTGTACAAACCAGAGTATACTATAAGAAATTTGTACATGCTAAGGGCAACCCCCCCCTCCAGCTTCCTGTGTATCAAGGCACCAAACTGCTACTTTCACAGCAACAGTAGGAGACATTGACCCAGTTAGACAAAGTTTCAGTCGCTGAAGCAGGAAGCAACACCCCTTTTTTAGAAATAAGAATGCTATATGTCCTTACGTATCTGCAGTTGTGCATATTATAAAGGAACGACGTATTGTGAAACCGTGAAAGTATACAGATGTTATCTGCATATTTCGTACAAATGCAGTTTGAATTTGAAGTTTTGTTTTTGTTTCAAAAGCAGACTTCAAGGTATCAATACTTTATATAAAATACAATGGAAACTCTACAATACATTATGAACAAAGATGCAATAAAAAGAGTTAATTATTCTATGTGACACGTTGGGTTTGGTTCTCTCTAATTTATCATATGGCACTAAATTAAACTGCCTTAGTAAAAATCTACCTCATCAATACTATTAACTTTACTAACTAAATTTATCTCTTCTCCACCCAGCAGGATAACTAGTTAATTTAACAAGATTTCTTCCCATAATCCCAAACTACTGGCCTTTCTCATTTTTAATTTTAATTTTTTTATTTACACACAACAGACATTCTGCACTGGAACAATACCCAATAGGCAGACTTAAAATTCCCTCGTTCAATATTTTCAAAGCAGAGTAACAAACTCTGAAGACTGCACCTTTTTGAAACTGAGTTTTAAATGATCAGAAAAAGTTGAAAAAGTTATGCAAAATCTTAAAAGTGCTAAACTCGGAGTTAGTAGCCATCTTCTCTGATGGATACTAGTACCAAGAGAAATTAAACCAAAAGTCAGAAAATACAAATTCATTTTATGATACAATGAACACATTGTAAATGAACAGCCAGAAGACAAGCATCTGAAGACAATACAATTCTGAAATCCAAGGGCATTGTCTCCTTGTTAGAAAAGCAATATTACAACGTACTAACTGATACAGGGTATCATTTTGAAGTTTAATTTCTTTCACTGACACCTCAAACTGTGCATAATTTTACAGCTATTTTTTAAGTAAGAGAAAAAAAAACCAACCAGAAGTCATAAAACCACAATGCATTCATGAGATTATTATTTTAGATTTCTATGAGCTATTAGGTAGCAGAGTTTGCTCTGTATATGGGATTGAGGCTCAATACATAAAAACAAAGAGGTCAGAAATGTCTTCGGCTTAATCCATCAGAACCCACACAGGCAAATTACACTTTTACAATATATCAAGAAGCATTCCTGAAAAGTAAATTTCTAAAATGAGCAAAGCAAATTCATTTAAAAGAAGATTTTAAAAGCGATTTAAGTGAGAACTCCATAATACATATATATATATAAAAACACACTACCAACATGGCATAGAAAAAAACAAAACAAAACCAACCCAAAAAACAGTAAGGCACAAGCTCCAACTCCATATCTTATTCAAAAATACTGTTTCTGCTCCCTAGTTCTTACACCTTAACTCTCTGTCAGAAATCTGTGTTTCATTCTACCAGGAAATACTGTGGATAAGGTGTGGATTGTGATGATATGACATATATACCAAGGGAAAAAAAACATTTGACACTATAAGAACTATGTTCCTGTAGGAGTCAGACTGAAAAGAAATCCTACCTATGGATTTTGAAAGTAGGTATGTTTTTTTTACATAACTGGCTTTAGAGACAGAGAAAAAACATCAGATCTCTCTCAGATCTTCAGTAAAGCACATGATGTGGCTTCACACAAAATTAGTGAAGGGGGAAACAAGAGAGGTCAGTGTAAGAATTTATACAACGGTAAAAGGATAGACTAACAGAGATGCATCAAAGAGGTCTTGTTAAAATGAGAAACTTCATGATAGGTGCAGATTAAGAGTAGCACCATGTGAGTCAGCCTTTAATTATATTCATGTTATCAGTTCATTTATGATCAGACAAGACTGATTCACTTTAATACCAGAAATTTTCAGAAGTATTTCCAATAGATACACAAGTACTATTTATTGCACAGATTTTACAATACTCAGTGAAACCCTTCAAAATGAGTACAGATAAAGGTACACACATTTAGGAATGATGTAATTAAACTTAAGTGACTACAGACAAAATCTGAGATGACAACCACAAGAACGAACAGTTACATTTTAAGAGAAGATTAAAAGATACAGTTCTAAGAGAAGATTAAAAGATCCAGTTCTATAGTCTTACAAAAAGACCAAGAACATATAAAACTGGTTAATAAATTTATATACCACAGTGACTGAAAACTGACAGGAAGATCACTTAAGAGGAAAAGACAACACACATTTTTACTTAGTATAGGGATGGAAATTATCAGGCTTTGACCTATCAGAGAAATTTGGCTTTGAAACGGCCCTGCAGTACTAGTAGGATAAAAAAAAAACAACCACACAAAAAACAAAACCCCCCAAAACCCCAAAACCTAACAGACCAAAAAACAAAACCACAAACCAAAAAACTCCCCAAACACACACTCACAAACTTTCCTAATTTTGAAACAGAGCTTGATCAGCTTTTGAAATAATAACGTAAGTCTTTTCCCTTATATGAAAACCATTTTCTTCTTGCTTTAAGGATACACAAAGTATGTATGCCAATTTGTTGAAACAAATCAAAGTACCAAATTTGACACAATTCCAATGGAATTCTCTTGTTATTCACTTTTGCAAAAGATCTGTATTTGGCTGTCTAATAGCTTATTTTGTGTGCTGTTTGGAGACTCCAGCTGCTAATACTACTGACTTATGGCTTCTCAAGAAGCCAGAAATCCAAAAGAATCGTATTCCAAGATACTAGGCTACTGTTCTTCAGCAGGTATAACTTCCAAGTTCTCCAGTACTGGTACAGCTAACAGGCAAGCTGCCTGGAAGATCTGAGTTCCACATGGATTTTGTTTAGAGGATATTACTATGAAATACAAGAACTGGAATTGGAGATGCAAGAGAAGAAAAAACCCAAAAAACCAAACAAGACCAATTTTAACATTTATATACCTTATGCGAAATGGAGCTATTTTTTGTATTGATCTGTATCAGTCATCAAAAACCGCTGTGTACATACTACCCATTTCAGCAGGTGCATGGGAATCTGAGGTAGACTTTTTCTCTCCTGGGACTGTGCTATCCTGAATATTTAATATTTATTATCAGTAAATGTGTACTGCATTCTTCCTTTTTTTTTTTTTTTTAATTTCATTCAATTTCCATACATCCATTATTTGATATGTAGTGTACTAGCTTGTTCATGAATATGTATTAGAGAAAATTGTCTGAATATTCTATTTGCATTCCTCCAAAGTTAGAACAGTCAAAAAAAGAGATGTGGTATACACATTGTTTCCCCTTTTACAAAACCTTAACTGGCAATCAGGTATAATAAAAAGTTCTAGTCCAGGCAAATGAGATGTGAAATTGTAAAACAGCTACATGAAAAGGTAGTACATTTCAACATATACATATACCTGAAGGCCAAACACCAAATGACTTCAAAGTGCAGTAATCCCCCAGGAACATATTGCTTCCAGTGTCTTATTGTCATTACAGAATGAAAACTGTATTTTATGAGAGAGGTTTATACCTATAAAGTCTTTAGTTATTAATGCAGGTGCATCAGTGACAGTTACTTTAAAGCTCCATTTGCATCAAGCGATCTGAAGCCATCACAAAACAAATTAAAATTGAATAAAAATGCGTTTACAATTGTTACTGTGACAAGTGGAAAACGTTCCCACACCACTTGATAATCATTACACATACTACTAAAAAATAGTATTAGATTTCTTTTATTACATTGACTTGTTGCTTTAAGAGATCTTAAAGGGCATAATTTTCCTCTACCCAACTATGAAAAGCTATATATATTTTCTAACTATGTAAAGCTGTTTTCCCCCCTAAACTTGCAGGCTGTTTGGCAGCTCTGTTAAATTTTATTCTGTTCCAGATCAATTTTAAAGTCATTACAGTCATAAAAATTTATCATCTTTTGATTAAAATACAGTTTTGTTTGTACATTTCCAGTCAACTTTCTAAGTTGCCTTTCAGACTGCAACCTTCTGAAGCAGAAAACCAACCCTCACATGTACCTAGCACAGCAAAAATCTAATCAAGTACTTGTGAGTGCTGTTAAGGGTATAAAAGCCGTATTTCACCTTTATTTTAAAAAAAAACCTACAAAACAAAACGACAAAAACAACAAACAAAACCAAACACAAAAACTTTTCCCTAAGTGGACACGACCATCCAATTTTTTCCCTCTTTCAATCTCACAGAAAATGAATGCATTGAATAGACTAGATGCACAAACATATAAACCATTAGAACAGGTGATGAATGGACTGAATTTGCCTTTGAAGTTATTACTTCCTTTCACAAATAACAGACTCTATAATATAAAAGAATTTAAAGAGGAAGTAATTTTGCAGTTTTCGCACTTATTTCTCTGAAATTTTGTTGGTATTTTATACCAAAATTACATAGAATTAGTGAATGGCAATAATTAAACAAGAACATATTTTGTGATTACTGAGATTTAGTTAACCTAAACCTTAAAACCCACAATTTAGTCTTCCACTAATAATATTCTATGCACAGTATAAAGGAAGTGGCAAAGGAGAATTTAAAAAAAAAAAAAAAAAAAAAAAAAACCAAAAAAACCCAAANAAAAAAAAAAGCAAACCACAACAACCCAGTAACTTACCCGCAAGGCTTCAATTACAAGGTCTCGTGCTTCTAGTTCTCCTTCCATTATACTCAAAAGCATCCGCAATTCTGGCTTGCTCAAGTTATCCACATCAAACTCTCTTTTCTGTAAGAAAGAAAACACTGATGAACACACTGACTGCAATAGTGACTGTAGATGAGAAACACAGATGTATCAGCATCCTAATTATGGGTTCCTCAAACATCCGTAACTGTCAAAAGTTGAAGTGACTTTATTTGTAGTATATAAAGTCAAAATTAATAGCAAATAGTCTAATTATTTTTATTTAAAGTGAAGAAATTAAAAGCCCACCAGTATGACACTGTTTCAAATCCTACATTGTTGCAAGGAATTGATCCTGCAAAGTCTTGTGAATGATAAGGGTGAAATGGTAAATTAACTTCATGATTAACAATTCCCATGTGCAGCCTCACAGCGACCAAAACAGTTCAGCAGACCTGAACCAGCACACCAGGGATGAAGGCAAGAGAGGGTGAAAGAACCTAGACCACAGCACACCTCATCTAGTGTAACCCGTGCCTCAGTGCAAACAACTACAAGTCATCACAGTATACTGGGCTGAATGTGATTTTTTGAAGCACAACTTGTGAAAATACATGAAATCTTATCTGTATGCTTTCTTTGCAGTCCCATTTGTTTGGCTGGAGGGTACAGTTCAGCTTTAAGAAGCATTGACAAACAACAGTTCATAGCAACAATATCTTCTCACTCCACAGTTACCAAGATCAGTGTGAGTCTGACTTCCGCTCCTAGCAAGACAGTAGAACAAGTTTATACTGACGAACAAGATCACTGAGCACATGCACACATGCATAAACACTGACTGCTGGGAATACCAATATGGCTTTTGTAAAACCAAATCCACCTCATGAACTGCCACAGTTCCGTAACAATGTCAATAGATCAAGGTCAAGGGGATCCACTGAACACTAATAGATTTGAATTTTCAAGAAGTTTTGCACAAGGTTCTATAACAAGTATTATTACAGAAACTCCTATCCAACAGTATTGGATGAAAAGACACTTCATGGATAGGAAGCAAATGCTATGGGCAACAATCGCTTTTCAAGATGGAGACAGGTAAGCAGTGGGGCACCTCTGGAACCAGTTTTTTTCGACTTCTTCATCAATAACCTGGAAAAAGGATAGAGAGGTGGCAGGGACATCTACCTCATGTGGGAGTTGGCACATAATTCCTCACTTAAAAGGTTATCATCCTCATTTTGCCATTATATAAAACCCTGATAAGCCCACATCTCAAGTACTGCATAAAGTCCTCATCTAAAGGTATAGAATTGGCCAACAAAAAGAATGAAGAAAGAAGGACTAACTACTATATGAGGAAAGATTACAAGGCTGGAAGTCTTGATTTTGGAGGTGGGGTGGGGGAAATATTATTAATATTTACAAAATCACAAAAGTAGTAGATAAAATTAATACAAATCCCTTGTTCACAAATATCCACAATGCTAACACAAGTAGACACTTGGTGAAATCAGAAGGGGATCACCTTAAGGGAGAGAAAACAATACTTATTCCATGTGCCAGATTCAGCTGACCAGCATGACTTCCAATACATTATTCACTGCAAAGGAAATACTACAGTTCTTACTATGACGTAGATGTGTCTCCTAGCAAAGCCCTGAGATGCAGACCCTCAGCTATCTTCAGTACGAAGTAATCAGGTGCCAAATTAGCTCAATTGTGTATCTGGATACACTGTCTGTTTTCCCTCAAGGATGTAAAATGTAAGAGTTCAGCTACCGAGGAGCTTAACTTCATCACAGGAAAATCCAATAAAAATTAAAGCAAGTACCATTTCTTCTTTCTCAAGGCAAGAAGAGGGCAAAACAGTTGTTCTTCCTTCAGGCTAAAAGGCCATAGATCAAAACTGCCCAAAAGCTATAACTGTATTAGATGTACTCTGTGTTCCATTATTACTTTGTAGTAAAAACACACAGAGGTGCACAAATGGCTAGTGAGAACTGTATGCCAGTATGTATGCCAGGGAAGGATGAGGGAAGAAACAGGAAGAGCCAGCAGATCAATACCTAGCTCCAAGCCTGGTATCAGTGGCAGGGCTTTGGGTTTTTTGATCACGCGTCAGTTTACACCACATCAGACCTGCCGGCGACTGACAGGGTACAGCTATCTCAAAGGGGGAAAAGGTTCTTGGCACAGGAGTTGGCAGGGCTCATTGAAAGGGCTTTAAACTAGATTTGAAGGGGGAAGGGTATGAAACCAGGCTCTTTAGAGGTAAGCCTGGGGGTAGCATGCCAATGTCTGCGAGACGGGATGCTAGTGTGGTACCTCGGTCTACTGACTCGGTGAAGGTAGGGGATGGAGATTCATGTAGCAGCAGAGATGTGAGGGTCATTGATGGGTTAGAAATTTTGGCCGCACCTGGGAACGGTCAGGTAGGAATTAGGGCTTCTCCCAGTAAAAATGTGGCAGGACCAATAGCTGAACTAAAATGCCTCTACACTAACACATGCAGCATGGGCAACAAACAGGAGGAGCTGGAAGCCATTGTCCAGTAGGAAAACTATGATGTAGTCGCCATCATGCAAACATGGTGGGATGACTCGCACGACTGGAGTGCTGCAATGGATG
>VYXH01006304.1:57831-103706 GCA_013397275.1 Burhinus bistriatus | reverse complement strand
TTCACATCCCCAACTAGTCCTTCGTTTTTTAGTGTAAGGTCCACACCTCTTCTCATTGGCTCCTCCACCATCTGTGTCAAAAAGTTATCATCATTGGCATGCAGAAACCTCCTGGACTGTGCGTGTCTGGCTGTGTTGCATTTCCAGCCAATATCAGGGCAGCTGAAGTCCCCCATGAGAACCAGGGCCTGTGGTCATAAGGCTATTTCCAGCTGTCTATAGAAGGCCTCGTTGACTTCCTCTTCCTGATCTGGTGGTCTGTATTGATCACCTACAACAACGACTCCCATATTAGTCTGCCCCTTAATTCTTACCTGTAAGCTCGATACATTCCAGTTGCTCTCACGTAGAGAGCAACTCCACCAACTTACCCCACTGGCCTGTCCNCCAGACCCCTGAAGCATTCCTTTCCTCCCGAAGCTGTAGCACTCGCAGTGTCCGACATTTACTGTCCACTGCTGGGAGTGCACAGCTTCCTACTGATATAGTTGGCTGAGTATAATCCTTATATATCTTTAGACTGGTATCAGGATCACTATTGGTTCTTTAGTGTTATTACTGTTAATTATTTAGTCTTATTCTATTAAATTTTATATTTCAACCCCTAGGTTTCCTGGTTTACTTCCCAATTCCCCCCTCCTGGGGAAGGGGTCATCGGGTGACAGCATAATTGTCTAAATGACAATAAATTGTTGTGGGTTTCTCAAACCATAATGACATTTCAGAGATGTAATTGAGCATGCAGGTTTCCCTGGAGGGCAGCCAGAGGATCCACCACAGCCATACACACTCTTGAGGTGGTTGGCCTCTGGATCTCATCTTGGGAGCCAACTAAGGAATATTTGTCACGGCTCTGGTTGGCCTGGCTTATTCCCCAGTTGGATAAGTTGGCATGAGCATTGCCACCTTAGACCCCACCCGCCAGGTCCTTCAGTTTAAAGCCCACCTCACCAAGTCGGCCAGCCTGCTGCCAAAGATTCCCTTGCCTCTTCTAGACAGGTGGACCCCATCCCTCTCTAACAGGCCATATTCATCAAAGAATGTCTCATTGTCATAAAAGCCAAAATCCACATGACGGCACCAGTCACGCATAGCCAGGAGTTGATATGCATTGTCCGTCCATTTCTGGCTGCTCCTTTTCCTCTAACTGGTGAAATGGAGGGAAAGATAACTTGGCCACCAGTTTTTTTCACTTGCAGACCCAGGGCTTTATAGTCTTACTTAATTCTACCCAGGTTCCATCTTGCAGTGTCATTCATGCCCACAAAAAAGAGTAAAAGTGGGTAGTAGTCCATGCTCTTGGCAAGTAGTGGCGCCCTCTTGGCAACATCTCAAACCTTAGCTTCTGAAAGACAGCATACCTCATGTGACTCCCTGTCAGGTTGGCAGCTGGGTGACTTGGTGCCGTTTAACAGAGAATCACGCACTACTAGCACTTGGTTTTTATGGTATCTATTGCATGCTGCTGGTGCAGGTCCTCCTGACAGACCTTGCTCCTTGGTGAATAGCTGTTAGAACTTCACACCCGTTTTTTGTTATGATGCCAGAGGGTGGGGGCTTAAGCAGAGTCCCGCTTTTGTGGGTCATCAGTATTCAAGGTGCCTCATTCTCAATGGTATCTACTACAGGGACATGGTTATGAAACCACATGTCTATCTCTGTCTTGGCTCCTCTGATACTATGCAACCTTTTCACTGTTTCTTGCAACTCGGCCACCTGATGTAACAGATCATTGACCTGTGCACACTGTGTGCAAGTAGTTACCTTTCCACCAGGAGAAGGAGAAGGTTCTGAGCACTCACTGCAACCTGTACTGAAGCCTCCCTCCTTACCAGTATGATTACTACTGTTTTCTTACAGAATGTGGGACAGATTAATTTTCCAATGAAAATTTTCTGTGTTTTTTGCTCTCCTTTTTAAACACACATAATTCATACATGAGCCAAAAAACCCCACACCTCCATGCCCAGAAAGCTTTCCTGGTATTTCATGTATTTGTTTTGCAAAATGATCTTGTATCCAGCATTACAACAAGACACACAAACACGAGGCCAGACAACTTTTTAATTCATTTTTTCCATTTCTACAGTTTTCATCACTTTAAGTAAAAAAGAAAAAGCTTTTCAACCTGTACTTTGGTCACATTCACTTCATTTATACATGTGAAGTCCTGAGAACTTCCTAAGAACATTTGAAGTATCTTTCTCCATGATAGTTTCAAGAAAACATTTGTAGATCTGCTAGTATCATAAAATAATATAGAAAAAAGGTATGAGATGTGCTTAAAAATGAGAGCAAGATGGTAGAAGATTAGCAACTTAACAGACGAGTAAAAATTCCAGACAGTTGTTTGCACTTCCAGCTTAGCTTTAGATACCTTAGTAGACAATAAAACGATAGAAAACATCACATGAAAGAAGCAGCCAGCTCTTTCCAAGAGTAAAGTTATGAAAAAAAGTGTCATTGCAAATTAGCCCACATGTATTTATCTAACATATCCTGGTAGGATAACATTATCAGACTTTTTAATAGCTTAAGGTATTTAAAAATAGTAATAATAAAAGACAGATTTTGCTCCTAGACGGTGTTATTCTGGTACAGAGCGTGAATTTTTGTGGATGGCATTCTGACTTATTTACCCACAGTACTGTGTGCTTAACATCTTAATTTTTTAAAATGTTTGCCTGTGATAGCCTAATCTCTTTGGAATAAGTTTCCTGCATTTACTTTTTCCATAGATCTCCCAGCTCTTACCTGGGAATGAATTTATTAGCAAGTAACATCATAAGAATTTGAACAATCCTTCCTAGGACAGAATTCTTTTATGATTTTAGGGGGAACAGAAAAGTGTAACAGAATATCACCTCTTCCAGACCTAATGTCTTTGATTTAATTGTGATAATGTACTACAAATAGAAGAATTATTTCATGTGAGTAACACCTAAACTATAATTAACGTGCCAATGAAGTTTCAGGGTTCTTACTTAGACAAAAGAAGAGCAAAAGCACAGATACATAAATTCTACCTACAAAGCATAGTGTCTACTTCAGCCATGAGTAATTCCACTGAAGTCATTGAAGAGTTGCTTCTGGAAAAACTATCATTATCTGTCACATACTTCCAAGATTAATTTCAGAAAAGACCATTACACTAACAGTCTGATTTGCCATCCAGCAGGCTGTGATACTTCCACAAAGTATCTTAGCTTTAACATCTCTTTCCTAGGTGAGGATGCAATCTTGATTTAATTCAGTGGGTTTAGTTCACACAGATAGTCCAACTGTATAGATATGAGTTACTAACTATCAAAGAGTTATACAGTTTGACTGCTTGAAAGTTTTTTGTAAGTTTCTAGCATTTACCTCATTTGACCTCTCAACCCTTCCATTCAACAGCAAAAAACAGAAAAACCACATGAGCTAAGCGTACCTTCACCCTAGTAGCTCCAACTTCCACCCTCACAATTGGGTTTAGACTAGGGTCAAAATTCAACTGGGGCCAATTACCTGTAAGGATCTTGTCATTTCCTTAATCAACACTAGTAACAATCAACCTTTAGCTGGGTAATTTCGATCCAACACTTTACCAGGTTATATCTTTTCATTCGACCCATAGCTGCAGTTTGTGGAAGACACACTGTAGAAGAGTATTGAAAACATCAGGAAAGCAGCACAGCACCTGGCACTGTAAGGTGACCAAAAGCAATGTCAAGAAACTAAAAAGGAGCTTATCACTCCAGCATGTAGAGCAAGTCACTTACCAGGAGTCAGGGCAACAACAGAAAAATGAAAAAATACAAACCATAGGATGGAATTCAGGAATGCAATTAAGCAATAATGCAAATAAGTTCCAAGGTCAAAGTCAAGGCTTTGGGAATGCAGCCTACAGACATGATAAAAAGCAAGAGATAATAAAATCCCCTTATATGAGGTCTCAGTAAGGCAACCTACCAACCAGACAACTAAGCTAGCCCCAGCTGACTGGCTTGCAGAAACCACTCAGGGGTAGCTGCAGGGTTGCCAAAACCTCACGGCAATTCTGCAACCAGTTCAGATTAATGTGAATGCCTTAACACTGATCTGGTTCCCTAGTTTGACTGAGTCTTCTTCCTATTAACCGGCCTTGACCCTTGCATTTACACTGTAATCTTGCTGAGGCTCAGGCAGGGTGTCCCCTGGGAAGAAGCCTTGGTTCTTTCATATTTTTTCTCCCACTGACACCTACTGTATTGAAAAACAGCTCTAGTGTGACTGCATGTTTTTTTTCTGCCTGTTATCTGAGCTCCTATAGAAAGTTTGATCCTTTGTGTGTCTTTCTGTCCTGCACCTGGTGGTTTCAGAATACTGTACTTAGCAGAGCAAGTAGATGCTTCAGAAAGAATTGTCACGTGAAAACAGGTGTTCAGACAAAAGAAAGAAAACTGTTGAAACTTTCCAATAATTTTTGATTAATGACTTAAATTTGCCATCTGCATAAACAAGTCCTATTTCTAATACTACGAGCTAATACACCCTGTGGTTATGTTTGGCATAAAATAATACATTCACAAGATTATTTTTTTAACTTGGATTAATTAGTACATTCTTATTTACTAAAACTCCACTTTTGTACATGGTCTGGGTGGAGGTGCCCAGGTGTTGGCAGCGGAGGGTTGCAGGGGTGACCTCTGTAAGGACAGGTTGGCGCTGCCTCGTGCTGAACACAGCCAGTTCCAGCCACTTCTGCAATGGACCCACTGCAGGCAGGGCTGAGCTCATCTGCCCTGGGTGCAGCATCTTGGGGAAAACATTTGTAAGAAAGGGCAGAAAATGCCACAGGCTGAGAGGAGACAACAAAAAGAGTGAGAAACAACCTTGCGAAGCCCAAGGTCAGAGAGTAGAAGGAGGGGACCATGGCACTGGAGCAGAGATTCCTCTACACCTTGTGGAGAGGACCCCACACCAGAGCAGGTAGATATTTCCTGAAGGAACTGTGGCCTCTGGAAGGACCCATGCTGGAGCAGGGAAAAAGTGCGAGGAGCGAGGAGCAGCAGAGAGGAGCTCTTATGGATTCACCACAGCTCCCACCCCACTGTGCTGTTCCAGGGGCAGGATGGGTAGAGGGGCTGCAAAGAGAGGTTGAGAATGAAGGCATGAACATAAGCCTGGGAGAGGGGGAGGAAAGATGTTATTTTAACATCAGTCTTTGATTCTCACCACCAAAACCTTTTTTAATTGGCAATAAATTAGATTAATTTTCCCCAAGTCAAGGTTGTCTTCCTGTGACAGTCACTAGTAAGTGATCTCTCTGTCTTTATCTCGACCCACAAGTTTTCTTATCGTATTTTCTCCCCCTGTCCTGTTGAGGAGTGGGAGTGAGCAGCCAGGTGGGAGTTTGGCCTTTAGCCAAGGTTAACCAAACAAGTACCCATACTAAGTTCCACTTTAGGAACCAGGAAACTAAATAACTTATTGTGAATACTAAATGAAGGCTTCAACCACATCCATGTTCTAGACTCATCTTGCTAGAAAATTATGGCCAAAGAAATTTTTTCATGCTTTTTATCAAGAAGTAAATGAAATAAGAATGTTATCAGTTCTAACTATAAGAAAGCTAATTACATCATTGATTTTATCTGTTACTGAGTTTAAAATCAATGGATTATTTCTGTTTCAGTCAGTCTACAATGTAGAAGCAAAGTTCCTTTGAATTGTATGGGGGTGTTTTTCTCAATATTGCCTAAAGTTACTTAGAAAAAAGTGTTTGAAGTTTCTTGAGACTGGATCCACAGGGTGCTCTGTCTTTTAATGAAAGCATATTCTTCAGTAGCATGCATTACCTTATGAATGCTTATTTATAACATTTTGCATGAGTTATGATTATGTTTTCCAGCAATAAAAAAAAAAAAGAAAGAATTGTCTTATTCCCTAGATTTATTTAGCTTAAAACATGTACCATTAAAGACAACACAGCTGCAAGTATACAATACTGATTTCTGTTATGAATCATCTGTCACATATATGGAAGAATTCTGTTATCAAGACAAGAGACCTGCTACCTGTATTGTTGAAGTATGCTAATTTGACAGAAGTATATCCCTGATTAGCAGCTAAATCAGCTTTCCCTTTAAGATTTTCATGTTTCCTTTGATCATTCACTTAACATAGTTTTTATTTCCCTTGATAAATTTATAAAAACTCAAAAATATCAATGTTACTTAATGTTCACCGAACAATTCTACCGTGTGTTGCATTATGACATTTTTTTCAATGTAATTCAGCAATCAAAGCTATAAATATTGAGAACTGAATTTTTATAGATTTAACTCCACCTATTTTATTCCTTGATTTTTTTTTTCATCTTATGAAATGGTTTCTTTTGTTAGACACTCATAGGAGAGAGCTAATATTCTGAAGCGACATGAATCTTTTCTGACAATTGAGATATCTAACCATTAGGATAATATAAACCCATATTTAAGGAAACAAAGAAAAATACTATAGCAAAAGTTGCCATTTTAACAGTGGTAGATTTAGATTTTAGCAAAGTATTCCCAATCCTCAGTAGTAACTATGTATCTTCCAATTTTAGAAAATAATGATATTCTTAAATTTAGCAATCATATACAAATTTTTATCAAGTATAATTCACTTTCATTTGAGGACCATTTGGAGCACTAATACAGACAAGAACAGTTCCAGTCTTTAGACTGTGCTGGCTGTTACAGTAGCAGAACTTACACAAATGCTTGTTGACATGCTTGTCAACATCTGAAATGCAAATATGTGTGCCTTTTCTGGAAATGTAACACAGTTCTGGAGGAAAAAAACAAGTTTGGTAGCTCAGAGATCTTAATTCTAACTTCATTTTTATGAAATGGGATTTAGATTCTATATTACTTACACATTTCAGTTCCATAAATCTTCCTTTATACAGCTGCTTTATATCATATATTTATTTAGTTGTTTTTCAGCAACTAAGGATATCACTACATACAGTACTGTATTTTTATTATTTACCTAATGGACAAAGCTTTAAAAAGATCAATTAGCATGAAAAATTCACAGTCTTCTGAAGTTACTTATGATAGGCCTCCTTTTATCTCCATAAGCCCCAATAAAGCTCATTGAAGCTCTCTAGAAATGATTAATGATGAAAGAAATTATGATGGAAAGTCATACCTGAGAGAATAACCTTTAAGGCGTATTTACAGCCACATGACTAGCAGGGGATCTAAACGCACTGTGAGGCTAAGGAACTCATGAAAGAGTATTTAGAGCTATCTATGTCAGTGACAGCAAGGACTG
Organism: Burhinus bistriatus; assembly: GCA_013397275.1. Lineage (NCBI taxonomy): Eukaryota > Metazoa > Chordata > Aves > Charadriiformes > Burhinidae > Burhinus > Burhinus bistriatus. The sequence goes on along the minus strand of VYXH01006304.1, from coordinate 96,419 downwards.
CATCCACACGGCTCCTAGCCACACTTTGTATTGAGGACAGCGATAACCAAATGTTAAGTGTCCTACCATCTTGTGGGATCCTCAAGCCTAGATAAACAACAAATATTTTGTATTCAATACATGGAAAAAGTTAGTAGCAGAGGAGAAGACTTATTGAGTCGCCGAGTCCAATCCTTTAATTATCACTGCATCACTGAATTGTTTTGTTACCTCAAGTTGAATTTTCTTACATGCATTACTTTATTCCTGTACAATGACTGTTTCAAAACCTCATTCTTCCTCATTACACTTCCAGCCTGAATACAATCTTCTGTAGTTTATACCATTTTGTTCTGACAGCTTTTTTGTTCTAACAGTTCTTTCCCATTTTTATTATTAGTCTCTCTTCTACCTACTTCACAGATTTACAGAAAACACTCAACTTCTCCTTCAGCCAGTGTTTAGCTAGCTCTTCAGCCATTACTTAACTCCACCACTGCTTAAATCTTGATAAATAGGCTATGTCTCTCTGCCTTGTAACGACTACTACCTCCCACTTCTGAAAGGGTGGTCTGACTTGTTCAAGTGAAGTTTAACCACTGCCTTGCACAATGGGATTAATTTCCCCTATAAACTAAACAAAACATTAGGTGATATCTTCAGATATAATAAGATCCCCTTTCCACTTTTTTGCAGCTGTTTGTTTGTGGTAGGAAAGCTTATCCATCCCTCAATACTTCGAAGACTCGTTTTTTGCGTCATTCTATTCTTCCAGTATCATATTCTGAAGACCTCCATAATGACAGCATTGCCAAGCTATTTTCTATATACCAGTATCTACTTTTCTTGCTCTGGAACCAAAAGAATCTATTTAAAACAACTGCTTAAATTACTACTTCATAATGCCTTCTAAAGGACTGACACACATCCAAGAATATCCAACCTCTTGATGATTAAAACACTGCACCACACTACGACTTCTGAGTTCAAGCTCTTGCTTCAAGCCTATTGGAGGGGGAATCAAAACAAGTCTTTTGCATCCCAAAAAAGGCATCCACATAGATGACAGAATGCATAAAAAGTGATCTCATAACCAAGCCCTGAAAAACTGAATTCTTTGTTACCTTTGTGGCTGTTTTCAGACTTCAAGAAGCCTCCCAAGATAGGTAGAAAAAATCCTAAGTTTAAGAATTTCTGTAGTTACCAGATGACTTGAAAGTCTGTGCAATTTTAAGACTTAGTGACTGGACACAGATGCATAAGACAGCCTTCAGCTATACCCATACTGTAGAACTTATAAGTCTATTTTAGAATCTGAAGTATATCCTGTTGGTTTCCCATTGCGCACATCTTCTTACCCTGCTAGTTTTCATCAAAATAAACTCAGGGTTTCTGGGCAGGAAAAAAGGCACCATAAAATGAAGTTACCTCAGTGGATGAGCAGGAGTCCAGAGCGGGAGTGCTGACACCATGAGGGACATCTGCCCTGTGTTAGATACATAATCTTAAATTCTGAGGTGGTTTGGGCATCTGCAAGACTACACAACATCTCTGAGCATTTTGAGAGTACCACTATTAGCTATGTGAGGAGCACATACTGAGCTAAAGAAAACACCACAGAAATATTCAACATGACAGTGACAGTGCTAGCTGCAAACCTGAAAGCACTATAACCATTCAGCATTACATCTGATTTGGCACTGCAAAACTGGAAGACCTCACTAGGATTACTGAACCTTGTCCACAAACTCAGGCACCACAGCGATAAACATCTTTGTTGTTTTTTCATCGCGGTATTTCCAAACTGTGCACTACAAATCAATGACCTGTACCTATTACCTAGAATGTATCAGAGACCCGAGAGATTCAAATACCACTTTGAACAAATACAAATCTTTCCGTGTCATATCTTGGGTTTAGTATAAGCAGTCTTGAGTGTTGCAGAATACACGCTTTTAAACTAAGCTGTGCACGAAGGGAGAAAAATATCTTTCCTAGCTTCAGCTGGTGACCAGTAAAAACCCTGAAGCATAGGGTTAATATAAAACCGGTGAAAACAAAAGTATATCCTCTTCATTCCGTTTTTGATGCTCCATGGAGATACCAACATGTAAAACACCCAAGCACTCACAACATAAGCATAATTTTCCATTTCTGCAGTCCTGCCCATAAAAACATTAAGCCTTTCCCTAAAACAATTAAGGTTGCTTGCCCTACTATTTTAATTGACAGACTATTCCAAATCTTCATTATTCGGATGATTATTTTTCTAATTTTCAGTTCACGGTGACTTGATTTGTAACAATATGATCCTATACTAACATATTCTTTCAGTTCCTCTGATATTTAGGCACTCATGAAACGGTATCAAACCTTTGTCTAATATCTTAGGAAGGCAAGACTTTTTGATCTTTTTTCCTAAATTAACCAGAATGATAATACCACTTTCTCCTCTGTACTAAAAATACTTTGTTTATGGTACTCTAAAATCCTCATAGTCTTTTTGTAGCAAGAGGAAATATTATATCAGATGTGACTTTGTGAAAACGTTTAATCTGCTTTAACTGGTTTAATGGTTTAGTTTACAGATTAAACCAGTATGTTTGCATACAGGTTTCTAGATTTAAACCCATATTGCCCACACATTGGGTCTAAATTACAGCAGTTACACCTTTAATACAATTGAAAAATTTCAAAGTTTTTACCAAAATATCAGCTTCTTTTACTTTTTCAGCCTCCTTCTATTTTGAAATCAGTAGACTTCTAATTTCATTGTGGTTTTAAACACTGGTTCTAGAGCTCAGTCATGTGGGATGGATTATAAAAAATAAAGAAACCCTATCCAGGATGAAGAAAAAAACAAAACCAAAAAATCTAGTTCTACTCAGATGACTCTCCTAACAGCATGTCAGCAAAATAAAAACTTATCTGAGATCAAAAATATATAGTCGATGTTACCATTACTAAATAAACTAAACAGACTGCAATTCCTCTTATGGTCTCACAGGAAAAAAAACCCGCAGAATTTAGTGGCACCTTTGTCACTTTTTTATAATTGGTTTTCAAAATATAAAATTCAATGTTTGAATTCCTTATAGTGATTAACATATTCATAGCAATTTGCTGCTTCTTCCCTGCAGATGCACTACAGCAATGTCTATGATTGTTCATTTGACTAACTGCACATCCAGTTATTACAGATCACATTGAAGCTTTCATGAAGTATGAGAGAGAATGTTCTTTTAAAGTACTTTCAGTGCCTGCCAATTTGATAAATACATGCATTAACTGTCATAAATACAGGCAAGGTTTAGAAAATTAGGGATATTAGAAAACGTGTTGCTACTTTGTTGCAATTTTTTGACAGTTTTACTCAAGGTATATTTCTCAGAGTGTGACTGAGGGATGTTTTACAGATAATGGTTCCTAGAGAAACAATATTTACTAACCTTAGATGCTCTCTAGAAAATACAAGTCCATGGTTTTTAAGAATGAGAAGGAATCTTTGTTCGCTTTCTGTAGAATAAGAATTGATTATACAGCTTAAGTATTCTCTAGTATAAAAGCAGATGATACCTTCATTTACAGTTACTTAATTGCACCTTTGAACAGTCCATTAGATTAAGGTTATGTGTGTGCTTCTTTTTTCCCAAACTACTTTTAGTTCTTTTTCATTCCTCAGCCATACTTTCATCTTGATACTGAATATGCTCCTAGTTAAAGGGCAATCTCAATTCCCTAATCCTCAGTGGAGGGGGAAAATAACCCAAACAAAAAAACCAAACCAAAAAACCTACCACCAAAACTCACCTTCTCATTCATTCATGTTCTTTAATCTTTTCTTTACACCTTTCTTATATTCAGGGAACTTAATGCTAAAGAAAAAAAGATAGTAGACACTCAAGCCAAATGCGGCATTTGAATGACAGGACAGGTGAACATGACAGGAGGATTATTCTCAGCATTTATGTTCACTGAATATTCTTCCTATATTCTTGACAATTACACCTTTTTGAAAACTAAAGAAAATTAATTCAATGGTACACATGTTTTCTCACTAAGGTTATTTTATTTTACCCTTTCACTGCCTGCAATGGTTGGGGGTTTTTTGTTAGCTTGCCTTTGCTTTTGCACTTTTCTGGCTTTGTATTTGGTAGAAAGCTTTTGCAAAGCTTTTGCTTTGCATCTAGGTAGAAAGAAAGTGAAAACAAGAAATAAAATTATCTGGTTTCTACCAAAGGAATTTGGGAATTTTTTTTTCCTGATATGAGAGGCAGACTATTGAAGTACAAAGCAAAAGGTTTAAAAATACTTTATATTTTTATTCCAATTAGAACATGATCAAACTTCTTAAAAAAATCATTATTTTTACCATTGAGGAACAGACTTCATTTGCCAAAAGCCAATGAAAAATTTCCATTACTGTTTTCTGGAAAAGTCTTTTGTTCTGTCTTGTGGGTGAGACTGATCTGAAGACAGTGGTTTTGAAAAGTTCTAGCATCTCAGTTGAAAGACCTGAGACCTTGTGTTGTATTTCTCAGCTGAAGATTCTGGCTGTTCTGAGTGAAAACAGGTAAATTCCTCGTGGTTGGTACAAGTCACTGAAGAAGGTCCAAGCCCTCTAGTACTGGCAAATATTTGGCATTTCCTCAGGCATGTGGTAATCTACAAAGAAAGTGGTTTCTAGCATTCTTTTATTTTATTTTCAAATTTCCATAAAAATGATGAAGACAAATTTTCTTCTTTTGCTTCCCTCACAGTACTTACATGACAAAAGGCTCTTTCCAAGTCCTTTATGTTCTACTGAGTAAATTGTGAAATTTCATGACTGTTCAAATATGTAGTTAATTATAGATAACAATGGCTTAAAATGAGTTTTGCTTTTTGAGTTGATTTACAGTCAGCTCAAACAATTCCTTAACAAATATTTTGTTTACTTATACTACCTCTGAATGGGAAATAAACATCTTTTAAAAATAACTAAATAAAATTAGGTCTAACCTAAAATTTACAAAAGCCTGGTAATTGTAGTGCCATGAGTGACATCAGTTTGGTCCATGGCCCACGTGTGGTGCTTTGATGTTGAAGTACATAAAGTTAACAGATTAGAAGAAAGACTGCCTACTGTTTGGAGAGTCTTGAAAATATCTGTGCCTGGTAGGAAATGTGAGGGACAAAGTGTTCCTCTTCAGAATGACTTGTCTTGATTTAGTGTTTTAAAGTGTGAACTTTAATTAAAAGAAAAAAAATTCAATGATTAATTGCCATTGATATCTAAATATATTCTTACTTAGTAAATAACTGACTAAAACCAGCTTTTAAAAACCACCTATTTCTTACATCATTCCAAGGCATTGAATGCATCTCCCAGCAGGAGCTGATGTTTTAATGATATAACACTGTACCTCCTATAAAGAAGACTAATGTCAGGAAGCATTGTAGGAAAAATAATTTATCACGACGTGAAAAGCACAGTACCAATAGATTCAGATAAATCTGACTTCCACTTAGGTTTTTAAGGCAAGATTTATTTTCTTCCAGATCAGTTGAGCCTCTCTTAATCACTTTTTTTTAACAAGACAAAATTAGAACCACGCTTTTAATTATACTGTGGTGCTATTTCCATTACCATGTTCAGATAATATAGAATACACCTCCAATCCAGATTTGCAAATAAAGTGAAAATGCATTTAAAGTTGTGTATTTGACATTTATATACAATATTAATAGCTGTCCGGATGCAATGGAATCTTCTTTGATAATTATTTTAATTTCACTTCAACTTACCACAGCCAACAGACACATATTATCTTTGTTTATCAAGCAGTTCAAACACTGGAAAACTTAGTATGTACATATTTACAATGAACAGACATCCAGTCAAAAATAACATGAAGACTGCAAACTCTTCCTCTGATGTGCTCTGTGTCTTTGTTATCAAATACTGCCTGTTACCAGCACAACTATAATCAATAAACCTTACTATCCCATTTTTTGAACATAGCAGTATCTGAGCGACCATTGTCTTTCTGAAACAGTATTTCTTGAATTGTCTTTACAAGTCTTTTGTTTCAAGATGTGATACTAAAATCCCACACAGTCCATGAATGAAAACAGATCAGTGGTTTTCTCTAAGGAAGGAATTATTTAAGTAGATTAAAAGCAGCGGGTATACCTGTGTGCATATGAATTAATAAAGCTGCACAGTCTAGTCCTTATTAATAAGTATCACCATTACAGCGAGTGAAAGAAGGGTGGAGAGAGCATTATTATTGTTTAAAAAATTGCAGTCTATGTGCATTGCATTCCATGTTCAGCCTCACCAACACAAAACAAAGGAGTATAATGTGCGGCCTTGGTCAGCAGGCAACACTCCTAATTTAGGGCAGTGTTCAGCTTGCCTTATTCAAAAGTTACTGAACTAGCTTAGGTATCTGTGAGCTAGCTACACTGCTATCACTTCTGTCAGCCTGCGACTCTTTATGAAGGCTCAAGGAGTTAAAACTAGTATGAGCTTGTGGAGCTGTCATGAAGGCTTCCCACTGGCAATGCAGCAGAGGTTGGGGAGCAGGGCTGATGCAGCAGAGCTCTACAGACTAAGACCAAGTTCAAGGTGGTGAAAAGCAGCATAGAAAGTCTTAGAGCACGTTGTCTATTTCTATTATCCCTTCTAAGCATGTAATTCAAAGTTACAAAGCTGAAGTAAAATTTGTGTAAGTGATACAGGAAGGAAAACCATCAATATGAATTATTAATTAGTAATTAATTATTAAATAGAAAGTTATGAATTAATTTTCTTCTAAACTGCAGATATGATAAACTCAGTCCAGTCTCAGAGTGATCTGCAGTATTCAGTGGGGGCCAAGCTTTTCTGAGCATCTCCTGTACAAGCTCCTACAGAAGCTCCTGTCATACCACATTCTTCCCAATATTTGGTGTGCTCAGATCATTTCAAATACCTGAATGATGATATAGTTTCCATACAGATTCTGACGGGGACAGAAGGAAAGCTGTTGCCAAAGGTCACACTGGGCTCCTTTTCTTCTCTTTTACTTCAAGTATATTACTGCATTTTGCTTTCCACAATAAAAAAAACTATGACCTACTCAACATATGGGACAAAACAGTGCAGCCATTTTGTCATAGGAAGGTAGGTTGGAGGTTTTTTGGTGTTGGTTTTGTTTGTTTGGTTTTTTTTTTCTTTGCTGAGTGAGCTCTGTACATAGAACAAAATTTGGCTTAAGGAAAAGGAGGAAAGAAAAAACAGTGACTTTTGGAATATTTTTCCTAATGTTTTTTGTTGAACACAAACTAACCAGCAGGGGAAGGGAGAAACCACTGACCAACTGGGAGGAATAAAAGCCGGTGAAAGGAAAAATCAACAGTTTACCTAATAGTGTTCCAAAAAATCTACAGCACAGTTACAGAGTGGCCATTTGATTACAAGACCCTTCTCCAATCCATAGCATTGGTATACACTGTTAACATAAGGTCTTTAAGTCTAGGATCTGAACTCCTGAGGAGATCATCCAAGATGCTGGCATATCTCAGCAAAAGTAGTCTGATTTTACATGCCCAATTATGTTGTCCTTACTCAGCAAATGGTACCATTTTTTGTTATTAATCAAAAATCAGGATTTCATTCAAACACAGAGGACTGATGGTGACAGAATGAAACATTCATAGCAAATAACCTAGGAAGAAAATACGTGCAAAAGGGTTTTTTGGCCTAACATCTGCATTCTTAAACATTTTTTATTTTCAAATTGTCTACTTTATAACTGGGGAGCATAATTTCTGCATGTAGACACACTCAACCTCTCTTCAGTCGTTCCTCTTCAGGTACTGAGAGCTCTGAAGACACAGCAGTGTTCAGTTCAGCCAGAGCACACAGGGTGTACTTCCACCTCTTCTGATGAAGCTCTGGAGCTGCAGCTAAAACTAGCCGATGAAAGATAGCTTGTCCATACTAAGCCACATTTCATTGCACCTTTGGATTACAAGGCAGACAGAGCTTTAACACCTGTTAGATCATCAGGCACTACATAGTATGCAGTCATAAGGGCCACCTCCAGATTGTACTTGCTAAGACGGCACTAAGAATGATTTGTAAATCTTTCTAGAGGTTTCCCTGTGTCCAACGCTTAGGGTCCATACTGCCACTCATAGGTCATTTGAAATCAGGTTGATGTCAGGCTGTCTAGAAAACATATCTTCCCTCATGGCACCTTTGTTACGCAAGGTTCTTGTTGGAAGTGCAGCAGGATAGCTGACAGCTGACCCTCTCCTCAGGGCAGGCTACTATGCCCCTACAGCACGCACTAATCATGAGGCTCAGACAAGTTTATCTCTAGGAAGCACGGGTGGTGTTACCTCAACGGGAGCTCCAAAGAGCATCTTCATAAGAGGTGACAGTGGTAGTTATTCCGGTCTGGAGGCTTTTCTGTTGCCACTCTGTGTCTCCTGAACCTCAAGAACACATTATATTGTGGGGAAACAGAGGACTATTTGTGAAGGTACTTGGAAGAGAGATGTAAGTAGTAGTAGCATTTGTGACCACTAGGCCTCTGTTTCTGTGTGGGCACCTACAGAAACAAAGAAATAAGCAGAAAAGCTAGATAACAAATATATTCTTAAGAGAAATATTTATTTGACCAAACAGCTCCCAGAAAAATGCAGTTTGTTTTTTTTTAATGAGGGCATGCAAACTGATAGCTAGAGACATACTCTATGACAGCTCTACTCTTTAAATATAGAACTAGTTCTACCTCAGACTTCTTTTCTACTTCAATATTGAATAAAGTATGAGCACAGGATACACAATATTAAGTTCATTCTACATTTGGAACTAAATATATGATTTTTTTCCACCGATCTTTATATTTATCACCCAGATTTGAGAGAAGAGCAACATGTAGTTCAGTGTGTAGGCAGATGATCCACAGAAAACATGGACTGATATAGTGTAATGAATAGTTGTGTGATAAATTAAAGGTCAACCTTTGATAGTCGTTTGCTAATGCCAGGTTATTCCAGGTCAGTTACAGAAAAGCAGACTTAAAATTAAGGAAAGAATACCTTAGTTAACCAAGCTGAAAGCAGAAAATGAAGCACTGCTTATGACCTTACTAAGTAGTCCTTCTAGTGTAGTCCAGTGGACATTGTGTGCAGTGTATTAACTAGAGCAAAACAACAGGTATCAAAATGGTCCAAAACATGAGTTGTTTTCAAAAGTTAAGTTAAAAGTTACAAAGCATATGCAAAATCACAGCAAAAGCTGACATATAAGTGAGATGTTGTACATATGAAAACCTCATGACTACAATGTTACTAAATTTTTCAGCAGCCATAAAGATGCGTTAGACTAATAGAAATGAAAGCTTTAATTCAGGACCAAATGACTTTTAGTCTTAATGATATTGAAGGAAAAAAAAAAGGCAATATTTCAAACAGTCAATGGGTAACTACTTGATGCTTATCATGCATAACAACCTGTTCAGCAAGTGCTGTAATTATGTGCAGCACAAAAGACAGTGAAAGACCCACATGCTTTAGACAAAAGCCTGTTTCTGTTTAAAGAAAAAATAAAGGCTGAGAGACCCATTTCAGGTCCAAAGGTTGCTGCTAGACCTGAACGTTGTTCTTCAAATATTTATCTGCATCCTCCAACTTTTTAAGTAGCGTAACACAGTCTTACGTGGTTAATTAGCATACCTAACACCAAAAGAAACTATAAACCGTTCATGCCCATATACTATGTTGTCATGAGTTCTGAAAGCAGACACAAAATTTTTCATGTAACTAGCATATTCATGTAAGTAGCACATAGAATCATAGAATCATCTAGGTTGGAAGGGACCTTTAAGATCATTGAGTCCAACAATCAACCTAACACTGCCAAAACCCTCACTAAACCATGTCCCTCAGCATTATGCCTACCCATCTTTTAAATACCTCCAGGGATGGTGACTCAACCACTTCCCTGGGTGGCCTGTTTCAATGTTTGATGACCCTTTTGGTGAAGAAATTTTGCCTAATATCCAACTTAAACCTCCCCTGGTGCAACTTGAGGCCATTTCCTCTCGTCCTATCGCTTGTTACTTGGGAGAAGAGATCAACCCCCACTACTCTACAACCTCGTCTGAGGTAGTTGTAGAGAGCAATAAGCTCTCCCCTCATCCTTCTTTTCTCCAGACTAAACAACCCCAGTTCCCTCAGCCAATCCTCATAAAACTTGTTCTCTAGGCCCTTCACCAGCTTCATTGTCCTTCTCTGGACATGTTCCAGCACCACAATGTCTTTCATATAGTGAGGGCCAGAAATGGTATGCTGAAAAAATAAAATCTTCTTCCGTTACCAACACAGAACTAAAACACAACCTTTGTTTCTATCATTCATAGCATTTAGCTGATATTTATTATGTAGAATTAACCTAGCCAGCAATCAGATATTCTTGCATTTCTTAAAAGGTGTTTGAAATAAACATATACACAGTACAATTTTAGTAACGGAAGTGTCTTGTAAAGCACAGACTCCAGTGCTATAAAGTACGACCTTCTAGGGGAATGGGCTAAAACTGATTAACTTATACACAGGCACTGATGCAGCTAGTTTTTGGAATAAATATAGTAGAACTTAAATAACAAATACATTACCTGGTGAGTTCTGTTAACTCTGCCAGCTGCCTGCTCCCCACATTGTGTCTCCAGTCTCCTCCAATGTTTGCTTGACCATGGCACTGTTGACTGTCTGACAGCAAACAAGATTGGCCTCTTTTCAGAAAGAAAATTGGCTGTGTTCCCACAGCAAACAATGGGAGGGTGGCCATTTTATAAGCAGCTAATCTTCATAAGGGTTGGGGTTTTTTCCTGTAGCAAGTCTTTGCTGGCAAAAAAATCTTTAGTTATGATAAGCAACAGCTCCCTAGTTAGCTATGTTTTGATTTGGGAAACAATGCTATGAGCCTTCTTTCTTGCAACTTTTGTACAGACATATTTTAAAAAATACATGCAAAAATGTAAGGAAAAATCTAAGTACATATAAACACATCTAAAATTTGACAGTGAAAGGCTCTTGTATTTAAGGAAAATCAGTAATTTATGCTTAATTTTGAAGGACGATGATTCAAGAATCAGGCTTATCCATGCAGTTATAACAAAAGCTTACTTAACACAAACAGTTTGGGAGGGCTGTATCATATCGGACAGTACAAGTTAAAACTGATGAACTCCTGTGTAATGACTATTTGAGATGGAAGTATCTGAGAGCTAAGTGATAATGCAATGAACTCTTAACACAGTGAAGAATGTAAAGTGTTGTTTAGAATGCCTATGTCTTCTAAAAACATAGAGAAAAATGGAACATCTTTCAAAAATTAAACGTGCAAAAAAGTTAACTTTAAATATTTGGTGGCAAAAACATTGTTACAATGAAATTGAACTTCAAACACATACATTAACTAAGTTTTCTGCCAGTCAAAAAAAATTCCTCATATTTATGCTTCTGAAGCTGTCACAGCTTATCAGAGGGCAAATTTACAGTAAAATAACCTAAACCAATAAATTCCTCCCAAGCTTTCAACATCCTGGCAGTTTATAGAGTCAGCACAGATGACAGAGTAATGAGCTTTTAAGAACTTAATCTGAGGTGGGGGGTGGAGGGAGAGGGGAAGAGTCATCACTTATCTTAGAGTTTTGAGTGTGATTCTTCACTGATATCTCTTTTCTGATTAATAAAATTGCACTGTTACATTGAAGAATAAGAAAGTTTTGTGTCTTCATTGCTTTTCCTTGTATTTCAGTAAGACATTGATTCATTGATTATACTGGAAAAAAACCTGCTTATAAAGTATCTAATAAAAATTGCAGAGTAAGGAGGGTAAGACACTCACTGGCTTTTTTCCCCACTCTGACAGGTAAACTGTCCTCCCAGTTACTTAATGATGGCCCCCTTTCCTATATAATATCTCAGAATTACTTTATTGAGAAGAAATAGGAGATGAAGCTAAAGAGATTCTATTTACAAAGCAAGTTAATGAGTTTGTCTCTAGAAGTGAAGGAGTTCTTGGGATCAGTAAGAAGTCAAGGCAAGCAGCAGCAGTGGTCCTCCATTACCAGGAAGCCCTGTGACACTCTTGTGCTGCAGTAGTTCTCCGAATCTCCCACTCTGATGACAAACGAACACCGCAAAGGTCATTACCTAGCTCTACAATCCTGTGTCATTTAACAACAGGGTAACAGTGTCTGTTCTGATGATTCAGATGCTGTTGACTGATGAGCAATAGACTGAGGAGGAACACCAGAGCAGAGAGGGCTTTCTCAGGAATTGGGAGATTTAGAGTATGAACCACTGTAGAAAAACAGTCATGAGGGGAAAAGCAGGAGCAGGAAGGCTTTTATTCTGATATTTAAAATTTCCTTTCTTTCTTATTTTCATTAAAAAGAGTAACTGAAAACACGACTAATAACAGAGATCATGGAGCCAAAAGAGAAACGTGACTGATATGAAAGACAATTTAGAAGATCTAAAGACAGTACAGCATGGAAAGCCTGGCAATTAACAGAAAAAAAAAAAATGTTGACAACTGGGTTTGAGTTAAATTTTTACATTTCTTTATTGGAAAGACCACCTACCTTGAAGAGAAAATTTCTGATAATACACTTCACTTTAACTAGGCAAGTTTAAACCACGTGTATCAGTTTCTTCTTTTTGTGGTTGGCAAGAAACGGTTATTTATGATACTATTGCACATTGAAACTTCTCACCACTGCACAGAATTGAGCAGTAAGAGAATAGATCCCATAGACTAATTAAAGGCTAAATCACTAATCACGAGCCAGAAGAATGCAGTCATAGAGCTCTTACTTTTTGCTGCAGTAGAAATCCTGTTTTTAAAGGAGATAGCTATAGATAACAGACAGAAAGAACCATGGATATTATCTGTATCTTATTAAAAAAAGGTGTAGGTTTAGTAAGCAGTATGCTGTTTTCTAACATACACCTGCTACCTTCATATGCTGAGGTAGGACAGTACTACTGACAAAGACAAACCCTCATAGTAAGGGTATACAGTGTATTCCACCTTTTTTTTCCCCTTCTTTTCCATAATCTTTTTAATATTATTTTAATTTATATATTGGTGAACAAGTTGTCCTCTGAAACATAGAAATCAAATGGAAAAAGAAAAGAGCAATACTTCTGTTTTTAATAAGCATGATATAAAATATTAAATAGCATAAAAGTTAAAGCTACTTTGCAAACTAAATGTTTAATCTACAATATTCATTTTTTTTCTTTTGAATAAACAGTCATCTCTGTTCACCGTCAAGGGCTTTACTATCCTGACAAAAAGCAGACAAAAATACTGGAAGTTAAAGACGATGTACAGTACAGCAGGTTAAAATCCAACATATTTAGAATAGGGCTTTGTGCCATGTAGCTCTTGCAATGCACTGGCTGGGTTACAAGGAGTAAAGGGGAATCTGTTTTTTTGTTTTGCTGTCTTCTACTTAGAATTTTCAGTATTCGGAAAAAAGAACGTGCCTCCAGTCTGCTTCCAGTATAAATCTCACAATATAACAATATCTAAAACTTTATTTTGTGCTCTTCAGCTCTCTTTTACTACATGTTCATAGAATTGTGCAATGTCTTTGTGGGCAGTTCTGATCCTAGATGTACATGTGTTGTTTGCTGATATATTTTAAGAAACTGCCTGAGCATGTATGTGGTTGGTTGGGTCCTTGTGTGATCACAGCAGATAGGAACCATAAATACCATAAAGCTGCCAGAAATACTCTACCTGAAGTCTTCTTAAACAGCCAATACAAAAGATACAGTAGAGAAGAAAAGATGCAATAACGATAGCGTGTGAGGTTTCTCTGTTTCTGAATACCTCAAAAACAAAGAGCAACATGAAGAACTGCATTGAAAAGTAGTGCTAGCACCCTTGGTTTGGAGAGTAAAATGATGCAATAATCCTCACCACAGCCTAGGAACTCAAGTTCAGACTCTATACCACAGCCTGGTAAGTATCTACAGGGAGATCTTACAGTTCTTCATCTGTCATGGAAATCTAATTTTTTGTTAAATATACAGAAGATTTTTAACACTATTTCAATGCAAGTGAGTGTCAAATGTACTTTATGTTAGGAAGCTGTCACGTGGTTGAAGTCTTAAAGCTATTTCTTGCTCTAGTAATTATAAGAAGCTTATGTAAATTTTTATTATATTTAACACTTTTATGTGATTCAACTTCATTTGTTCCCATCTTGGCTCTCAAAAGTTACCAGGTAACTCTGTTTCAGAAGAAAGTATATATATTCAATGACTGGCAACTAACAACATCTCCAGTCCAAGATAAAATTTTCTCTAGCAATGGTTTAGATTGCCAACAGAATTCTCATTTAAACAAAAGAACAGTGGTAATACAGAATAATCAAATACTCTCTCATTCATCAGAATCATAAATTGCATTACCAAGCTGTAAAATAAACTCTGGTAAACTGTCCATAAAATTAAGTTTTGCTGCACTAAAAAATAATCTATGACATGACAGGAGTAAAATTCATACTGTCTAGCTGTTTCTGCCTGTCAACCTAGGGCGTAGAGCACAAATTCAAGTAACATGGCATAATCAACACCAGTAAGATATGCCTGGCAGCAGTAAATATCTGGTATGTTAAATCACTTTCAGATTAAAAGACAACTCTTTTGTGGAAGACAGTTAAGACTAGATACATTTCTCATTGATTATATACACAGCTTGCCTTTGGACTTCTCCCTTTTCAAATAGAAGAAAATGTAATTTTTCCTTTGATGATCCATTTCCAGGCTTGTACTCTTTCCCCTCTGTTGTACATCAAGAAAACACCACTAACTTGCACTTTTAGGACACCTTGACATTGAATTACGTACTTGGGTCAAGTGATCTTTGCAACTCTCTTATTTAGTATAATAAACATTAAGACTGTAGTTTTTCCAGTTCTCTTTCAATATGTACTATTTTGGATACACAGGACGTTGCAGAAATACACACTGATAACAATAATTATGGTTGGACTAGATGATCTCCAGAGGTCCCTTCCAACCCCTGTGATTCTGTGTGATTCTGTGATTCTGTGCTTCAGTATGAATTAGATTGGATAGAATAGGCACCACCACTGACAGATAAATAAGGTCAAGTTAGTTTTAAGTTAGTTATTTAACTCTACTATTCTCAATCTAATATCAATGCCCTCTACTTTCTACGTATCTCCTGGGGAAATACTTATGATGAGCTACTTTATTTTAGCACTCAAACCCATTTTGCTATTAATTTCATCGGTTATTAAATATCCTTGATTTTCCACAGAAATTTAGGATTTTGGTTTCCCACATTTCACTAGGTGAAACTATCTGTTCTACAAATCAGATTAATGTTCATTCTGATTGCTCTGGTTAAGCACTTTAAGATTTTGTGACACAAAAAAAGCACTATGTTTAAATAGAGCTTGAGAAAAAGTCCAGGAGCTTTATTTTAGTTTTATGGGACTGGTCATCCTTTACATCTACGTGCACCTGAAAGATCCTGTCATGAGGTAGTACGGTCTACATTTTGACGCTGTTCCTTAGTAAACAAATGAATAATAAAACAGAGGAATAACAGACCAGGTACTGTTTCAACTGTTACAAAGGCTAGTAAAAAGTTAAACGTCACACAATTAGCCCACATTATTAACAGTCACATTTTTTGTATTATATGATAAAATAAATGTCAATAGAAGGCTCAGGCACATTAATTAAGGCTTGTTACTGTCCTATGGGCAAGTATGAAATCAACTGTATATTCTACATGTCCCCAAGCCTGTCCTTCGTACTATGAGACGTCTGCATAAAATAGAGATGAAGAGGTCAGCGTGGTAGTCCAATTTAGGAGGAAAAAATTCACATACAAAAGACAAAGACAATAACCTTTTGTTACAAAGTTGTTTTGTTTTGTTTTGTTTTGAAGAAGGTGCATATTTGTGTCTGAAGCTACTAAGCAGATTTTTGGCTATTAAATGCAGGTCTGAGGAAGGTACGTGACTGCACAGTAAACACACTGAAATGATTCAAGAGATGTGATAAGTGTAATTTTATTATGATTCTGATTTATCATAAAGATAGCATCACAACATACATGACATTATTCAAGTCCTTTCAAGAGATAAGTTTTCAGCTGCAAAATCACCTCATGGGTTGTATTTGCACACACATTGTAGTAATTGACAGTATAAACCTCTGTATCTACACATCTCACACCCCTGCCCTCCACAATCTGATGTTGGCTTAGTCCAGTAAGACACCCTGTTGTCTTCTCCTGCGCATCTATTATCCTGCTCTTCTGCTGCCATACCAGACACGCTGTTCTCCAGCTCCAGCCGTCAGCTTTCACAGACAAATGCTGCTGCATAACCCTTTACATTCCCTGCATCATTCATCCACCGTCGGGTAACAAAACAATCGAATTTCTGCTGCTAATTTTGTAGTGGTCCAGTCTCGCAGGAACCCTCAGCAGCTCACTGGACCAAAGAGAATCTCTCTCCTGTTAAGACAATTCAAACATAATCATTTAATGAGGTTTATGTTCCTTTTCTCATAGTACACACTTGGATGCTTCTAGCTCTGCTTGAAACAATGCTGCTGTCTCCCTAGAAACTTGATGAAGAACACTCCACTTCTACAGCAGATACACACATGTTGGCTACTTCATGGTCTGCACAAGGAAGGCTGCTGCTCTTATTCTTTCAGGAACTTCACATCTTCAGCATTTGCTTTCCACATATCAAAAGCACTGAAACAATATGTACAACTTCAAGTAATATTCTTGACCTGTCTCTCCAGTCCATTTGGGGTGGGACTGGTGTTAAAAAAAAAAAAAAAAAAAGCATAAAAAAGCAGCAATTGCTGTGTCCACTGCAAGTACAGAAGGAAAAGATCACCTATCCTAGACACTAAAATGACCACTGGTCTGGGGCTGAGTTCTGTTTGGCTTCTGTCTTATAAAGGAAAAGGTGAGGGAACACTTCCAATCACAGAATCACAGGAGTTGGAAAGGACCAACCTCCCTGCCAGAGCAGGGTAACTTAGAGCAGGCTGCACAGGATGGCATCCAGGAGGGTTTTGAATGTCTCCAGACTCGGAGACTCCACCACCTCTCTGGGCAGCCTCTTCCAGTGCTCTGCCACCTGCAAAGTAAAGAAGTTCCTCCTCATGCTTAAACGGAACTTCCTACATTCAAGTTTCTGCCCGTTACCACTTGTCCTATCCCTGGGCACCACTGAAAAAAGACTGGTGCCATCCTCCCAGCACCCTCCCTTTAAGTATTTATAGGCATTGATGAGATCCCCCCTCAGCCTTCTCCAGACTAAAAAGACCCAAGTCCCTCAGCCTTTCCTCATAAGAAAGATGTTCCAGNATATGTTGAACAGGACTGGACCCAGTACTGACCCCTGGGGAACACCACTTGTCACAGACCTCCAACTAGACTCTCTGCCACTAATCACAACCCTCTGAGCTCTATCCACCAGCCAGTTTTCAATCCAATTGTTGAATGAAAAGCCAGAAGATTTATCATGTAACTGTGTAGGAGTTTCAGCACTGAGACATTTGGTAGTGATCATGGCAGTGATGAATCAGTGGGCAGAAATGTGAGTAAGAAACAAAAATTCATGATAAATTCTGCTGTCAAGGCAGTTATTACAATTAATAATCATAGCCAATTCTTGTTAAGCGTTCTTGCTCTAGGTAGCTTTAAAATAAATGAAAAAAAACAACAACAAAACCATGAAAACCCCACGTTCTCCTATTTATTTTTTTTAAATATTTCAGTAACCATTTTAGATTTGTGTATCTCTGGAAGAAAACTGCTAAGGGAGAGTATATCCTAGGCCTGGCATGTTTACTATGTAGAATAGGTTTTTTATTAATTGATTACCTAACCATCCCTCAATCCCTTTCTTTCTTCCAGGACACAAGATTTCATAAATGGCAGGTTCTAATCTAATTTGGCCCATGTTTTCAATTGAAATTACTACGTACTATGTATACCTTAATATCACAGCTTCTTTGTGCCATTAATATAAGATTTGTGAATTCCATAGCCCATCTATATAACAAATGAACATTTGTGTATTTTAAATGTCATTTTAACAGATTTTTTCAGCATCAGCTGCCCTTTTCTTCCCTCTGCTTCTCAGTGTTCTTCTTTTATCACTCTCCAGTACAGAATCGAAGCGAAGCAACAGGTTGTCTTCATTCTGAATCTCAGCCTACAACATACATTCTGCCTCTGATGTTCAGTAGACCACCTAGTTTTGCTTAGAAAACTACACAAATTTAATCTAGTTCAGTTAGTGTTTTCATTGCTTAAAAGCAACTATTTAGTGCATTCAAAATAAAAAGCACCATCTTTATGAACCAATTCAGTGTTCTCATAATGTAACAGCACACTACTACAGACATATTTATGAGTAAGGTTGAGAAGCAGTAGTTAAATAACTAATTTCCAGAAGGTTGTAGCACAAACTTATTACTGTGTGTCCTGGTTTGAGGTAAAACAGGACCAATTTTGTTCAGTAACTTTACTTTTTAGCTAGGTCTCTTCTATCTGCTGAAATTAACCGCATGTTGTGCAGAAAACTGTTCACTCTCAGAGTGATCAGATCCACGTTTATAGTTGATGCCAAGGAACGGTATGCAGAGAGGCTCTTGCTTATACTTATTGCTGTAACACCCAAGGGCAACCAACTTTGTTATTTACCCTGTTGGAGGGTTGGAAGTGGAAAAGCGCAGAGGGGTCACACTTGTGGGGAGAAGTGGACAGGACAGGTGACCCAAAACTGACCAACAGGGTATTCCATCCCATCTGCCTCATGCTCAGTATAAAAGCTGAGGGATCAAAGGGTCAACCTTTTTTCTTCAATGGCTAGCATCTGAGGAGGACCCTGTGTTTTCATCTGCCTTTGATCCCAGATCCTGAATCCAGATCCAGAATCCAGTTCCTTTCCGTCACTGAGTCCAGTCTGGGACTTCCCCAGTGCCTGGCAGTGATGTGATCGTCAGCTTGGGAGCTTGATACAGTTTTGTATATATATTTCGTTATTTTCTTTTTATTATTTTAATTTTTCAATAAAGCACTTTAGTTCCTTCTAAACTCGTAAGTCTCTTTCTCTCTATCCCTCCTCTCTTTGAAGAGAGAGATGGGGGAGAGCATCTGTCATCCACCTCGGTGGCCAATCTGGCCCAAACCATGGCACTGTGGGGACGTTTGTTTGTTCTGACTGAGCATGAATTAATCTTTCGGTTGTGATGGAACTTAAGGAAAAGAAATAAAACTTTTATTCCTAGACACAAACTAAACAGAATTAATACTCAGTCTGGGAAGCACCCTGTCTCTAATTAACATGAAAATAAATGTTTTCAATGATTTTTGGTCCTGTAGGCACATCTTAATTTTAATACATTTCAGTCAAATTCTTTTTATTTACCCTTCAGACCCATAGTCTTGTGAGTTAATTTCTTTTGTATTTTCAATGCTAGTCAAGAAATCAGTGCAGTCAGTTATAAATAAGGCTGCATAAAAGAAAAGATAAATGGTTCTAGACAGCCATACTGCTTTGTGAAGTACTGAACTGTGCTATGGGTTGACATATCCTTAAAACTGCTGCTAAATCACGAAGGCTCAAAAGTCAGGACAGATTGTTGAAATGTTCTTAAATGGTTCTTTGACACCATTTTTACTTGAGTCATTAGGATATACTGCAGCATAAGGAGACATTCAGAAGTGGTTTTGACATAAAATACATTACTGCTTGTCAGAGTATGCAATCGAGATCGCAGTATGTATAGGTTTTTCATATATTCATGATAGATAATGGCTTCTTTGAAAGCATTTTAGGATGCACTACATAAAGTAAAATATGGCTATGGGTATTTTTAAACTTATTACATACTTCATTAATGAATTATTAAATACTTTGGACTATCGAGATGATGACATGCTTAACTTTCTATATAATTTTATAATAATAAGGTACATAATCTCTTTGTTTTCCTGATGAAATAACCTCAAAGTATCTGAAAAATATTATTGTTTATTCATTACAATCCTCTAGCATTAGCTATTACTGAATTTTCAGTAGCCACTCTATATTCTACTTTGTGACCTGTTCATATCTGCTTGCTGTTTTACAGTTTACTAAACTATTATTTAAGTCAGCCCTGGTCCATATCCTTGCATTCAATGCCCTGAAACACTGCAATACTTCAGAATAATCACATTTTCCTTCCTGATTACCAGTTGCCATCAGAACACGCACTCCATTCTCATTCTCTCTAACCTGACAAGAGGAGACAGGTCACGATATATATCTGCTCCTTTCTTCCTTTGATTCCATATATCCTCAAACGCAGAAGCCTACAGAGGTTATACATACCTACGTACAATCTACAATCATAAAATCTACAAGTAGAAAGATTTTTCCAGCAGTCAAACTCAAACCTTAGAGCCTTCAGAGAGTTTTGAAGACTAATGTGCTGATAGCTAGGTCCTTTCAAGGCACTTCTAACTAGCACTATCTGAAATCTAAGCCACTAAAATTATTCATTTTAAAAAGTGGATTTTTTTTTCCTTTTTAGCTGTAGCTCTTTTAAACAGAGGAACGTACATTTCCTTGAACTTGATGCTTACTGAACTTTTTTTAATTAAAAAAAATAAATATACTGTTCATGTTCTTTTAATAAGTTGTTGGATCAAGGTACCTAGGACTTCTGTTTCTTCTGAAGTTATACTATAATGCCTTATAATTTACATGATACATGTTTAATTTCTTTTCAGTATAGTTCAACTTAATATCACAGCTTCATTTATTTAGCTTGTGCTGGTATGATCTCTACTCAGTAAACATCTCTTCTTTAAGCTAACTTAAAAATGTAAGGTAGAAATTTGCTGAAATTGATAGATGTCATAGGACACAGTGGGAAAGAACTGAAAGAAACCTACAAGAAATAGCAGTCATTCATATACCACCTCAAACCATCAGTAGATCTAAGGCTATTCAGGAATTGTCCCTAACTGTACCCTTACGGAACTGTGAGAAAGGAGAAATGCTGTGCCCAGTTACCTATAGAAAATGTAGAAATTTAGAATGATTCCTTAAAACGTTCCACAACTTACTACAAAAAGACCACCTACCTTCCATATAATACAGCAACTGCTTCTAAAAACACACACACACAAAGTATAACTGTATAAACTTGTCTTACTGCCTTTTAACTTAGGCAAAAAAACACCCACAACCACACCATCACTCTGATAAAGAGCACAGCACCATAACTCAATATTATGCCACAAAAAAAGAACAACTGAATTCCCAACATCCCCCTGGAGAAGCAAACAAACTAACTAAGGAAACAAAAAGAATAATAATATCCCAACACTTTTATATAATTCTGGGTTTTGCTTCATGAAGGAACAGAACTGCTGTTATTGTTTTCTTTCTCTCGCAGTGGTTCAGAAGGAGTTGAGTGTAGGATAGAGGTTACACTCTTTCTTAGTTGGAATTAAAATTAATTAAATTTTTAGATAGGAATTATTTTTCCTGAGTGCTCTCTGTACTTGTGCAGGACTGTACATTTCTTCTGTTTCAAGCAGATGATGATAGCACCTCACTGACATCAGCGCTGTCATCCGCTGTCATCCTGCCCTGCATATGGAAGCAAAGGCTAAGTGGAAGTATAATGTACATTCAACTGTTTTGGCTGCAAGAACATATTCCTTGCAACACAGACCAGTCACAGATATCCTTGGTTATGTCCAAATTATCTAGAGTTGATTGGCTTTCCACTGCAGTACCTCATTAGTCAAGTGTTTTCTCTTAAACAGAAACGATAACAGCTGATATTTGCCTACTTTTTCATTATTGAAACAACTAGAAGGAACTTTTTCCCCTACCTACAGAATAACTCTCATAAAGTTTGTGGGAGTATAAAATTTCAGGCTTTTCTTTCTATAGCTGAAATTGGCACTGGATACCAACAAATGTGAACATAGACCAAATGGAGGGCTGATGATGCGATTATAACACATCACTGCTTAAGAAAGCAAATTAAATCTCCTTCACTTTAGTCCTTTTTTCCTTGGAAAGCTACTCAGAAAAAAACAACTATTGCCAGTTATGACTAAATTTATTTTTATTATTATTATTATTGTTGTTGTTGTTGTTACTATTACTATTACTATACTGCATTTCACAGAGCTTAAGGAAAACAAATCACAACAAGAAACCCCACAAATTTCCCTTTCCCAAATATGTAGTGTCATAACCACAGACACTATCTCTAACCATTGACCTTTATAATCTTATGTGTATTGAAATAATATGCTTCCACTTAGTATATGTAATATACATACATAAGTTACTGAGTTTAGAAACACATTATAATTAGTGAGAGAAAGACAGAGCTGTAACTGACAAAGTCCACTTTTTAAGTGATCATAAATATAGCTAAAAATCTTTTTTTGGTATCACCCCCATAGTGCAGTTGAGGATATTAACTTAACAGCAAAAGATAACGGAAGTCATAACTTTTAATCTTAGCAGAAATTTAATTTATGATGATGAAATGCTAATAACAACTCATTGACTTCAAATATGTGATAGACCCAAGCAAGTCTATTTAAATCCCGTTTTGGCAGAGGTTTTTTTGATGCTAAACACCCATTAAAAACCAATAGGATTAGACCATTTTACACTTTGCAACTCCTTTGAAAATCCCAACCACTCTCATAGTACATAATGTGTGATGAACTATAGGAAGTGTAAATTTAAGATTTTATTCGTTCAAATGGTGAGCTAATGGGAATTGAATGGGCAAATATACTTCAAAGGAAAATTTTTGTTTACTTCACTCTTCAGAAGAAAGGAGAGTTATCTTATACAGAGGATGAATTAATACTGAGTATAATGTGTGAGGGAACGTCACTGAAGAACCTGATGTTTAAAAGGAATTTTCAGAGGAGAACAAGGATTGATTGAGCCACTCGCCCAAGCATTTGCTGTGCCTTCAAGTATTCCAGATACCCTCCAAGCAAATAACACGACCCTGACCTGTTATTGCAGAAGAGCACACATCTTCTGCCAGTCTTGAGGGAATGTTTCAAATCATTATCATCGTTGATAAAAGTTGGCTGGGATAAAAGCCTGAGCCAAGAGAAGCAAACAAAGAGGGACAGCTGGAGGCCCTGGTCAGAGGAGAGTGGAAGGCTGGAAAAATGCTCGTTTCACCTACAGATCTGCAAATTCAGAATAGGTTCAGTGCCCTGGGCACTGGTGAGGACAAACAAGACCTGTCAGGGGATTTAACAGAGCTGACGGAGCCCAAACCTCTTGTCTACCTAAAAGGGAAGAGGCAAGTAATAGTTACTGGAGACTCCCTCCTGTCGGGACCAAGACACCAGTCTGGTGGCTTAACCCAAGCTGGTATCTAAGGTTCATTGCTTGGCCCGAGCGAAGGTCCAGGATGCTGCAGAGGGACTGCTGAGGCTTGTCTGGCTCTTTCATGTATTGCTTTTCCATGTGAGCACTCCTGATACTGCTGGAGGTAACCCAAAGCATATTGAGAACAACAACTAAATTCTGAGGGCAAGGATGAAAGGTATGATGGGGCCTATGTTTTGTCTCCTCAAGGCTGTCACTGAGGGGGAAAGACTAGAGCAGAAATGGTCTCATATAGCAGGTCAACAACTGGCTGTGAGTGCCTGGTGTCACAGTCAGGGCTTTGGCTGTGGGACTCTTTCTGTATCCTTGCAGCAAAGAAGACCACTGGCATCTTAGGCTTTATTAGTAAGGGTATACCAAACAGGTGTAGGGCCAGACCTTCCCCTCTATTCAGTAGTTTTAAGACTGCATCTAGAGTACTATATCCAGTTTTAGGTTTCCCAGTACAAGAAGGATATCAACAACTTGGCGTGAGTCCAACAGCAGGCCACCAAGATGGTTGAGGGCTGAATACTGTGATGTGGGGAAAGGCTGAGAGAAGTAAGCCTGTCCAGTTTCTAGACGAGAAGCAGCAGGAAAGATCTATTGCTGTCTGCAACTACCTGATCAAAGGACACAGAGATGATGGAGCTAGGCTCTTCTCAAAGGTGCACAGTAGTAGGATGAGAGGCAATGTGCACAATTTGGAACATGGGAAATTCTGATTAGACAATAGGAAAGCATTTTTTATGGTGGTGAAATACTGGAACACGTTGCCCAGAGTGGTTGTGGAACCTCTGTCCCTGGAGACTAGGCTGTGCATGGCCTTAAGCAACATCATCTAATTAGACCTGCACTGAGCAGAGTCTTTCCAACCTCTGTGATTCTAAATGACTAACGATGGGCACTGTCCCTGCACCGCAAAAATGGCCAGCTTTCCCTACTGGTTGTCAAAGGAATCTCAGAAGACTTGCTCAGATGCTTTTATTATGGATACCTAGCATAAGGTTAGATGAATCCCAGCCCCAATTTCTATTCTGCTACTCTTTGAGATCCATAAGGAATTTAGGACCTGAAAGCCTTAGTGGTTTGATATCTTATAAGTGCAAATCCTATTGAAAATAATTTCAGAGATATAGTGTTCCCTTTTACAGTTCTCCCAATATTTCTAATGTATAATCATTTTTTACCAAATCACTGTACAAATTATTCACCATTTCAGTGATTAAAGAGAAAGCCAGCTTTCTTTCACCCTAGGATTAGGAATAGCTACACCCCAGTATCTGTAAAGTTGTGTCACTTCTTTGCTAGAAGCAGTTACATAACTAATTCCTCTTAAAACAAAACACCTTTCTGTTGAAGCCCTCTCTGGCATGCTTAAGAATTTAAGCATCTGTTTCTCATAGGAATCTAAGATCTGGTTCTATGTGATGTAAAATCTCAGGGCCTAATGAGAGTCCCTACTGTAACCTCTTCCAAAACTGAAGCTAAGGAAAAAAACAACTCTTCCACCATAGTAAAAACTTTGATAGAGGACAAAAGACGGCATTTGAGATGTGTTTTTCCAATTTGCAAGCATGAGCCTCAATCTGGCTTCAGTAAAAGCTTTTTGTACAATATGTGAAGAGCACTCTTAATTTTGGCAAAGAAATTAATGCTAGTATTTTCTTCCCACTGTTTCTTATCACCCAGCTAGCCAGACTACACATACTCTATCATCCCAGAGCCCACAAGCATGCTCCAAAGCAGGATCACAAGACGAAGTCAAGAGTTTCCTTACAAAATCCATTCACAGGTGGAGCCTGGCTGCACATGAGCACTGTGAGGAATTGACCCTGTCACCATACTTTCTCTACAAGCCAGTAGCAGAAACAAGAGAAGAGAGAACAAAAGAGACACCAATAGAAAAGTGTGACAAAAATAGTGAGACAACTGGGAAGTAGGAGTGAATTAAAGACTGAATCAGAAGACTTGATCTAAAAATCAAGAAGCTGAACTAAGACAGATGAAAGAGACAAAGGTGAGCATGAAGAACTGAAGAAGAGGGCTCACCAATGATGCTGAAACACACAGCCAGAAAAGAGATGAGCTGTCTCCATAGAAACAGCAGGCAATAGGCTATAGAGATTAGCTACAGAGCAGGGCCAGACCAACTGGACAAGGATCCCAGAGTTAAGTGGAACAGACTGTTTATGGAGAATATGAAGTACTACAGATTATGAGAGCGGGCCCATCAGTAGGTGAGAACAAGAGGATCCAGACATGGAAAGGCTGGGGAAAAGGAACCTGAGCAGGTAGAAAGAATTAGGCTATCCAGAAAAAGATGGTGGAGTCTTTTGCCAAGAAATCCCATTTTAAAGATGTCTACTAGTGCTGCATTCTTCTTTCACTTGGTGCTTATCTTTTATATATGGAGGACTACCTACTATTAAGTGTTCTGAAGAACGATATGGTCATCACTTTCAACTGACCACTCGTAATTACTGTGTACATTACTCCTGAAATATCTCACAAATTAGTTGCACAAAATAGTTGTATATTTTTATCTTTAGTATCTCTGAGTTTCAGTTCATACTCTCTAAGAACTGGTTGAAAACACAGCACACCCTCTGACTAGCAGAAGTATTAGTTCACTAGGACTGGTGAAAATGTTGTTGTGAGGTGTAACACCCTCGACCCCAATTAATAATTCTTTATTCAAAGTGGTATTTGAATAGTAGGAAAATTGAAGAAAAAAACGTGTTGAACAACAGCTCAACTAAGTGAACTCCTTGTATCCTGTGTATGGTATCAGGAAGGTGGCTTGTAGAAAAATATAGTCCATAGCCATATAATTAAAACCTGTTTAATACTCCACAATGGATTTAAAAGAGCACATTAAGGTTGTATAAGCAAACTTAATCCTGTTCTAAAGCTTTGAGTGTAGCTTTAACAATGTTCTTTATATATTATATATGTGGGGAAGACACAAAAAAGGTATTCCATTTTAAATTTACACTTGAGTCACTTCAGCTCCAGGCAAGGGTTCTATGTATGATGCTTCCCATTATTCTACTTAAGCTAGAAGGTTTTCATGAAATATTTGGTTTGCATCTGAGTGAAATACATTTTCAAATTCTCTAACATTCTCCAGTCAAATAATTTGCTTTCACAGGCAAACAAAAGAAACTAAGCTTCTTCTTGAAACTGTTCAGCATCTGCTATTTTCCTATTAGGAGACAACCCCAATACTTAGAAACATAGAATCATAGAATGGTTTCGGTTAGAAGGGACCTTAAAGATCATCTGGTTCCAAACCCCTTGCCATGGGCAAGGAAATCTCCTACTTCACTGTTTAGATCACCAGAAGCTGTCTTCTGTTTTCAGAATTATTTTATTCTCACCTATTTGTTGTGATGTTGACATTGTTTTTTTCTTCAGTGAGCTTTCTCTCTTTCTCATGCTGCATTCCACTCTCTCTGGTTATTTATGGATAGCAATGTTATTCTTTTGAACCTTCATTTGGATAGATTCGATAAGCCAGGTTCCTTTACACCCATCATAAAACAGCCTCTCCATTCTCTAATCCTTATCCCTCATACCCATTGTTTGACACTTTTCCTGTCTGAATAAATGTCTTTCAAACCTAGGTCTTCAGAATTGTAACAGTAAATACAAGTATTACATTCCTGCTCCATGGTGGCGCAGCTTTAATGAGAAGGAGAGACAATGTCCTCCTACAAGACAGCAGATTTTAACTTACTGTGGAAGACGACATCTTGACTCTGCAGGTTTCTCATGGTACAAGTGCTTTGTCCTCACCATAAATCTCCTTCCCCCTGCTCTGCCTCCTGTCAGCTTTTCCATAAAGACTAGGAAACAGACTAAACAGTTTTGAAAGAAGGAGGCTACCACTGTGTTTCATCTAGCACTCTGTGTCACAGGCCCAATACTATTTGTATGAGACACATTTGCTTTAAGATCATGGGCCAGGTCAGGCCCATCAATGGTCTGAGATTAAAAAAAAAAAAAAGAAAGAAAGAAGACAAACAAAAAACCCTTGAGTACTAAATGGCAATCAGACCTCAGGAGTAAAAAGAACTCCCAAGAGCGCCTCCTCCTTCTGCATGTGCTCAGAAGCAGGACTGTGAGCATCCAGAGAACAGTACCATCCAATAGAGAGGTGTTCAATGAGTAGAGGCTGAGTGAGCATTTCTGAAGTGCAGTTTTGGCACTTCAATTCTGCCTACTCTGAGTGATTGAGTTCCTTGTTAGTTGGAGCTGAATTCTGTATTTTTTCATGTTGCATCTCAAAGGCGTGGATATAGAATTTGGGCCCTGAAAGCAGAGCACATATGTGCTTTTCAGCTTTGGGTAATTACTTAAGCTGTGGGATAGCTATGATTGTTTACAGAATGTTATAAACTAGGCTTTGTACTGTTGTCAAGTGAATTCAGTACCTGCCAACCTACAATCTTTTCTAAGTATCTGAAGTGGGTTTGGGTTGGTTTTTTTTGTTTGTTTGTTTCTTTTTGGATTGGATAAATACAGTTATTAATCTATTGGCAAGCTTGTCTGTTATGAGAAAGAGACTGAAACTTGATTTGGTTTTTACAAACCTAATGACAGTTCTGGAACCAGGAGCAAAAACACTGTTATCAGCCAGGTGGAAAAAACCTGTCAGGGACTATCTTCAACAGCTTATTGACTAGAAACTATCTAAACTATCTGGTTTGACCTCACTGTTAAAGAGAAAAACATATATCAGCAGCAAAAGCATTAGATATAACCTTCAGGGCCACTATAAACATACACCTATGTGCAGACAGACAGACAGACAGACAGACACACACACAATCACACACATTTTTGTAACATCCTGCTAAAACATCCAAGGACAAGCTTCAATCACCATATTCACCAGCTCACAAGAGAGGACAACAGATGACTTTTAAGGCATCTACTCAAATCCCGTGCATAAAAGCATGTGGGCCAGATTACCTTTTATGCACCACCTGCTTTCATTCTCTTCAGTGATGCCAAGCAGCTGCAAAATCAGTCTGATTAGCTGGTTAGCCACCTTTACAGTTGTTCTGTGGCACCGAGGTGCTGTAAAGCAGCTCAAACTTACTGAAAGTGAATGGGGCTTTACGTTTCCAGAAGTTGTAGCCAAACTAATCAGTGACAGATACGTTTCCTTAAAAAAAAGGAAAAAAAAAAAAAAAAGATACCAACATTCTAAGTAGTTGTAACAAGATCCCTCATTTCAAAAGGTATGTTTTAAATAAACAAAAGAAAAAAAAGGAGGGTTAACAAACAAGTTTTGTGTAATTATGACCCTTGTAGTCCTCCAAAATAATGAAAAATCTTTCCATCCACAGCTATGGTCAGGGTTAACAAATAGATAACAGTCAGTAAACCTGTAGGATTCTATGCTAATTTCATAAAAAGTGACGTACAGAAATGTGTGGACTTAGGAAGATGTAATTACACCAATCCTTCGTTAGGATGATGAATTCCCTGGTATAAAGGACTTGACTATCAAGCAACATTTATTCTCTTTTTGACCGTTTCAACAATTTACAGACAGTGACTATAGAAACTGAGGATTAAAAACCTTGCAATATTCCACCCATAGACAAATGTTACGTGCTTTTTCTGATGCTAGGAAATCATTTGGCTACTGATTGTCTTTGCATGTGTATGCACATCTTCTAGTCCACGTATAAGAAAATCAAATACATAATGGATTCATTAGCAGGATTTTGACCCAGACCTAAC
Source organism: Burhinus bistriatus (assembly GCA_013397275.1). Classification (NCBI taxonomy): domain Eukaryota; kingdom Metazoa; phylum Chordata; class Aves; order Charadriiformes; family Burhinidae; genus Burhinus; species Burhinus bistriatus. The sequence goes on along the minus strand of VYXH01006304.1, from coordinate 67,185 downwards.
AATAAAAGTTTAATGCATTTGTTTTACTCTAACAACTTAGGACCCTGCTATTGGATATGGATTCTTGTGTATTAGATGCTACAGAAGTAGGCAAAAAAGGGAGAGGTTAGCTGTGTATCAGTGCGATAAAATTTGACATCAGCAACACAGAGAAGAAGTCACTAATAAGTGAAGCACTTGGGAACGTTTCACTAAAGCAGGAAAATACACAATAAAATGCACAGGATAAATAGTCTAGGCATTTGGTTTCAATTATTGCTGTAAACTTGCTTATTGTTTATCTATTCAGATGTCAAGCATTGCTGCCTGAGAGTCAAAGAAAAGGTTGATTCGTCTGGAGCTCCCCAAGCCTGCTCATATCATCAAGATACTAGAAAAAAGTTGGCCTGATGAAAGACATTCATCTTCTAGGTAGATTTCATTGAATAAACATGTTGAAAAATGATGCAAAATAGATTCCATAAGTACCCTCAAGATGTATGGAAATACAAGACAGAATTATACAGTTTCTTGGTGTCTTCTCTGTCACAGTAGATAATTTTAACTAGCCTAGTAAGGTATACTTCCATTAGTCCCTTAGCAAATTACTTTGTACTACGTTGCAGACAGAGATGCCAATTGGTAAGAACATCCATGTAGTACAACATCACAGATGATGTTGTATCAACTGTCTGCAGCAAGAAGCAATCATTGCACAGTGATTAGAAGACAGAATAGTGTCCCTGTTCATGATGGTGCCTCAGTCAGAAGGGATGACCACCACTAGTTGCTGTGCTGCTTCAGGACTTTTGGTAGTAATGGCTGAAGAGAGGATCAATAAGAGATCAGCTGCATGAATGAGTGGTTGTGTCGGTGACTGATTCTTTTTTTTTTTGGACACTCTTGCATAGCAGCACAGGAATGCTTGGAGAAACAAGTGTCAGGAGGAAGGGGTGGTAGATAAGAAACCCAGAAACAAAATGAAGCACAGTCTTGAAGAGATTCATTAAGCTAGATATGCAAAGGTCTCAAAGATGGAAAGGTCACTGAAGTGCAGAATCTTAAAACTGGTAAGGAAGAAGTGCACTGACAGCTTATGGGAGAGTCACTGCCTTTTTTTGAAGCCAATAAAAATAATTTCCAAATATCTGCCAGCTCATGTTAAACTTCACTGAGTGACTGGCTAATAACACATGGGTTCCTCCATCAGGGAATTGATCATAAAAGACATAACTGTCTTGGCAGTATTCCACTTTAAAGTAGACATGTCCATGAAATTAACTCAAAAAAGAATAACCTGGAAAAAGGAACAATAGAAAAAATAAAGAGATAAACTGAGTCTGGAAGGCTAAGGACTCAGGAGCATACTGATTGCTCCTGGTTGAAATATTTTCTTACAGAAGTATATATTGAGGATTCAGAGTGTTTCTAAGTGATCCTGACATGGAGATGCTGTTTGTTTACCAAACACAGTTAGACTGAAGAGACACAACCTTTTCACCCTTGAGGCAAATAAAGGAGCTGAAATTGGTTTTTTGTTTGGTTTGGTTTTCTTTTGCATTCCACATAACAAAAAAACTGTAAACTGTTCCCTTTCCAGAATTACTTTGAATTTTATTACACTCACTCTATATGGTTCTTTTGAGACTGTGAGTGACAGTTTTTAAACTTCCTGTATGTGTAGTATTTTCCCACTTTTTTTTTTGCACTTTTTTTTTTCCTTCCTTTTTCTGCATTTTCATTTCCAAGGCACTCCCTTACTATTGTCCAACAAAATCTAGTATTCTGGTTAAAAGCAGTTTCTGACCAGATCCATTGCTGGCTAGTGGTATACTTCATGTGATTCTTCTGTAAATAAGTGGCCCAGCTGAAAAGATTAACAAAGTAATTTGGAAGACATTTGTTATGATTTGATAGGTATTGTGAGGAGTGCAAAAAAAGTCTGCTGGCTTAAAAGTAGGTAATATCAATATATCACACTGAATACCAAACAAAACCCTCCAACCTATTAAATACAATTACTGGTTGTTCTAAGAAACCTAAACAGACAAGTCAGGCTTTCACTAATTTTCTGACTGAGGATTATTTATTTTCTTACAATTACCTGAAGGCTGTATCTAAAGTGAATTGTTTTTTGAATTTTTGCTTGGGGGAGAAAAAAAGCAGTTAGAATGGTGAGATATTTCTTACAAATAATTTACACTGGTCCTGTCATTTATCTGCAGTACAGTACGCACGGTCACTTAATTCACAGCCTGTACTGCTGAGCTATACATGAGGCTGTGGAGACTCACTGATCAGGAAGAGCATCACTAGTATTCAACATAATTGTTTGTTCAGAAAGGTTTAAAAAAGAGATAATGTTCATTTAAACAGAACGCTAAGGCACTGGGAAATCTAAAGCATGCAAATACCACTTAATTTTTAATCACTGATTGTTAAGTTTCATTTATGCCTGAGAGGCCATTGACTTAATTACAATATTATAAACTCATAAGTAGTCCTATTTCAGAAAAGGCATCGGGACATGCCCTGAAGAATGTGTTGCTAAACATAAGACTGCTTAGCCTGTGAAGCCTTAGCAGAAAAGCCATTAATTTGTGAAAAGGGGGCTCAGTTTGCAATTATTTTCTGTCTTTCTTGATAGAGGTGACTTCCTTGAGACTCTTCTATTTTCATAATGTGCCTCAATCCAGTCATTATAATAATGCATTTCCAAATTGAAAGGATGTTGAATTCTCAACTAAGCTCCTGCATTTGTAATCAAATACACTATGATCCACTGGCTTAAGAGCATCTTGGTAGGATGCTGTGTAGATGAACTATCAAAAGCGAAAGTCTACTAATGGATGAAGCATGCTTTAGATTTAATCATTTGTGAATGTGTTTAGGAAAAAATGGCTCATTTGGTTTTTTTTGTGCTCAGGATATAATGTCATGTGTTGGTGTAAATATTTAAAACTGAAATTCTTCTGCATTTCCTTTAAAGGAGAAAAAGATGAGTCTTGTAAAGAATGTTACAACGCAATTTCTAGCGGTTTTCCTATTGAAATATATAAATTTACAATAGTATGAATTATATTGCTAAACATACACTTGAAGGTTATTTGAAAACACTGTTTTGGCTGCAGTAAACTTGCTAATCTAGTTTTAAAGACTAGTAGAAGCATATTTCTAGCTTCAGAAGGTAGCTTCACACTTCTCAGGCAAACCATAGTCAGCTACGATCAGATTTTCAACAAATCCTCTTTCTGCTCAGTCTAAGAGCATTCAGGACCCAGTGAAGCTAGTTCACACTGGAACAAATCAAAGAGATGGATTTTCTACCTGCAGCATAAAAAGAAAATCTTGTGAAGTGCAAGTAATGAGAAATGGCATTAGGCAATTTCAGTGGTGCATAACATGAGTGCACTTGAGTGAGAGACAACATGGGTAGCATGTGGCTGGCACGTGTAAAACCCGAAAAGGGGTCAGCTGGTCTGTAAGCGTGAGTCAAACACAAGACTAGGCTTTGTAATCTATTAGCGAACTGATATAATGACAGATAAAAAGTCGGAAAAGCTGAATTTTCATTTTAGTGCCTGAAAAATTAAATTCTGTGAGTTTATTGTTTGCTAGCAGTATGCCATTATTGTGGTTTTATCTTTTTCATTCTGCCCAAGGAAACTTGAGTGATAACTAAGTATTGACTCAAATTCATGTCTGATGAAACTAAGGACCAATATGACAAGGCAAAGTTTGGAAGGAAATCCTACAAAATATATAAGTTCCAAAGTCAAGGCACTCCAAACTTCATAAAAAAGGTCCATGACAAATATTCAGTGTTCCTTTTTCTTGTGATATTCATGGTAGATATATTAAAAAAATGGTAGATACATTTTCTGTTATTGAATTTTAACATGTCAAACAGAAGATTTAAATTTAGCCTCTAAACTAAGCAAACACAAGATTATCTGCTAGGTTATGTGACAAAGCTCACCTGCACACCCACAAGGGAGCCTAGAGAGACAACAACAGGAGGCTACTCCCTGGCCCATCACAGGGGCCATCAGCCCAGTAAAGAAAGACCCATCTGTGCAAGCCCAGAGGAGAACAGCAGCACACAGTGGCAGGTGGGAACCCAAAGAAAGGACTCCTAAGGAACAACAGCCTTGTCCATGCACCTCCCTAGGCTGTCCCAGAAGAGCTATCAGCCCCAGTCCAGGAATGAAACCCATCGCATGAGTCATGGGGAGCAGCTGTCCAGTCACCTTTTGGACTGAGGGAGTTGCTGCCTAGGGATGGGACATATTATGGGGTCTGGGGCAAAAGCAGCTTGGGATTGCACAGGACTTATGGGATATTTAAGGGAGGGTCCAAAGACAGAACAAGGGAGGGAGTTAGGGCGATTAGTGGAGAAACAAGAGTGGAGCAATACAGGAATAAGGGGATGAAAAGGGCCAGTCGCACATAAATATTTGTCTGGTCAGTACACTTGCCTACCCATGCCCTTCATGTAATCAGTTCAGTCTGTCCTATCTTCTAATTAAATTCCTTTCTAACTCTTTCCTGGGTAAGGGCTCTCTGCTGTGTGCCAGTGTGTGCGTACGGGGTGTGAGCACAGCAACTGAGGTCCAACTACGGGTGGGAGGGCCCGTGTGGTACCAGTGACTGGAGTGAGTGCAGGTGTGCAAGTGAGTGTGTGATGGCTAATGCAGGTCAACCTGGATGACCTGGTGAGCAGCTGAAGTGGCCCGGGAGCAAAGTGGGGGTGAGTGGGGCTCCAAGGGCAGCTCTGGGTGTGAGAACACCTGCATATCTCTAGGGGTGAGAGCACAGAAGGGTCAGCTATGGGGACCAGGACAGTCCTGGATAGGTCTGTGTATGTGTGTGTGTGAGGGTCTGTACCAGCAACTGGAGTAGGTCTCTGCCCTCAGGGGCTCGTATGTCCAGGCGGCCAGCTAATAGGCAGACTCAGTGTCTGAGCCCAGCTGCTGCAGGGATCTACCTTGTACGTATGTATATATACATTCTCACTAGCAGACCTCCATTCTGCCCAGTCACAACGGCAAGCAGTGCTGTGTCCATGTGGGTGCTCTGAGAGTCTCCCTGTGATCTGTGTGGCCAACCATATATATATATGTATATAAATAGCATATATGTGTGCTTTTGTGCATGGGCCTGCTGGGAACACATCTTCAGTTTCGCTGCTGGCTGGACCTGGGGACATGGAAAGGCAGCAGCCTTGCCCCTCTCAGGCTGTTGGTTCTGGCTTGATATGTTTTCCTCTATCAGTATCAACTGGTACGGTGTAGAGAAGGAATATTTTCTGGAACATAGACAGTCATAAGTATATATTGATTCAAAATTCAAGACTTGTTGAACGTTATTTTACATTAGACAAAAAAGGCAGAGATATTAGAGGGAAATGTCTGTGGTACATACTGACTCTTTCACTAAGATATTCATTCAATGAGAGAAACTACATATAACGGAGACAACGTACTTTGTGAGGCAGCAACACTGGAATATATGCAACAACAAAGAAAACAACTGCTCATTTATAGATATACTGTAAGGTGTATTTACAAATGGATGTATAAGGATACCACACTACTGTTTAGAGGAAGCATCCAAAGCAAAGTTCAGCATGAAAATACGTAAGTGTCCATACATTGGATAAATGTTTACTTCCAAGTGATTATCCCACCAGTAAAAGTGTCTTTCTATTTCTTTCATAGAATTAGAATAACTGAGATTTGCAGATGATAATAGTGTCATTGATAAAAGAAGATATTTCAATTTAACATATAGACAACAGAAGAAATCTTTGCATTAATTGAACTCAATAAAGTTTCTGTCAGCATTCTTACATAAAGGCAGGACAGAGGGGAAAACCAGCTACTGAAAGGCTCCTTAAAAAAGCCTTTTAGAATCTTATTAAAACAAAAAAAGCTATATAATGGATATTAAAAATGTGAGAAAAGTTATCATAGATAAAGAAAAAAACCAAAAGACAGTAGCAAGAAAGCCCAAAGTATTTTTTTTCCTTTGAAGTTACAAGTAATTAATATTTAGACCATAAAACTTTGCAACTGTTATGATCTTCAATATTTCCAAGTCTGTGGCTAGTAAGAAAAAATGTTTTCTTCTTTTATTTTCTTCTATTTTTTTATCTTCTGTTTTTCTTCTTTTTCAGTCTTCTATACAGTTCTGATTTCTGTGCAGAGTCAAAACTTTTTATTACCCTTTATTAACTAATTTTGCTTCATAGAACAAACTCTAGGTTAGACAGTAGATCATAAGAGATAACAGTGAAAACATCCCTGTGTAAAACTGTTAGAGAGGAGGAGAACTAAACCCTGCAGAGCTGCTTCTTTAGTAGAAAGCTCTGAAACAGGCACAGATTGATGAAATGGGATCCTGACGTTGAACTGTAATATTTTTATCATAGCATTTCACTGAGGCATTCTCCATTGCATGAGCTTTTGTGTCAGAGACTGCACAGTTAACTCCTGCAACAGCACTTTCATAGCCTTGTCTACTTTACCATTTTTATAATTCTCTGCAAGTTTCCTCACCAGCATCACAACTAAATACAGAGAAGTGGAATTGTAGCTCCAAGGTTTTCTAAGAAATGGTAGGAAACTCATTAACAGCATGAACAGCCACTGAAACAAAACTTGTACATTATCCCATAAAAGGATATTGGACATTTTTTATGACAAAGAAAAAAAAAATTGCAGCACCTATGATAAAAAGAGAAAAAAATCTACAACAAATATTTAAGCTAATCCATAAAATGCACTTGGTGAATCACTGTGCCATTGTTAGAAGGCATTGGAATACTAACTCAGGGATTAGGCAAAGAGGAGCTAAACCATGCAGTTTTCAGTGAGATATTTACATGGCTGGCATGTGTTGACTAACCAGATTGCACATTTCTGTAAGCTAGTTTGTAAACGGTTTCCAAAAAGGAACACCAAAGAGGTTGTCAAATACTGGTAAGTCGGGTTAGGCATCTTGTATTTCAAAATAGCCTGTATATAAAAGCTCTGTTAAAACAAAGATGCAAGAGGGGGCAGAGGAAAGATGCTTTTCCTGCACTCAGCTAGTGTAATGTAGCAGACCTTTAAGCAGAAAAATGTTAAGGAAAAAAGCACAGCAGTGTCTTGGCAACATTCTTAGTTATAACCTTAAACAACCATTCATTCAAAATGTCATGGTTATTAAAACAATAGTAAGCAGCTTAACAATGTGAATAAGCGGGAAACAAGATTGCTGCCATAAGTCATTTATTTGCACCTTTATGTGTCCCATCTTGTCAAAAGGATTATCTGCAAAGAAGTTAATGCTCACCTTTCTTTCTAAAACATGCAGTCATATTTCAGTTAATACACAGAGACATCCTTATAATAGCTTCTTAACACTGACATGTCTGGTGAGGGATGACATGGGGCATCAGCTCCATTGTATCTAAATACAAGGTAGGTCCATCAAGGAACCAGCCATCTGCTGTTCTTGTTACGTTTGAAATAAGGCCTCCTCTTGTAACACTGTGTCACCAAAATCAAGAAATATGACATCCAAATGAAACATTCATTGAGACATAACACTTCTATTCTGAGAAACCGTATCCCATTGTCTGCTGTATAACAACGGACAAACACTTCAGAAGAATGGCCATTTTAGGCTGAAAGATGAAGCTTGTGGAAGAACCAGAGGGGTTGATTTGTCCATACCTTACTTTAGAGTGGAAATCAAAACAGAAAGTGTGCTTCCTGACTGGAAGTCCAACTGTCCAAAGATTTCAATGAAAGAAATGAGAACCTTTGGAAGGTTGAAAACCAAAACTTTCAGAATAATACTTATCTGATAACGTGTATTTTCTTTTCTTAAATATGTGCAATTAATCTTTGCTACCTCAGGTTTGCTCTTTCACCCCTAAACTGGACCATTAAATTTTTTTTCTATTATCTTCAGATAAGAAAGATGCTTTCTCAAGGTGAATTAAAAAACCTTGACAAGAACTTAATGTAAGTCATAGAACCTTTCACTGTAAGTGTGACACAAATTCCTAAGAGCATTGGAGAACAAAGCACATATTTGACTTATGCTGAAAGAAAGGACAAAGAAGTTGAAACACACCCTGGCATTTCTGGCAAAGAATCTGGCTTAGGTTTCACAGAATCTAGTCTTAGCAGATATATATATAGGTATGTCTCCTTTGGGGTGAGCATATTACACACTTAATTCAAGCTTCCTACTCTCATATAGGCATTTTTCTTTATGCCAATCTGTGGGTGACCACACAAAATCTACACACATTATATACATTAAAAAACCCAACAACTCCTTCCCCCTCCCCATTTTTATGATCACCTTCATTATACACCAAGAAAAATGGTGTAAAGTATCAACGACATTGATAGTAGTTTAGATATTATGCATGTAAAATCAAACATTGTTTTAAAAAGACTTATTAACAGAAGTGATGGGTTATAAGATTATTTGATGTGGAGGAATGACTGAGTGAAAAGGGGCATGATTTGATTGCAATGAGCAATCCAGTCTTTGAGCTAAACAAAGGTCCCGAACCGACTGTGAACTGTCCTTGGACAGCTTAAGGGTAAGGGAGTCATCATTTGGCAAGCAAGATAAGCAGCACCACCTGGGAGTAAGGAGGAATTGTTGCTTGGCATGGACAAAACGTTCCCACCAATTATGTGAGCATTCCAAGCGTGTAAATAAAAGTTGTAATCCAATCGTATGGCTATCGCTAGCTCATGCTTTTGCTATTTGTCTATATATACGGTGTGAGAACTTGAATAAAGGGAGAACGATCATACTCATATTGAGACTCCGTCGTTACTCCGTGTCCGTCTCCCACTCCGACATTTGGTAGCAGAGAGCGCAGCTAAACGCGACTGGGCACTCCGACAATTTGATACTTCTCAAAAAAATGAGAAAGGTAAGAAATATTAATTTAAATCTGAAAATAAAGAGTCAGATTATGATACTGGTATCTGTTAACTTGTGCTCTCTGCAATCTATATCCCAAACTTATTTTCTTTCTTAACTATTTTAGCTTTTTTAGTAGTGAAAATACCAAAAATTAATTCCAGAATTGAGAAAATATCTTCATTGACTTTGTCCTTCAAAAAAATACTTTTCTGAGATACTGATTTGGACTAGCTAAAGACTAAATTTTCAAGTTTCACATGTTTCTAGGAACAAAATAAAAACCTCAACCTCTACAGGACCCCAAATACAGTCCAATAAAATTCATTTAACATTTCTTCTTTTTCTTCTCCTCCTCCTCCTCCTTCTCCTTCTCCTTCTCCTTCTCCTTCTCCTTCTCCTTCTCCTTCTCCTTCTCCTTCTCCTTCTCCTTCT
>VYXH01006304.1:41812-55290 GCA_013397275.1 Burhinus bistriatus | reverse complement strand
TTTTTTTTTTTTTTTATGACTGTACGACGTTGCTGAGCATTACGAAACTTGGGACTCATGAAAACGCTGGATGCAACTGATTATGCCTTTCTAAGTTTAGAGTTGCATTTAACATTGACAACATTTTAATCTTTCAGTGTGGAAGGCATCAGCCTGCTTCCAGAAAAGAAGTGAAACCTCTAAGTTCATGCTCCCTGTAAGTATGAGCTCACAGATCCTTAGTAATTATTTAATTTACTAATCATCATGAAGCAAATTTCATAGAAGGGTAAAAGTTTTAAAGATGGTTATGCTCTTACAAGTGTGATGCAAATATGTAGCTTAGGAAAGAAAAAAGAAAGTAGAAGTATTATAATTGCTGAAAATATTTTAGCATGCTCTCTCATGGTATTAGACGTCAGTGAATCCACACACACCAGGCCTTGCCACCCTCCTGTCAAATGTGCTCCACTGCAGAACCTCTTCAATTTTGAACAGCCAGAATACATGAAAACACAGTTAGTTGTGGTACCCACTGATTTAATATTCACTTACAAGAGTATGATTCTAATAATTTTGATTTTCCTATGTTGAGCTTTTTTGACACTGGCGTGAATTGTCGTCAAAAGTATGATTTCTGAGTTTGGCTGGGATGGAGTTAATTTTCTTCATAAGTTTTCTTGCCTTTGGTCTTCCTGTTCTCTTCCCTGTCCCACTGAGAACTTAGCTGCTGACTAGGGTTTTCCCACAGCACTACTACATCTGTGGGTGTTAAATGCTTTCTGGAGAACCTTATTTTTAAGATCTCAGGAACAATGAGCTGATTTTTGATACCTGTCATAATGCAAAATTTCTGCTGCCAATCACATCTCTCTAACTTACATGAATTTAAATTTTATTCATGTGTTGTCTCTTGCCACTGTACCTTTATTCCAAAGGCTGTTTAAAGTCTCCTCATTAGACTTATTTTATAAAGCTTATTCTATGTTGCAAAGTTCTGTGGAATTCCATGCTGTATGTAAGGGACACTATAAATTTAATCCACAGATAATGGGAAATCAATGTTTGTGTCATTAACCTGAAGCTGTAAACACAGAACTTTAATAAGAATGTGAAATATATTGGGACTTGAAACAACACAGGTGAATAAAGACATAAATACTTAGAGTTGGCTGCTGTATGTATGGTATTTTGTTAAGAAAGAAGGAATGTAAATTTCACCTCCTCCTTTATATAAATAAAGTCCCTGGGAATCTTAAGAACACCGTTATCCAGAATGCTGGAAATTAATAAAGAAAAACAGAATATCTTGCAAATATCGAACTGTTATTAATCAAGCAGAATTTCCCCCATCTTATAATGGAATATTGTTATGAGCTTATTCTTTAAAATATAGAACCCCATTCCAAAAGAAGTACTACTACCTAGTTCATTCCTGATAGGGGCTAATGCAAAGTAGAGGACTTCTATTAACTATTTCTTGGAATAAATTCTTTCTAAGGCTAAAAGCGAATATGCTTTTTATACAGAAAACAAGTAACAAAGTATTGCAAGTGTAATGTAGAAATATCAATTGCTGGGAAATGAGATCTTTCTGGGTTAGGAATAATGTCCTTGCTAAGACAGAAGAGGGTGAAACAATTGCATTGAAATTATTTGTTGACTGATTTTGCCCTACATTATTAAAAAAAAGACCCCATGCAATGCAATGCTACTGATACCAAACAGAGGTAAAGTGTGAGGCCAAAAAATGCTGCGGGTTATTTGCTTGTTTAATCATTTTATTTTCCTTTTCAGCATTGCCAAAATGAACGCTGATTCTGAGAGAACAATGAGACACAATGATTAAGGGCTATCTACATAAGAATACTATTAGTACCAGGACCAATTCAAAGGAAACTTTTTAAAAAACTACTCCATTGTACACCTGAATATGAAAAGAATCCCTTCCTTCTCTAACTTGTGTTCACTGATACACCTTTAATGCTCTTTTTTCCCCTAAATCCCCTATACGTAGGGGATACAGCCATGTAAGATACAGCTGTTTAGGTTTTATGACAACAAAGTCAACATGTCTCTCAACAATGAATTTGAAATATGCCACCAGTTAACTCAAAGTGCTGGTGTGTCAGCTACCAGTACATTTAGTGCCATGCACAATAAGATTTTTATAGGTCTGTAGCAACCTTTTTTTTTTCTTCCATTTAAGTACATTTTGAATTAAACTCTCATCCATTTTCTTCACACTTTCTACTCACTGAAATACCTGGCAAGTCTGTTTTTAAAACTTCTGTCCTTACACTATTGTAAAGCACTAGTGTTTCCCTGGTTTCCTCTAGCACATCATGTAAAGAAATAACTCTAATACATGGCCTTCTGTGAAAGCCCATTCAGCTGCTGAAAGTCTTTCCCATTTGGCATTTAGTCCTTAAAAGCTACATCCTAATAAGTATTTAAGTTGACTATATATTAAGTGCTGCAATGCATGGTTTTTAGGTACCTACATGGTTCATTCACCTAGTCTGCAGCGTTAGGTGCACAGAATCCTAGACAGGGATGCTGCTTGCAGAGACATCCAACAGCTGCCCGTTTATTCAGGGATCAGAGCCTTTCTTTAGCAATCGTATGTAAAACTGCTCCTCCCCACATGACAGCATCCAAAATGCACATAATCCAGTCAGCGAAAAACCTATTGGTTTGGTCCAATTTTCCTTATCCACACTGAATATCTAGTGCTTTCTGCTGATAAGCACTAGCTCTTCAGACGTGTCTATCTAGTAGAAATTCTGATGTTATGTATTTAAACAGATTTAGGCCTTCTGAATCTAGTCCTTGCCACAGCGGAAAAGCGCCCTTTCCCTAACTTAATAACCAGGTTGTTCGGCACTTTTTCTAACAATTAGGAAATGTAAGTTTAAAGTTTTGCTGCTGAAGAATAAAAATAAATAAGGATTTCTGCAAATACTATAGCTTAGATGTAAAGGCATGATTGATTGTTCTTTTGAATGTGTGTTTTAATGAGTTTGGTAATCCATAAAAACATATAAGAAAGTTTCCATGCTAGTAGGTAGTATTTTGTACGTCAGTCCTACCAGTTTATACTGGTCTATAGTGTAGTATATTGTAGCCTGGTCTAGTCTAGCAATAGAATCAAATGTTCATTCTTTAGGAAAATATGAAACTTAAGGAAGAAGACAGGCATATACTGGAAAATTCTGTATTGTTGTTTACAGGCAGCAGATGCTATTTTTTTCTGACACCCAGGGTAAATTAAGCGTCCAATGATGGTCTCTCACCTATTCAGTTACAGGGGACTAAAAGCTGTACTTGCTGTTCTAACTAATGAAAGAAATGAAGAGGGAAAACAAAATTATGGTCTCAACTTTATCTATACCACTCACTGAAATACACAGACAAATATTTTTGAAATTAGTTATGGTCACCACAGTTATATAATTTTGAAACATATTCAATTAACGATAAAATATTTAGTTTGGATTCCAGAATTTTAGCATGTAGAGCAAACTCAACAGAACCACTCACAAGACAAGGCTAAACTATATTTTCAGGAGAGCTTCGAATGGCACCAAAATTGGGGTGACATAAATAGATAAGGACACACAGAAAATACATGCAAATAGGCATGTTCCAATCGTGCAAAAATGGTTTCTCGACAAAAAGAAAGTTAGTGTCTTCTATTTCTCTGCCAGTTCCCACTTCAAGATTTCAAATTATAATCAAGTACTTGTCTTTACAACACCTGGCAGATGCCTGGTAAATAAAGTATTTTATTCCATTTTTCAGGCTAGGTGAAATGAGTGTCTTATATGGAAGGAGAGTAGAAGGTAAGAAATGCTAAATACTTGGTAAGTAAGAACTATCTTATTGAAAAAATGGAAGCAGAAGGGTTGAGGATTCTAACAATTAGCTCCTCTACTAATTGGTATTTTTTTCTTTTTTATATTTTATTTGAAGAATCTAGTACAGCATCCTCAGAAGCAAACAAATAGATGAACATATAGAAGTCTAGTGTAAGAAAGCTGCTTAGGATCTGTCTATAGCCAATGGAAAAGAATACTTTCAGAGAGTAATTCATCCCATTCAGAGAGTTCGAGAGGTGATCTCTCTTATAAGGCAATTTATCCGATCTGACACTGACTAATGACTGTCGGGGGCACTTGAACTGAGAAGTTGAACTAAGTGTCTAACTTTTAGGTAGTTGAAGGTGGGTAAAATATATCCCACTCCAACGTTCTGTGGAAAAAGTTATCTGTAGCAATTAGTAGACTGACTAGCTGCTGTCAGTCAAGGTTTCTAGCTCAGGCTTTCTAATAAGGCAATCCATCTTCAGGTACATGAGTGATCCTTTAGAGGTGGTCATTTTTTCTGTTAATTAATAGGGATACCTAAACAATCAGCTTAAAGTAAATGCCACCTTTGGGTGGCTAGAAGCAGGTGAAATTAATTCAATTTCAAGTGATCTTAGGACAGTAAATCCTTTAAAACTCATGGCTGTGTAATTCTTAGAGGAGCTAAATTTCATAATGTTCTAATTTCATCCTGTTGTTTTTGAGTATCTCATCATTCTTTGCCTTATTTGTCTCTTGTTGAACATAATGGGAGGCAGATTCTGGCTGAATCTGTAGGCATTAATATTTTCTTTTTTCTTCCAAACATGAAGTACCTTCTGGTTACTGGTGGGTGTGTGCATGTGGATTCTAGTGATACAAAACACTCCTTCTAGCAGAAAACTCAATCATTTTGCTCATACAGGCAGTGAAATTTCAAAAGTAGAGGACCTGTGGCCACAGTAAAGACACTCCAAGAGGAGTCCTACACCTATCAAGATGCTGCTATTACCATTGATGACAGTAAGAGAAAACAGATCTGGCAGAGTTCTACAAAAAAAACTTACTACCTTGTACTGAAAAATACTGTGTTTATATTTGCCTTATTCCAAAAATATTTGATTATATGACTATTGGAGATATGTACTGAAGATAAAAGTGTGCTTAAGAACCCTTTAGAATAAGAATGCTTTGAAAATGAGGAATGTGACATCTTTTCTACATGTAAGTGAATTTTGCAAAATTTGACTCTGAAGTTTAAAGGTAAGGAGTATGGAAAAGAAGCTAAGAGGAACTAAGGGTAAGACTTAAACATCCAATAAAGCAAGAACATGAAAAATGTATGTTGTTATATCATCTCTTAACATGCATGATTTTCCATTTACATCAGTGGAATTGAACATGTTTTGTATAGACAGAAAACTTTAACATAAACAATCCCATGAAAGCAAAGCAATTAGAAGTTATACTTGAAATAAAATTCTGTCTTTAACACACTCCATTGTGTATAGGTTTAACAGCACAGATGGTATGCTACTTGAAATCATTCTTTTCTGGTGTCATTGACAATAGTTAATTGAATTAAGTTGTGGGTTTCTTAACAGTGGGGAGGGAAGAAAAGAATCCATGAATGTTTGTCTCTTTAATGAAGTAAACTACTTTCAGGACAAGTTTCCTAGATAGTGTCTTTGGTAATTGAGAAAGGCAGCTGTCATGATTATACTGAAACTTTGATTCAGACATACTAGGTAGAAACTTATGGCAATTATATTGCATGTATTATCTTGGCACATTATATGATGTCGTTTAAAGTCTATTATTCCACAGCTCATTGGTTTACCAAAAAGAAAAAACAAAATCTTTTCCAGTTTTGTAAAGAACTTGATTTTTAAAGGTATTAATTGTCTACAGTTACTCCCAGCAGTTGAAGCAAGGCCTGATTTTTATTTTTAAAATATTCATGTTACGTTTTTTGTGGGTTTGATTGTGACAGAATTTGGTATGTGTTATATTATAGTTCCACATCTGTGAAACAACAAGAAACTCTCTTACATATAATCAAATCCCGCTAACTCCATGGCTTTATTCTGATCCTGGGTCAAAGAGGTCAGAATCTTGTTATATTTTTAATATAATAAAAGAATTGATCCTCATAAGTGTTAAGAGACATCTTGAAGCATTTAAAAACAGCTTGATCCTCCCACTAAATAATGAAAAATCTTATTGGAAATAAATTCTTGATAGGGGCACCTTCCCATACTATTTCCTTCCCTTTCAAACTGAATTTTGAAGCTTATTGCCAATATTTTGCTTCAGGGATTTTCAGGGAGGTCATTTAAGGAGTTTAATACACATACATGATGTGAGTATACTTAACTGCTTCTTAAAACAGAAAAAAAAAAAAAAAAAAACAAACAAGAAAAAAGAAAGNAAAAAAACAAACAAGAAAACATATGGCTTCTCTAGCTGAATGCTATTTTATTTCTAGCTTTCTCCAGCAGACTTTCCAGTTCTTCTAACTTGACCCTAAAAGTTATTGATTATTTTATAGAAAAATACATTTTTTTTATGTTTTTAGGGGAATTTCTTAACATATGCAAGATATCTGGATGTTAGCTACCATCAAATCTGCAAATGTTTGGTGTTTCTTCAGTGCTAACAGAGAAATCCTTATCTTCTTATGAAGTTCTGAGCTGCATCTTTTGCTAGAGAATCTTTACTGTCAATCTTCACCTGGAAAAAAAAGGATATTAAGCCTATACTTGCAGTTGAACTACAGCATAAAATTGCAGATAAACGAAGCATTCCTTGTTTCATGGACTTCAGGAGCAGCTTTTCTTTTTTCTTAAGATTTAATTGAAGATTTTCATATATGCATTTTTATCCAAAGCTACGGCTTTGAAAAAAAAATATGACAATATTGATAAAATACTGAAATATTGTAAGTAATTTTCTATATATTTTTATTTTTGGAAAGCAGTAGACATAATAAAACTATATCTTCAGGTAATCTCTTAGTTTTGCTGATCCGGATTCTCTTGACTGTAAAATGGAACAAGCATTATTTTATTATATATTTTGCTTTCTATTCAGACGTCTCTAAGATGATTAACTTTGGCTCTGAATCTGAAAACATTTTGTCTTATGGGTAACCCCTAAGTTTAAGAAAATAACCACCATAACATATTCTTAGATAATATCCATATTTTTCAAGGTTTTAGTAAGATTTATCTGTCTCTTCTAAGGTTTTAGAGGATTTCTGGGTACACTATTTGTGTAACACCAAATTATCCTGGCCAACCAGTGGCCCTCTGCCCATAAAGGTCATGCTTCAGGAATTCTGCATATATAAGGCAGTGATTTTTATCATACAGAAAAATTTAACAGCATACAAAATACAGTTCAAGGGAACAAAGAAAGAAATTAAAGAGAAATAAAACCTAAGTCAAAGGCTCTGTCAGTATTTGCTAATAAGCATGCTCCAAGTACCAGTAGAAACTCAAAGAATTCCTTGTACATTTCACAGAGGGAATTATGGTTCTAATTCCAATACTATGGAAATATTTTTTCTTACTTAACAGTCCTCCTGCAATACTTGCATGAGTCTATTTTTAAAATCAATGCTTATTTCCATTTTGTGGCCTATTGTACTTTTAAATGAATCCAGATTTAGAAATAAATAACAAACTCTGTCTCTACTCATGTTCATGCAATAAACAATCCCAACTATAGTATTATCAGAACACTAATATTACATTTGGGATAGGAGGCCCTTCATTGTTGGTTCTCTGCCTAAAACATTGGAAAAATAAATGTAGTTCTTTTCTATTTTGTCTAAGATTTATCTCTAATTTAACACTGCATAACTGTCTGGAGGTTAGCAGTGAGTAACTTCAGTATAGTAAACAGAATTTTATCATCCAAAGACTCTTTCTGTTTCTGGAAATCCTTTGCTTCTTACCTCTTGGAAGTTTTAAACTGCATGTGTTATAGTTTCTCATAACACCTCTCCTAAGTTTTCTTTTATGTTGGAAATATTTAATTTTTCCTTTTGACTGGTAACGGTAGACACTTCATGAAAAATGAAATTATCATAAACTTTCTAGCCCACTTTCCTACATCTAAGAGTGTCTTTTTTTCTTCTTTATTTTAAAGATAGAAAAATTTTTAGATCAAGACACAAACTTGTTAGCCAAACTCAGCTTTTGGACAGTTGCTTATTAGTAGCAATGAGGTAATATTAACAGTAAACATCATCTTTAAGCAAGAAAAATAATATTAAAAATTCCAGTGATGTTCTTACTTCATTTTTTCTGAAATCAAACATCTATAGAACTTCATTTTCTAAGCAGATTTTTAATTTTAAAAAACCCCTATAAATACAAAGCAATACTCCAGCTAAAAATTGTATTACAAACAGCACTAGACCAACACCTAAGTCTTCAAAACTTACATTGTACTGCTTTCTTAGGGATTTTACTGATAAGACTTTCAACAGACCACCTTGTAGACACCAGAATCGAGCTAGAACTCCATAACTAGTTTAAAACCCTTTAAAAAAAAAAAGAGAAGGTAAAGTTTTGTGGTGTTCAGAGTTCACTATGAGAGCTGAGACTTGAATAGTAAGCTAATTCCAGTAGATAGCAAATGCAGTGTGTAGAGAAGCTAGCCGTAGGGATTGTCTTTATTGTGCTATTGGCATTCAAAGTCATGTAAACAATTACCTATTTCAGCTGAATGTCATCTAACATATGGAGCTAATAGCTTTATGCCCATTTTAAATCTAATCGATCTTTAACTTGGCTGTCATTAGGTGTGAAATTAGCAGGTTTAAAGCAAAATAAAATAATTCAGGTCTGAAAGGACATTCAAGGAAAAACTTAAGCCTTAACTTGTAATATTCACTAGAGAAAGACAAGTTTTCCTGGCTCCATTAGCAGTGCTTCTTAAGGGCCACCACACATTCCTCTAAAGACAGAGTTTAACTTCAAAAACCAGCAGGTTTACATGGGTGTTACAGCTGGAGGATTTCATTTCAGTGGAAACATACACTGTTTTTCCTTCCCCAGCCACACTCAGTGAATATTCTGTTGCAAAGCTGTTGGGTGGACGGAAGCAAAGGGGTCTGAGAAACAGTGGCCAAGATAAAATGTACTGAGTTCATAGACGTACGGAAGACTTCCAGATTAATTCAAACATAGCCATTTAATTGATGAAGGCACTGCTGCCTCTGTCTGAAAGATTGAGAGACAAACTACAAATCTGTGTTGAACTTTGCTTTTTTCCATCAGGAACAAATAATTTTCCTTATGTGACCTTTTTTCTTTTTTTAACAGTATGAATTTTAATTTTTAGTCACTCCTCTGATCGTGATCAGAGGAGGTTCTGTAACGTAGCATAAAGAATTCTAACTAGCAGTTTCTAAACCTGATGAATACTAACAACAAAGTGTTTAACAGAGCCTGCTTACTGTCCTGGGAGAAGCATGGAAGGTGTATTGGCTTTAGAAAATGAGAGGCTATATTTTTCTAAGTATTAACTTTCCCAGCTGTAATCAGTGAGTGGTCTCAGTGAAGCTGCTTAATTTTAAATGAAGTTCTATTCGTAAAGCTGAACTGCCAAGCAGAGCTGCAGGGGGACTGAAAAGGTCCCAAACTCATGTTACAGAAAATAAATAAAAGTACATTCTGATATGTTTGTGAAAATAAAACTTTGTCTTCATCCTGAGTTTTTCATAATAGCTGTCTGAAAAATTGTTCTTTCATCCATAAGAGTTCAGAGAGCCTAATTCTGGTCCATCAGAATTATGGCAGCAACTTAGCTGATCTTATGGACACCAGAATCTGGTACAGAGCTAAAAACAGTGGTCACAGGAAGAAAAGACAGTAACTGCGTTCTTTTGACTGTTCAACTTATGGTTGGAGAACTCTTCCAGGATGAATCTTGATTCAGTTCTCTCCTCTGTCTGAAAGTACTTAAGCCATTTTTTCTCACCTTCCAGAAGAATATCCCCACCCTTTCCTTAGTTTCAGAAGTAATTCAGTTCAGAAAAAAAAAGGTTTTATATGTGTAGAGGCAGAGGGGCAGTAAAAGTGAAGAAGGAGATTTACTTCCCTGAACTGGTCCCAAATGTATGGAATTTGCCTTCTTGAAGATTTATTTATACAGTCTATAGTCCTCATGCATGCTATACCACCAGTAATCGTGGACACACAGACTAACAAGATCCTGGCTGATCCGTTTTCCTACATGTAAACCTTTATTGACACTTTCAAACGTACCTCTCCGTTTTCAGGCAATGATTTCTCCTGGAGCTTCCATAGTCCAAGATACTTCTGCTACCGGAAAAACTCATGTAAGGAACCTATGGCAGCATGCAATTCCCTTCCCACTGACCTTACACTCAAAACTGCTGTGATCAAAGCATGGTTCCATAGCCCAGTGCCACAGGATGCAGCACAACTGTACTCCATGCCTGGGACAAAAATTTTTTAATATAAAAAAATTAACACTTTTGTAGACTGCAGCAGTGATCTTCCCTCCACCAGCTGTATGTCCAGTGCTACTAAGGGTGGCACATTTGAATGTCTCCAGTTATACATGGCAAAACCCACATCAGTTGTGCCCTGAGCGGTTTAATAACTGACTTACAGATGGAAATGAATTTTTTTTTTGCCATACATTCGAACATATATAAATCCACCTTCTCCCTCAGATTATGACTGTATATTTACTTTTGGGAGACACATATGGAGAAACACTAGAGTTTAGAAAGCAATTTTTTCAGGAACAAAACATAGTCCTGCATATGACTGGAAAATAACTTGAATGCAGAAGAAAGCTTTAAATGCTGGGACATCCACATGCTCCTGCAATATCAGAGCAGCTAAAGGGTTACAGGAATAGCAGTGTTGCTTTTGGGTAGTGAAAACAACAGCTCGATTCCACAGTTGCTTTATGACTAGCCTCAAATCACTTGCACTTCTTAAAGCTGAAATTTTACATAGGATTTTGTGTTGGCTGAGCCCAGCCGCACTGGTGTGTGATCAGCTGAAGAGACAGTGACCAACATTTGTACCTCTTAAAAACCTATGTGATCAAAAAATATTACAAAGTTCTGACATAACACTGTGAATGTTGTCACATACGGTTTTAAACCTGCTTTTGAGCGCCATTTACGATTTAAAAAACCAATGTTTTGCTTAAACTAAAGAAGAGGAAAAAAACAATTAAATTGTATTATCATGATTTGTATGGCCTAAATATAATTCATATATTTCCATTTAGCATTTTTCTACCTTAAAAAAAAAAACAACGCAGATATTAGGTTTTTATTGAACATACCAAACTGCATGTCACCTTGTGCAGAAGCAGATGCAAGTTAGATTTATAAGAAATGTCTCTAAAGATACATTTCCAATGGGATGACAGATTCTTTGTTTTCCAGATAACTTGGATCTTCTCAGTGGCTAAAGCAACTTTCAAGATTATACTTTAACCTGATTTCTGAGGTCATTTACATACTATTTCCACTCTGAAAGCAAATCAATGGTACCTATCTCAAAACATCCTCTAGCAACTGAAAACATAGAGAAGTTGGAAGAAGAATGCAAAAATAAATGTTACCAAAAATGCTTATCTTTATAAGAAGAACAGAAGATTTTTTTCTGGGGCTAAGCTCTGGTAAAAATAAATGCTTCAGAAATATCTTCACTTTGCAACTAGAGGAAATAGAGTAATGGTTCTTAGTAACTATGCAGGAACAAAAGTTTACAGAGGTATCAATTCTAATTCAAGTTTCCATGGCTATTGCCTTAACTCCAAGTCAACTAAGTGTGTAGTCAGGGTGCCACAAGGTCCAGCATCTCCCCATGTGCTAGGAGTACTGGAGGCTCCCTGGCATCAGTCAGGGCAGGGTCTGGCAGCCAGGGCCCATCCCACTGCCCCTGCCAGGAGCTGGGAAGCCAGGGGGGCACCGGGCCAGCCCCAGCTCCAGGCATTGGGTAGCTCCCTGGGAACAGGGATGCACCAAGTATGGGCTGGGATGTGGGGAGCTGGAGACCAGACCTTCTGCAATGTTGCTGGGGCAGGGGCTGACAGTTCCAGGGGGTTGACATGGGGTCCTGGGCCATGGGCAGGGTGGGCAAGGACAGGGGGACAGGGACAGTCGGTCCTGCAGTGCCCTCAGGACCGGGATAAAGTGTCGGTCCTGGGTATAGCCACAGGACTTCCTCAGAGCAAAGATAGCATTTAAGGGAACACAATGTTTATATGAAACTGTGAGCAACTTATTTTTTATTCACAAAACATTAGAAAACTTGTTTATTTTTCCTCTAAGGCTGTTTTTACTGTTTCCTTCCTCCCAAAGTGCTTTGCTCTTCAAGCCATTACTTTTTTTTTTTTCCCCTTAAACAGCTTCATTTAGAATATATATAACACTATCTGTTGTACCATGCTGCTTAAATTATTTACTATCAGTGTTCTTTATTGAAACGCAAGAAAAAGTTTATTCTCAGAGAAATGAAACAACTATTAACAGTAAATTGGACTTCATTACATTTTCATAAGTCTTGATTTAAGATGATTATAAAATTAGAACTTCATTGCTATAAATGCAAATGTCTTCTTCCTAGCTTATTTTATTATTAGTTTATTTTTACAGCCCCCAGTCTTGTCAGAAAATTGTGTGGTTAGTAAATTATTTTTACAAAACACACTGTATGTTTCTTTTATATGCAGTCAGTAAGAATATAGGATACCTGCTGGTTCAATTATTTTATATAATTATGTTTTTGACAAAATTTCTTTTGGATGGATTCAGTTGTTATGCAACTTAATGTCAAAAACCGTAACGAATGCACTGCTTGCATATAAAAAATGCACTAAAAAGCCAAATGCCTTAGACTTTCAAGAGCTCAATTTGGCACCTGTTGGAAAGACATTTAAAAAGTGGTAAATCTCCCTGTATTTTTTCTCTTTCACGTACTTTCAAGGGCCTGACTAGTAAGTTCACAACTGCCAAACAAAATAGTGTCTCCTTTTCCTTTGGTCTCACACAGACCTTAAGTAAAATCAAATTGTTCCATTCTGTGGATTAATTTTCTGTTTTCTGGAATCACCAGCCCTGTCAGCACATTAGTCCCATGTCCTCTTCATGTCCCTTTCTCATCTTTGCTAGAGAATGACATTAGATGCTGCATCTTTTCTAGAACTGTATGCATACAAGCTGGCCACCCAGCAGCTTCTAAACAAAATATAGTACAAATGCAGCCCAGTCATAACTCAGTAGTCTCATCTTTACCCAACTCTCAATTCTCAGCAAACCTGTATGAACATAGTTTTTCTTGGGATTTCTTTAATTCAGTCAGTGTATTCAAACTTTTTTGCAAATAGGTGGAGAATGAAGCACAGAGTGAGATGACACAAGCTAAGATCTGTGTGATTATAGTGTGATTACATAAATTTCTTTTCCTTGGAAATCTCAATCATAAATCTCTGCATGTTTCTCCAGTTAAGCTTATCATACAAAATAAAATTGCATTCATGATCATAAAGTTAAATAAAAGATTCATTAATTGTGAGGCAGAAAATTTAAAGAGTATGTCCTTTGCAGAATTTTCCTTCCTTCCTTCCTTCCTTCCTTCCTTCCTT
>VYXH01006304.1:27686-41776 GCA_013397275.1 Burhinus bistriatus | reverse complement strand
CTTTCTTTCTTTCTTTCTTTCTTTCTTTCTTTCTTTCTTTCTTTCTTTCCCATGGTCATAAATTTCTTCATCTATGATTAGCTAACAAGTAAAGATCACATTTGTGAGGTCAGGACAAGTGGCACTTTGGTTATATATATCTATATACTGGTGTCATACATTTTAAATGCAGACTCGCATATGCTTCAAATACTGAATGTAAGTATCTCTTCAGGGAAAATTGGCATTGCTGGCAGAACACTTGTGACAACTGTTGCCAAATCCCATTTCATCTCAACATATGCAGAACTGGGATGAGATGTTGCAATGGGCACAAGTTGAGGGCACTTCTCTAGAATATAAAAATGTTTCATTTTATTCCTCTTTACTCTTTCCATACACTAAATTACTCAAACAATTAGCATCATGATTAATTCTATCTATTTCATTTGAATCCCATATTCTGTATTTACCATAGACAGGCATAGCTCTTAAGACTTTCTTGTCTAAAACTAGAAGTTTCAATATAGGAGACATGTACAAGAATTCTTATCGTTTATTTATTTATTTTTTTCTATCATTTCACCACCTTACATTCTTACATAGGGCTACGTGGCAATTAAACTGTATTGTACTTAGCTACTACTTTTGTTTCTCAAACTGCGATGTGACACAGTTACAGCTGTATCCACAGCTTTGTAATTTTTGTTACTGAAGCTGTTACACTTGAGATAGCAAAACTGTCACATATGGAGAAGCCTTTAGGCACCTACATGGGCTAACTCTCCACTTCTCTTTGTTATTGGCTCTTGTATCTTAATGATACAGAATACATTGTCTTATGTCTGCCTTTTGGTCTCATGCTAGCCTTTTGTGACACAAGTTCCATCAGCAATTTATAACAGGTGAAGTCTGGAGTTGCAATAAATTGCTGTAGAGTTATTAACCATTATATCTCTGTATAGATTTATCCATTAGAGATGTAGGTACTTTTTTCTTTCTTCTTTTTCTGCAATTCTTCTACACAAACATACTTATTTTCCTAGATCCAATCTTCTGAAAAAGAATTTATTGCTCTTAAGAGCAATTTCTACTGAACAGCATTCCTCTGCTTTTTGTTTTTCGGTCCTCCCTGGCTTGTTAGCCTTTTTCTATCAATTTTAAAGGGAGTAGAACTTCTTCCTGCAAGACTGCTTTAGCTGTTCCAGGTCCTGCTTCCTAGAGCACAATCTAGTGCATGAACAGACCAGTGCACAGCAATTGAGATGGTACAATTTAGGGAGCCATTTGGCTTCAATCATTGCTACCTGTTTGCTGGTATGTGATGACATCAAGAACTTCTATAAGTTACTGAAATTGTGGCATTATCTTAAATATGTATACGTACACACCACACGTGACTGTATATACATACCCTTCTAGTTATGTATATAGGATTTTCTTCTTTCTTCATGTACATATATGTATATATCATAGAATCATAGAATCATTTGGGTTGGAAGGGACCTTAAAGATCATCTAGTTCCAAATACCCTACCATAAGCAGGGACACCTTCCACTAAACCTGGTTGCTCAAAGCCTCATCCAACCTGGCCTTGAACACCTCCAGGGATGAGGCATCCACAACTTCTCTGGGCAGCCTGTTCCAGTGTCTCACCACCCTCACAGTAAAGAATTTCTTCCTAATGTTGAATCTAAATCTACTGTCTTCCAGTTTGAAGCCATTACCCCTCATCCTATCACTACACTCCCCAATAAAGAGTCCCTCTCCATCTTTCCTGTAGGCCCCCTTTAAGTACTGGAAGGCCACTATAGGGTCTCCCTGGAGCCTTCTCTTCTCCAGACTGAACAACCCCAACTCTCTCAAGCTTTCCTCATAGCAGAGGAGCTCTGATCCTCTGATCATCTTTGTGGCCTTTTGGACTTGCTCCAGCAGGTCCATGTCCTTCTTATGCTCGGGGCTCCAGAGCTGAAAATAATACTCCAGGTGGGGTTTCACAAGAGTGGAGTAGAAGAGGGAGAATGCCCTCTCTCGACCTGCTGGCCACGTTTTTTTTGATGCAGCCCAGCATATAGCTAGCATTCTGGGCTTTAAGCATACGTTGCCGGCTCATGTTCAGTTTCTCATCCACTGATACCCTCAAGTCCTTCTCTGCAGGGCTGCTCTCAATTCACTCATTGTGCAGCCTGTATCCCAATGTTTGGGATTGCCCCAACCAAGGTGCAAGGCCAGGCTAACTTGGCCTTGTTGAACTTCGTGAGGTTTGCATGGAACCACATCTCAAGCCTGTCAAGGTCCCTCTGGATGGCATCCCTTCTGTCTAGAGGGAGGCATATCAACCACACTACTGAGTTTGCTGTCATCGGCAAACTTGCTGAGGGTGCCCTCAACCCTACTGTCCCTGTCCCCAACAAAGATGTTAAATAGCACCAGTCCCAATATCAACCCCTGAGGAACACCACTCATCACTGGTCTCCACTTAGACATCAAGCCATTGACTGCAAGTCTTTGAGTGTGACCATCCAGCCAATTCCTAATCCATCGAGTGGTCCATCTGTCAAACCCATGTCTCTCCATTTTAGAGGCAAGGATGTTGTGCAAGGCAGTATCAAATGCTTTGCATAAGTCCACGTAGATGACGTCAGTCCNCATTCTGGGCTTTAAGCATACGTTGCCGGCTCATGTTCAGTTTCTCATCCACTGATACCCTCAAGTCCTTCTCTGCAGGGCTGCTCTCAATTCACTCATTGTGCAGCCTGTATCCCAATGTTTGGGATTGCCCCAACCAAGGTGCAAGGCCAGGCTNTCTGTCATCAGTCATCTCTCTGTTCTCCATGAGCCTTAGCAGAATTTCCAGGAGGATCTGCTCCATGATCTTGCCAGGCACAGGGGTAAGACTGACTGGCCTGTAGTTCCCCAGGTCTCCCTTTTTTCCCTTTTTAAAAATGGGGTTATGTTTCCCCTTTTCCAGTCAGTGGGAATTTCACCAATTCGCCATGACTTTTCAAATATGATGAAGAGTGGATTAACAACTTCATGTGCCAGTTCCTTCATGATCCTCAGATGCATCACATCACGTCTCATGGACTTCTGCACATTCAGGTTCCATAGATGGTCTTGAACTTGATCATCTTCTACAGTAGGCAGTACTTCATTCTCCCAGTTCCTGCCTTTGGATTCTGTGAATTGGGCGATGTGGCTGGCACACTTGCCAGTGCTCGAGCACAGCCTCCTCCATGTCAGTTGTTGCCAGGTCTCCCGTTTCACTCATTGGCGTGAGGGGTGGGTGTGGTAAAGTTTCTTTCATCTTATGTATATTTAGAGAGAGAGAGAATATATATACATGCACATACATATATTGACATAGAAAATTTAATACTAATTCAAATATTGTCTAATTATCTCTATTATAAAAACATTTGCCTGACTTTGAAGGTGTTGTTACTCCAAAGTTCTGGAGTATACGAAGTAGAAAATCTTTCCATTGTACAGGTAATGGTAATTTTTAATAATACTTAAAAAAGTTTCAAGAGATTTGGTTAGACTTAGATTTTCTTTGATGGAGGGGAGTGTTTCCTTTGGGTGGGAAGTGTTGCTTTTTTTCTTGCACCTATAAAAAACCACTTCACAGATAATTTCGGAATCCCTTTAAACTTTTTTTTTTTTTTTTTTTGGGGGGGGGACACGACACCACCAATGAAAAAACAAAAGAAACCAAAACCAAAAGTAATATTCTCAATTGCTACATGTAAGATCACACAGGCATGCAAGTTTTTGCCCCAGATAGGTATTTATAAAATGAAGACTGCACTGCACATGCATTAGTTATGCAAGTTTTCTAACTACGATAAAGTAAGTTACATAGTTAAATGACATAAAACCCTCAAGGGCAGTTTACCTACTCTTTATAGTACACAGAGAACAACATAAGTTTATATGGAATATTCTCAGTACAAGGACAGGTAAATTTGACTTATAAAATACAATGGGCGTTCACAAATCTTCTAGATCTCATTTGGGTTGAAAATACACTGAAATGTCCAGAGTCTCTGAGGCATATCAATAACAACTTTCAAACAAAAAGCAAGATTATTGCATCTTACACTGTTGCAGGGATGGAGGAGGAAAGCACAATTTGTCTGGTATGAATTGTCCTTGGTTTTCAAAATTAGGTTCATCCAGTTCTAGAAATGCAACTAAGGAGGTGTTTTTAAAGTTTCTAGTAAAGGTCATATACTCTAACTAGGCTTATTCATTCTGGGAATGGACTATTTACCTACTTAATACCACTTAAATGTTCCTTAATAATGCATTGTGTTTGCTTCAGTAAGCCTGCTTGCTGAATCATTACACAGTCAAAATTATTCTCTGTAGGAAAGATTTATCTTCTAATGCATTATGCTGCTCCCCCCGACTTTGATGTCTATTCTAATGTGTCCTCATTGATCAATTTAACCTCTAGAAAACTTCTGTTTGTATATTTGCATTTTGGAGACTTATTTTAGATTTGTCATGCATGATTACTAATGTTATTGAGTCTCTCTCTAATGAGGATAGTACTAGGAAATTATCTGCACCTCTGCCAATAAATATGTATTAGTTACCCACCTACAGCATTCATTGACCAGAGGGATGATTTGAGGTGTATGTGCACGAAAGGTATAATTGTACATGAAAGGTCCATACATTCATAGATACATTCTCTTAGTGTAAACTTGGTCTCTCTAGCTACTGAATGTTAGAGACACAGAGCTAAGTTTTCAAAAGTACATTATCATTGCCTTTTTTTTTGTTTAAACTACCTAATCTGCCTGATTTTCAAATTGTATTTAAACTAATTAAGGATCTGATTCACCAGGTGTGGCAATAGAAAGAGGGATAAATATCGTGTACTCCAATATCTTGATTCATCATGAGGGTCAGGAGTAAAACTTATGAAGTACATGCTGGGACTAGCGGTGCCCAAAGATGGTCATAAAGGAAAAGTGAGCTAAACACCTAACTTTCACAGGTGCCTCTGAGTTATCATCCAGTTATATAGCAGGAACTTTTAGTTTATGTCTTTTACCCATTAATCATTGCAGTGGTATCCTAGCTGGACACCTCATATTAGCAATTAAGAATCTTATCGGAGAAAGGGATATTGAACAAGTTTTTTATATAATTTTTAAATTTTCTTGGAGTTGGTTTTTTATTTATTTTGAAGATTAATGGTTTCTGTCACAGTTCATAAATCTTGATAGAAACAGAATAAATCATAAGATGGTTTCCTTAAACAACATCTAGTTCAGGCTTCATATAAAGTTTGTATATGTCAAGAACACTGACAGTGCATGTACTTGTACTGGGCCTATCTGTTCTGTCCTGAGTTTCATATTTAGAGTCTAAATTCTTAGGGTCAGGGACTGTAGTACTTTTGCTTTTGCATGGCAACTGGCATGCAGAAGTCTTGGTCTCACACTACAGCTCCTATTTGCTGTGACAGCACAAATAGTTAAAATCCTTTTCTCTCTGTTATTCCTCCATTAGTCTTCATTTTATTTAAACAAGTTTTGGAAGTTGCGGTTGCACTAAGGTTAGCTCTGCAGGCTATGTGATAGTCATAACTAATCTAATTATTTGCATAATTCCACCTCTAACTATGTTGACAAGTTATTACTTATCCAGATATAAAATTCACAGAAACCAGCCATAAACAGTTGAAAACCATAGTAGAACATAGGGAAATCATCACTTCTCTAGAAGAAAAGATAAAAAACCCCCTTGTTTGAAGTTAGATATATATTTCTATATTCATTGTGACCTTAAAAATATAAGTATTTCCCATATAAAAGCTAGTAAGTTACATGTGTAGATTTCTCAGTCATACCTTATCTTTCACATATTTATCTAGTTGGTATTTTCTATGAAAAAAGACAATGCTGTAAAACCGTTGTTTTACTTAGGTAAATATCATGCTATTATTAGATTAAACATTGAAAGTGAAATAATCACGGCCTGTCCAAAGCTGATATTTTACATTCGTAATACACGACTTCTCATTAAAACCATTTTCATCCTGTAAGAAAGCTTACCCACAGGACTATTTCATGCCTATGAACACTTTTAAATTGTCACTGCTTGAATCTCTTTAGAAACAATACAACAATTTTGTTAAAGGTTTACTCTGTTTCAATTTGGCAAAACAAACTCTGTATGGGTTTACTTCAGAACAGCTTGTAAGTGTGTGCATCACCATGAGGGACAGGAGGAGCCAAAAGATCAAGAGTATCAGACTAAAGTTGGAAAGTGAGATGAGAATCTGCATCCCCAACCTTTGCGAAAAGCTTACAATTCAGCTAACGAGGATGTTAGTCAAATGAGAATTGCATGATTATTAGGCTATGGTTATTGCTTAGGCACAACAACTGACAAGTTCATGTCCTTAGATGTTTTCTTGCTCAGCAAAATGAAAAAGATATGCATGTAGTATACATGGGGTAAGATAAAGCATCTCAAGTCTCAGCAAGCCCACAGTCTATTGGGTTAGTATCAGAAGTACTGCCTTGCAAGTTGTATCTCCATTACACATCATCTAACCCTGATAGCTACCTACTCACGGGCTCCTATCTCGCAACAAAGAGGGAAAAGCATTATCCAAAATCTAGAGGCAATCTAGATTATATCAGCAAAAGCAAGTTGATTTGGATTACAGGGGTTGAGAGGGGTATGCGTATAACCAGTTCCTATGAAACATCGCAAAGAATTTTTGATGTTGGCACTGAAGACTTTTACTTCTAGTTGGCTGCTGTGAAACATACATATTTTATCCCTGTATGTACCAATTCATATATGTGAATTATTCTAGTGATAAACCAGGACGCGGAAAGAAAGTTTACAGTCTTCTTTGGCCATTTATGACTTTGTTATGCATATCTAATGCTTAAATATATATTTTAGTAGCTACCCTTTCTGTCAAGTTAAAATAATGCATTTTCTGTTCATTAGAGTAATTAAATATTTCTATAGTTTTATCTATGTGAGCTTTATTATGCAAGATATTTAAGCATATTTAGCATACATACAAATGCGATCAAGAAATTAAAATGTGATAGGATACTAACTTCAAGAGTTCCTAAGAAAGCACATAGCACTATATCAATCACTATTTGTCATAATTACAGCTTTTATTTTGTGTCAGTTATGACACTTCAGTTTCTTGTAATAAAAAATGAAAAAGATGGAAAATGCTCTGGAATAGAAGCTGGCATATTCTAAACTATTTGAAAGTAAAGTTTAAAGACATTTCATTTTTTTTATGAAGTCATATTAAAAACTATATTACACTTTCCCACAGCTAATTTGGCAAGAAAAACTTACTTTTTTTTTTTTTCTGAAAGTAGGAATTTACCTTTTGTTGCATAAAACACTACAGAAAGAAAATGAATTGAACTGTTGCTCTTAATCTTACAGTTTCAGAGCTGACCATAGCTCAAACACAACTCAAGTAACACATTACAGAGGCTCAACAAGAGTGTATTTTAACATATTTCTTCCTAAGGGACAAAGAGGGGAAGAAACTTCTCTCCTGAGTCCTTTAAGTTGTTTCCGGAAAGGGTGGTCATTAGTCTTATATTAAGGTATCTTCTCCAAAATATGGTCAGAATTATAGTAAGTATCTGTTAGAGAACTGCTCAATAGCCTGCTGAAATGTAAATAAAGAAGCCTGTGACAGTGCAATGAACTGACACTTGTTCTACAAAGAAATAAAGAAGTATTAGAACGGGAAGTTAAATTATTGGAAAGAAAATTAAAGTTCACAATTTATTTGGATCTTCCTATAACATGCTGGAACAAATGCATATAAGAAGGCTGAAAACACTGAAAGGATGTGAAAATCAAGATCATATTGAGAAGCACAGTCAATCTTCACATGACTGTTCATGTGCTGGAAATCATGAGGAGCACATAAATGTCAATAAAGCTCACAGATCATAGAATTACCTGGGTTGGAAGGGACCGTTAAGACCATTGAGTCCAACCATCAACCTAACACTGCCAAAACCACCATTAAACCATGTCCCTAAGCACTATGTCTACCCATCTTTTAAATACCTCCAGGGATGGTGATTCCACCACTTCCCTGGGCAGCCCATTCCAATGCTTGATAACCCTTTCGGTGAACAAATTTTTCCTAATATCCAATCTAAACCTCCCCTGCAGTAACTTGAGGCCATTTCCTCTTGTGCTATCACTTGTTAGTTGGGAGAAGAGACCAACCCCCACCTCTCTACAACCCCCTTTCAGGTAGTTGTAGAGAGTGATAAGGTCTCCCCTCAGCCTTCTTTTCCCCAGACTAATCAACCCCAGTTCCCTCAGCTGCTCCGCATAAGACTTGTTCTCTAGACCCCTCACCAGCTTTGTTGCCCTTCTCTGGACATGCTCCAACATCTCAGTGTCTTTCTTGGAGTAAGAGGCCCAGAACTGAACACAGTATTTGAGGTGGGGCCTCACCAGTGCCGAGTACAGGGAGATGATCTCTTCCCTAGTCCTGCTCACCACACTATTCCTGGTACAAACCAGGATGCTGTTGGCCGCCTTGGCCACCTGGGCACACTGCTGGCTCATGTGCAGCCAGCTGTCCACCAGGACCCCCAGGGCCTTTTCTGCCAGGCAGCTTTCCAGTCACTCTTCCCCAAGCCTGTAGCACTGCATGGGGTTGTTGTGACCCAAGTGCAGGACCCGGCACTTGGCCTTGTTGAACCTCATACCATTGGCCTTGGCCCATCGATCCAGCCTCTCCAGATCCCTCCACAGAGCTTTCCTACCCTCAAGCAGATCAACACTTCTGCCCAACTTGGTGTCATCTGCAAGCTTACTGAGGGTGCACTTGATCTCCTTATCCAGGTTGTTGATAAAGATTTTAAAGAGAACTAGCCCCAGTGCTGAGCCCTGAGGAACACCACTTGTGACCGGCCACCAACTGGATTGAACTCCATTCACCACTACTCTTCGGGCCCAGCCATCCAGCCAGTTTTTTACCCAGCAAAGCATACACCCATCCAAGCCATGAGCAGCCAGTTTCTCCAGGAGAATGTTGTGAGAAAGGCTGTCAAAGGCTTTACTAAAGTCCAGGTAAACAATGTCCACAGTATCCTCTAATCTATCCAGATCTCTCTGTAAGGCCTCTCTGCCCTCGGGATGGTCCATTATCCTCATTATTTTTTGGTTCGAGTTTATAATAGTACCTTTACTATTATTTTTTTTTACCGACTAACTCTTCCCATAGAAGTAATATCTTTTGCATTTCTACATCTCAGTTTTAAATTTGTACAACTTTCCACAGCTCTTTCAGAGGGAGAAGGAGGAAGGTTTTTGACACTTGATATATTTTTGCCATTTAAATGATGGCAGCCTGTCAAGGTAGTTTGTGTTTCGTACTGTTCTGCTGAATTTGCTTTTGGGAAATGATGTCATTTGGTCCTAAAATTCTGTTTTCTTGTGTAAAATGAGAGATTTTTGCTATATTAAATGTTTAAAACAAAGCAGCCCTAGATTCTCCAGAAAGCTGAGAAATAACCAATATGCTGTTATATAATTTGATTTCTTTCCTTTCTCTCTGCTCAATAGCACAAAGGTAATAAATGATAAGAAAATTGTAATAGTTAAAAACTTTGTAAATGACATTTCTACAACCAGTCCCTACTTTTGCCGTATATTTTAAAAATAGAAGGGATTGTGTTGATTTTTGGTGTTCTTGTTGAAGGTATAAATGATTTTTAAAGTGGCAGTGGTTGCATTCACTGTAGAAAGATCGCTCTTGCTACAGTTTGGGAGCTTTTGCTGAAAGCAGATTTTGCTACTGGAATTAGACACGGCAAATTCTCAGAGTTTAGCGGTTTAGTTTCAAAACATAAATGACTAATTCAGAAGTAGCCAAGAAACTCTAAGCTTCAATTTTCCCCAGTGCTAGAGACTGAAATACACATCTTTGATGCCTGACTTTTGTTAAGCTGTAGTAGTGTAAAAGCATTTCTTCTCAGTAAAACTCTGTTCAATAAGGTAGTACAGTACAGAAGACTTTTAAATTCTTTTTTTTAAAAAGTAAAGAGTTGATCTAAGTTGGCATTCTCTGAAAACAGTGGGAGCTTTTCAGTACGAATGGGGTTAGCTGTATATAGAATAACTTTGAAAATCCCTACAGTTGCCCTTATATTGCTTTAACTGTTTCTGCACTTGAGAGGAAATGTGACATATTAAAGTACAGTATTTTTATATTGGTACAGCTGTATACAAGTAAGAGTTTGTATATATTATTACTCAAGTGATATAATTTGTTTTCTGTTTTTCTCAAGCTCTACATGCAAAATAGTTATATTAGGATAAATACTTGACTGGGTCTTTAAATAAGAAATTTATAGCAAATGTGCTGTTCTATGACCTACATCTAATTCAGCAAAAGGCCTTTCATAACTGGCCTCAGAATTCAGTCACAAGAACAACGTACTTGCAGTTATTTTAGTATTTGTAAATATTAAAACCTGGTGTCGAGATCACACTTGCATACGCTTACAGAGTAATATTTGCATTGAAAGTATATCTAAACCATTCTAAGTGTCCATTGCTATTTGCTTTCCTTTCTCTGCATTCTCTTTTGTTTCTCCAAAGCCAATCCCTTTTCCTAAGTTTTCTAAATTCTATTTTAATTCATGTTTTCATTCGTATTTGCATCAGTGTTAGGCAATCATGTTAACCTTTTTTGTATTGTTAGCAAGGCACTGGTTTCTTCACCATACTCCAGGCCACACGCCAAGACAATTTCAAAAGCAGCCTGATGCTCCAGGAGTACACAAGCCTGCCTCTGCCATGTTGTAGCCGTGCTGAGCTGAGTTCAACAGCTCTATTGCAGTTTCTAATGGCACTTGGCTTTTTGGAGTTTCATAAACACACTGGGTGTCCTGGTTTGAGGTAAAACAGGACCAATTTTGTTCAGTAACTTTTCTTTTTTGCTAGGCCTCTTCTAACTGCTGAAATTAACAGCATGTTGTGCAGAAAACTGTTCACTCTCAGAGTGATCAGATCCATGTTTATAGTTGATGCCAAGGAATGGGATGCAGAGAGGCTCCTGCTTATCCTTATTGCTGTAACACCCAAGGGCAGCTAACTGTGTTACTTGCCCTGTTGGAGGGTTGGAAGAGGAAAAGCGCAGAGGGGTCACACCTGCCGGGAGGATCGGACAGGACAGGTGACCCAAAACTGACCAACAGGGTATTCCATCCCATCTGCCTCATGCTCAGTATAAAAGTGGACGGATTAAAGGGTCAACTATCTTTCCTAAATGGCTGGCATCCGAGGAGGACCCTGTCTGTTCATTTGCCTTTGATCCCAATCCTCAATCGAGATCCAGAATCCAATTCCAGTCTGTCACTGAGTCCAGTCTGGGACTTCCCCAGTGCCTGCCGGTGATGTGATCGTCAGCTTGGGAGCTTGATACAGTTTTGTACATATTTCATTATTTTATTTTTATTATTTTATTATTAATATTTCTTTAAAGCGGTTTAGTTCATTCTAAACTCATAAATCTCTCTTTTTCTCTCTCTCTCTCCTGCCTCCCTTCGAAGCGGAGCAGAAGAGAGAGAGAGCATCTATTGTTCCACCGGATTGGGCCAATCTGACCCAAACCACGACACTGGGTTAGTTAATATATGAGATTCTGAAGTGGGAGATTCAGTCTGAGGGAACCTGTGGATAACTGTATGACCTTCTGAGGGTTATCTTTGTCCAGGGGAACTATGTCCAGTTCTCTCTTGCCATTGGCCTGATCTTTCATCTCTGCTTATTTCCCAGAAATGCAGTCTGGTTCAGTAACCCAGTTTTGACCAACTTATGATATTCTTTTGGCAGTTCCAGTTGCCTTTGGTTGTCTCTTCTCTTCTTTTCCCGCAGAGACACTTCTCACAGAACTCCACAGAACACCACACCGGGTGGCAGTCTGGAGTATTCTTTAATTTTTCTCTGATCCGTTGTGCTAGCAACAGCTGTTTCTCCATGCAGGACCAAACAGAGGAGTAAAGAAGACACTGAAATGAATGCTCATTTATTAACTCAGTAGAGAGTGGACCTAAAAAATCAAGGCACATTTTTATGTTCTACAGCAGTTCTTGTTGCTGTGCTCAGTTTGTCATCTATTATAGTATCATCTGAAGCAAAACAGCCCTGGGGTTCCCATTAATGTTTTAACCATAATACACCAGATAGAGCACAATATTTTTTTTTTTTTTCTCCTCTGTAAGTACTATATCAATAGCTTCTCTATTACACACCAGAAAGTTGTCCATCACTTTTGTTTGTTGTCTTAAGATCCGAAAACTTTTATGGTTATACAGACCTGGAAAAGCAAACTGCTTAAATAAACTGTGTGGAGCTTCTGGGATTTGCCTCTATGTCTCTTCATGGTACTATCATTCTGTAGTAGCATAGTAACAACGCAAAATCTGTTATGCTATAGCTAGCTGGACCACCATTTCTAAGGAAGGTTCTTACTGTATATTTCATTAGTCATTAGCTGTTGCTGCATGGCAGCTTTATTTTACTAGGGATAGTTTCTTCTTTAAGCATTACTTCGATTACTAAAGATTAATTCTGTAGGTTTATCATGCCTTCAGATTCTTTAAGATAAGAGATTTTTCAGAGCTGATAGTTGTGATGTAAAACTTGGTTTAATTTGAAATGTATGATTCATGTCAGGCCTTTGTGCCCTAGCATATAGGGGTTGTTTTCTTTCTGCTACCTCGAGATATCATGACTTGAACAGGGATTGACAGAGGACAGGAATTGACAGAGGAATGCACATCTCTGCAGGATATCAGAGTCTGTGTCCAGCAGTCTACGCCTGACAAAACAGTTGAGGTATATGAGAGAAGCTTTAGAGTTGGTACATGCAAGCAGAAAATATTATTAATGAAGGATACCAAATATAAATGCAGGTATTTAAATTTAAATGTAGGTGTTACAATGCCGAACAAAGTGAACTTCAGAGGCAGGAACAGAGGGTAGTGGTAGTCTTTGTTCCTCTTATCTAGTAACAGGCTTTGTTCTCTCATTATCAACGCAGATTTCCATGAAATAAGATCAGACCTGACCTTTTTAATCACTTAAAAGTCATTTTTAGGCAGGTGGTCAACCTCAGTTTCAAGAGGTTAGCAGGATTTCTAGCATCAAGTATCCCCTCTGTATGTGTTCAGCATACCCAATACGAAATTTCAAAAAACATGTCTTTCCCCCTCCACTTTTTCCCTTCATGTCACTTTTTGGCAATACTTAAAGAAAACTTTTTAGTGTTATCCTTTCTTTCTAATGCATTTCTTCATGATGATGTTATCTGGGTTTATTTCTACTTTGATGTAGTCTGAAATCCTGAATTTTACTTTCACTTTTTCCTAAAGAATAAATATACTTCTTACTAAAAGGTTTGACACATTCCAGCCTCTTGGATTTTTGTTCATATATCAACAGGTGTTCAAAGACTCTCAGCTCCTAGTTGCACCAGGAAATTTTAATCCATTTTATTGCCCAGCTACTGAGTACTGTGGGAGCCTGCTGGAAATCTTTGCAGATAGTTTTAGATTTTTTTTTCAAGGTAGTCAAAACCTTAGCAAACTTCAGCCACTCAGTGGTCAACTTTGTCTCACTTTTCACGTAGCTTAAATATACTGAACAGCTCGAATCCCAGTACAAATTTCCACGGTATTTAGTTGCAATCATCAAGGTTGGGCCCAAAGAGTGGCAGTGAATGGAGTTCAATCCAGTTGGTGGCCGGTCACAAGTGGTGTTCCTCAGGGCTCAGCACTGGGGCTAGTTCTCTTTAAAATCTTTATCAACAACCTGGATGAGGAGATCAAGTGCACCCTCAGTAAGTTTGCAGATGACACCAAGTTGGGCAGAAGTGTTGATCTGCTTGAGGGTAGGAAAGCTCTGTGGAGGGATCTGGAGAGGCTGGATCGATGGGCCAAGGCCAATGGTATGAGGTTCAACAAGGCCAAGTGCCGGGTCCTGCACTTGGGTCACAACAACCCCATGCAGTGCTACAGGCCTGGGGAGGAGTGGCTGGAAAGCTGCCTGGCAGAAAAGG
>VYXH01006304.1:0-27602 GCA_013397275.1 Burhinus bistriatus | reverse complement strand
AGGGACATGGTTTAATGGTGGTTTTGGCAGTGTTAGGTTGATGGTTGGACTCAATGGTCTTAACGGTCCCTTCCAACCTAGGTAATTCTATGATTCTATGATTCTAGAGAGTTGGGTGATCACCGACTGCATGAAATTAAACAAGAGCAAGTGCTGGATTCTGCACCTGGGACGGGTTGATCCTGGTTGTACGTACAAATTGGGGATGAGAGGCTGGAGAGCAGCAAAAAGAGAGCTTGGGTTTTAGATTGATGGCAAGCTGAATATGAGTCAGCAGTGTGACTTGGCAGCCAAAAGGATCAACCATGTGCATCAAGCACAGCATAGCTAGCTGGTCGAAGGATGTGATGGTTTCACTTTACACTGCACTGGTGCGGCCCCACCTCAAGTACTGTGTGCAGTTTTGGGTGCTTTAATATAAGAAGGACATCAAACTAATAGAGTGTGCCCAGAGGAGGGCGACCATGATGGTGAAAGGCCTTGAGGGCAAGGCTTATGAGGAGCAGCTGGGGTCACTTGGTTTGCTCAGCTTGGAGAAGAAAAGGCTGAGGGGTGACCTCATTGCAGTCTACAGCTTCCTCAAGGGGAGCAGAGGAGAGGGAGGTGTTGATCTCTCTCAGGTGACCAGCAATAGCACACAAAGAAATGGAATGAAGCTGCACCAGGGGAAGTTCAGACTGGACATTAGGAAAAGGTTCTTCACTGAGAGGGTGGTCACTCACAGGAACAGGGTCCCCAAGGAAGTGGTCACAGCACCAAGCTTGTCAGAGTTCAAGGAGCATCTGGATGACAGTCTTAGCCATATGGTTTAGTTTTAGGTAGTCCTGCAAGGAGCAGGAAGTTGGAATCGATGATCCTTTGAGATATTCTATGATTCTAAAGGACAGATATTTGTACCCTTCTCTCAGCTTTGATCATGTCATTAACGAGGTTAGATTGTGTGATTATAATCATTTTTCATGTCCTACAAAATCTATGGATGACTATGCAACTGCATGGAGTCTTATTGAAGCAGCTGGGATATCTTGTTCATATAAACACAAGTGAAAAATAAGGATTGTTCTTTACAACTAGCCCTTACTAGAGTTTAAATAAAGGTAAGCAGCACTTGTGATGGTGCAATCAAAACTCACCTACTTTTGAATATCTAGCAAGAGAATCTCATTTTGGAAAATATACATATTTTGGAAAATGAAATGCAAAGTAGGGAATGAAGCTTGTTAGAAGTAAGAAAACATGGTTTTAAATTATAGTGCAGAAAAAAAAAAGACATTTTTAAATGTAATTGGTTTGTTAGGAAATTTACAGCACCTCTAAAAGAGTAAGTCAAGCAAAAGATGATTTGGCAGCAGCTTCTAGATGAATACGTGCAACAAATCAGGAAGTAGAGTTACTCCTTGAGTCTACAGGGGTAACAGTGTTGGAATAAACTGACAGAGCTATTACTGCCATTGCTCTTTTCCAAAAGAGTACTGTAGTCTATCATAAGGTACAGTCACATTTCAGACTGGATCACACTGTGACACAACAAATTCCCCAGCAGAAACCCAGCTACAGGTGAATCATTTTCTTAGTGCTTGCTTACCCCATCCATTCTAAGCGCCATTTCAATAAAATAGAACTGTTCTGCTTCATCTCCTGTTAGATACCAAGTTCACAACTCACATTAAGATATTTAATTTGTGTATTTGTAGACACACAACATCTTAGCAAGCAAGAAGGCATATGAACAGAGAAACCTCCAAAGCATTAAAAGGTAAAGGTATTTTTTGTTACGTGGGGAGCTGGAAGTGACTGGTGACAGAGTACTATTGACGGCATCAAAGACAGTAAGAAAAGCCAAAGGTTTTACTTATTCCGTCTTTGGACTGAGAATTTGGTGAGCTTTATTTTTTAAATTCTTTTATGTCATATGGATTTTACCCAAACTCTGTATGTCTGTCTAAAGCCCTCCTTCTGCGTAATAAATACCAGAAGTTAAAGATCATACTGCTCAGTTCATGTAAATATTTATTTATTTTAGAACAGTTAGTTCTTACCTGTTACATTACATACAATGTTACTTAGTATACAGTCTTCAGTCATCAATAACCTTCCCCCAACACATGCTATTCTTGTTATTTCTGTGTTATCATAACTATTTTTATGTTTCTGAAATATATATATACACACACTAGAAAGAGTAAAGTGCATTTAAAAATATTATTTCACGTTATGATTCTTGTCAAAATACTATGTTTTTAGAACAGAGGGAGAGGACAGTCAAAACACACTTACAAAAACTAACATATTTCTACCTTTGTAACACATTGCAGATTTTGGGCAGCTATTTTCCATTCAGCATGAGAAACTTTGCACCATATGTCCAGATCTCATTTAGAATGGATATTTATCTTATTTGGAATAACAACCATGAGAATTATCTGGTCCCCAATTATCTGGTAGAACACCAGCTATCTTTGGGTGTTGTTTTTTTTTTTTTTCTTTTCCTTCCAAAATAACACTTTGACTCTGCTTCAGTTAAAAAGACCTCCTTGCAGTTTCAGTCTTGGGCTTACCCATTATATTATGAAGTGACAACTTTGCACATATCCTAATAAGTCTTAAATATACCTTTCTCTTATATTAATATGTAACACATTCTAATCAGTGCTTGTGTTGATAATGCTGCCTAAAGAAACAATAAATTCTGACACTGCAGAAAATCAAAACTTCTTTTTTTAAAGCTGCGAATTAGGTGTTCTACACAGAACCAATATAGATAAACTTGCAAAGATGAGATCAAATCCAAATCCTATTACACAATGGCAGTAGCAAGAATACCAATCAGAGCAGCTGTTGGAAAAGGAATATTTGTACTACCCATGTTTTTGCAGATTATCTAAAGCAAATTCCCTCATGCTGTTGTCACTGAGCTGTTACAGTGAGAACCAGCAGATGGTTAATCAATCCCAAAATACCCTTCAGGAGCTACAACAGCTGTGTATGGTCAGCACAAGTAAACTCATCCAGAGTAAATGTGAACTGGGAAATGTGCAGCATGGAAACACAATGGTTTCCTATCCTTGTTACAATGAAATGAGTCTGCAAACATTTCTTAAGCTTTGAACTTTCCAGAATAAATTCAGTAAGATTTCTATAGCAGTCTTGTGTAAACAGTCTACATATAACAAATCCAAAACCAATTTATTAGTAGAGACAGTGTTAATTAAATTGAATTCTTCCAGGCTGAGAAAAATATGCCATCCACTAATTACAGATAACAGCCCTGTGGCTGTTAATTTGAGGAAATCTTTTAAACTTTCGAATAATTTATTCACCAGCATTCCCGTGTACCCACAAACACTTGTGCATACATTTGGGTTCAAAAAGGGCGGGGAGGGGGGGAAGACTTTATTAGACGATCCACATCCCATTGTACAGAAAACTGTACAGAGCTATTTCTGCATACACTGATGCCTAAAGCATACAAAGTTCACAATCTT
The DNA here is from genome assembly GCA_013397275.1 of Burhinus bistriatus. Classification (NCBI taxonomy): domain Eukaryota; kingdom Metazoa; phylum Chordata; class Aves; order Charadriiformes; family Burhinidae; genus Burhinus; species Burhinus bistriatus. Next base: position 24,117 of record VYXH01006304.1, on the reverse strand, counting down.
TCATGCTCCGACATCACAGACTAGGACAACAGAATGTGTCAGAAGACACATATGCTTGGAAAACAAAAAAATAATTTCTAGCAAAACATTAAAAAACTGTCTTAAAGTTCTTATTTCAATAAATTTAAACAATTCATTTTTATTTTGAAGTTTCTTTGCTCTTTCATAAATTAATCGAAGACTATGTTTTAATACATAAGTATTTTAAATGGACATGGTATCAGCAAAGTATTTTGAGATATCTTCCCCTGAAAATTTCTGTTAAACTTTCCAATTTAAACTTTGACTGAGTGGGAAAGAAAAAATTTGCAAGAGAATTTCCAGGAAATCTTATTAGTGAGCTCCAGAAAAGGATGACTAAGCTATGAAAATTAGGTGTCATCAAATTTTTCAAATTTAGGAATCATAGCAAGCATAAAAAACTCTCCTGTCCTGAGTAATAGTAAAATAAAAAATTAAATACCAGTGACTATGTAGCTTTTTACATGTTTTAAAAATGCTGTACAAACACACAAAAAAAATTTCGCTGTATAATATAGTGCTTTACTCAGTTCCCCTTTACAATTAGTCTTAATCAAGTCAAAACAGTTTTCCCAGAATTTAAGAATATCATAGGTAAAATCTGTTCTTTGAAAAGAAGAAGCACTTAAATTTCTCCATTGGCAAACAGTTTTTACATCAGATAGTAAGTTTTAAAAATTGCATTATCAAATGCATATAGAGTGATAACTCTGAGCAAAAGCTATAAGATCTGTTCTGCTTCTGATCCTCTATCACATATAATATTATTTCCCTACAGCGCTACTTTGAAGAATTCTTTTTCTTTAATACACTATTTGTATATTATATGCAATTAATTACTATGTTTTTTCTTGAGATTATTTTGGAGTCTATGATACTCTCTCAATTTTATCTCATTGCTCTTAATTATGCCTTTGGGGGAAAAAAAAAGGTTGTACTATATAATTCCTCTCTACAGTGTTTATGTTTCTCATATGTTTCTGGTCCTGATCTTCTCCATTAGTCATCCCTCAACCAAGCCCTCATTCATGTTTAGTTACTTCAGTGTTTTCTTTTAAGTCAATTTTCCCAGGACCTTAATCATTTTTATGCTATGTGAGAACAGTTATCTTTGGCTTTTCTGGGGCTCCTCTACCTGGAGAGAATGGCTCATTCTTTTTATGTCCTTACGAGTGTATATCCACAGTATAACAATCCACAGATAAATTTTTCAAGCAAGAGTACACATGTTTTTGTAATGTTATAAAACAAGGTATAAAGTTGCAATATTGAGCATTATTTTATTCCTGGATAGCTTATTTAAGAAATAATAAAAAATAACTTAGTACCCTATATAAGAGTAACACTATATCTCAAGGGTTTATACCTTATCCTGATTTAATATACATGGAGACCAAAAGAATTAACAGTACCCTCTTTACATTTCTGATATCAAATGCAGTCATTTCAATTATTACCTAATGTAAAGTGTCAAGTTTCATACAGTATTTAATGGATTTTCTTTAAACTACTTTCTGAAAAGAGAAAGTGTGTCTCTTGGAACTATTCACAGAGATACCAAAAAAAAAAAAAAAAGGTGAAAAAACCCACCAAACTCTGGAAAGAATGTAAAAACCAATAACAACGTCATAAAAACCTCAAACCCACAAAACAAAAGCGGAAATATCTTGATTCTGAAGTGTTTATAGTATAAACACCTGTTGTTGATACAATTTGTGAAAATGGTTGTTTTATTTTTGATAGAACAGAAGGTTAGTCTTCATCCTCAGAGTTCCAAAAATGAATGGAACAAAAGGAAGAGAATAGAGATAGTATGAGAGAACAAAGTGGGTGCATATACTAGAGCTGTATTGAGAATACTAGATCTGTTTATGTTCTTACAGGGTTCTCTTTGCAAAGAATGTATAGAGATAAATTTGAAAGTCCGTCAAATACCATTTTTCCCTTTCTAGTAAACACTATGATTCATTATTTTATTATTGAGAGAGCCCTCAGAAGAAATACTAGTCACAAAACAGAGAAATAAAGAATACCCTGACATCAATAAAACTGGTCAGAAGTGGATAATTTTAAAAGGGTAAGGTAGGGTGGAAGACACTCATTCAGGTTTTCTGATAATGAAGTATTTACCTTTGGCTTAACAGCACTGAAGTGTGCTACCTCACAGAAACTGTAGGCTGTGTTCTGTTCACCCATGGGGAAAAAAAAAAAAACAACAACACAGAATTCTTGCATTTCAGTCTTAAATTTTGTTCAAGGAAAAGCCTATCCTAAAGGAAGACTTTTCTTACAAAAACAAATAAACAACACACAAAACCCCCAAACATTCAGTGGGAAGCCCAAAACTATTCTCACTAATGAGCTCAAAGGAAATATGTATACACATGCAATCAAGATGGGCTACAAATGCTTAATTAAGAATAACTTAGTAAGTAAACAAGAACTCATAGAATCACACTGCTTTAAATGTCATGGTTTGGGCTGGGCTGGCCACTAAACAAACAACAGATGCTCTCTCAAACCAGGACTAAAATTATAAAGATGATGCCTGAAATGCTGAAGTCTGATATTTGTTGGCAAAAAAAAAGGAATCAAATCCAAGCCCCTTCCATTTTTCTTCTAGATTTCTCATTTTCCCATTTGCCAAGTCTTCAGAAAGCCAGTTACATCTGAAAAAACATAAAACAGAATTTTCTAGTTGGAAAGCACTGCTTTACATAAAAACAAAGACATTTTCTTGAAGGAAGCCATCCTTAACTGCTGATTTACCCACAAAGGTATGAATCTGGACAGAAGAAACTATACTGAAATCTCATTCTTCAGTGTGTTAGATTTGTTTTTGTTGTTTGGATTCACACTTTCACTTGGGAAGACAGAACATATGGAAATGCAATTGTACCAAAACATCAGAAAAGCAATTACATCAAAACACTGGAAAACCAATCCTTCCAAGCTTTAAGGAAGAACAGAGCTGGAAACTGATTTTGCAAGCTAGTTCTGTCTTGAAAACTAAACAATCATGTTTTTCTTTATCTATGCTGGAAAGATAAAGACAGACAACCTTGTAGTATGGAGTCCTGAATACCCCAAAGACTCTCCAGTTATTTTATTTATAATTCTGCTTTTCTGAACAAGAACTAACAATCTTCATTGCAACCACATCTGACATGCTCACAAAAATGTATGCTTTCTATGTGGAAGATAATTCTTGCAAGAAAGTTCTATGAATCACCAGTAGGAAGCATGTTTGTTTAATCAAAACCACATCTTTCAGCAAAATTACAAAGGTTGTGGAGGAGCAGGGGACAATGATGCTCAATGCTGGACAAAGGAGACTGACAACTGCTTCAGCAGATGCACCTCCACAAGCTTCATTCTTCAATATCATCACCTTTTTCGCACCTATTTCTCATTTCACAGTACAATTTCAACAATAGCTTTGCTAACTTCTACTCTTTCCCTTTTACTCTAGAACAAAGCAGGAAGTCCAGGCAGAAACTCTTGGCAACTTTTAGTTATGTCATCTTCCCTAACACAATACCAGTTGACTGGAGGCTTGCCAATGTGACACCCATCTACAAGAAGGGCCAGAAGGAGGATCTAGGGAACTATAGGCCTGTCAGTCTTACCTCAGTGCCTGGGAAGGTTATGGAACAGATCACCTTGAGTGCCATCATGTAGCACATACAGAACACCCAGGTGATCAGGCCCAGTCAGCATGGGTTTATGAAAGGCAGGTTCTGCTTGACTAACCTGAGCTCCTTCTATGATAAGGTGACCTGCTTCGTGGATGTAGGAAATGTGAATGTTGTTTACCTGGACTTTAGTAAAGCCTTTGGCAGCGTTTCTCACAACATTCTCCTGGAGAAACTGGCTGCTCATGGCTTGGATGGGTGTATGCTTCGCTGTGTAAAAAACTGTCTGGATGGCTGGGCCCAAAGAGTGGTGGTGAATGGAGTTCAATCCAGTTGGTGGCTGGTCACAAGTGGTGTTCCTCAGGGCTCAGCACTGGGGCTAGTTCTCTTTAAAATCTTTATCAACAACCTGGATGAGGAGATCAAGTGCACCCTCAGTAAGTTTGCAGATGACACCAAGTTGGGCAGAAGTGTTGATCTGCTTGAGGGTAGGAAAGCTCTGTGGAGGGATCTGGAGAGGCTGGATCGATGGGCCAAGGCCAATGGTGTGAGGTTCAACAAGGCCAAGTGCCGGGTCCTGCACTTGGGTCACAACAATCCCATGCAGCACTACAGGCTTGGGGAGGAGTGGCTGGAAAGTTGCCTGGCAGAAAAGGCCCTGGGGGTCCTGGTGGACAGCTGGCTGCACATGAGCCAGCAGTGTGCCCAGGTGGCCAAGGTGGCCAACAGCATCCTGGTTTGTACCAGGAATAGTGTGGTGAGCAGGACTAGGGAAGTGATGAGGCCCCACCTCAAATACTGTGTTCATTTCTGGGCCTCTTACTCCAAGAAAGACATTGAGATACTGGAGAGTGTCCAGAGAAGGGCCATATTGTAATCTGTTAGATTTTAGTAATGTTTCCTTTCTTGTTTTCTTGAACTAAGAAAAAAAGGTCCTGATTGGCAATGTTTTTGATAAAAGAAGCATCCACCGACACTTGTAGGGTAAATCAAAGGCCTCTGTTTTCCTTTAACAGCAGAACAAACACACATCCAAGAAAAGTAAAAGGTTGGTAATTCAAATACTAAATGAATAAAAGAGGGGGTTTTGTTGTTTGATTTAAAAACACAACATAGGGAAGCAGTAGATATTTGATTACTTCCTGCATTATAAAGTTAGTTTCAGCCTATATTCAGGACAGAACTGCAGCAATCATTTATTTTGGGATTTTTACTAAGCAAAAATTTGGGGAAAGAATATTTCATTCACTTTATTTTTATGATTACTTCATTAAGTTGTTGTAAAGCTTGTCTCAGACAATAAATTTTAGTTGAAAACATGAAGTATTTTATTTCAAGGCTGAAATGTATCATCTTGGTAAAATAGTTTTTCTTGATTCATTTTATCAAACCTATTAGCTGGAGAACAATTACTTTATCAAGTTCTTGTTGTTGATTCCAAAAACATTTTTCAGCAAAATGTGTTTAGTTCTCTTTGAATATAAGTAATAGTCAGATTTAGGGTAACTGGGGGCAGAAACATTTATGAAAGGACAGTAAATATTTTTCAAATCTCAGGCCCTTCTCTATCAGGTAATTAGAAATTGACCAAATGCTTTTTTTATCTCCCAATATACCCTTAATGCCTTCAAATCTCAAGGTTCGAGACAGGATATTGAATTAGATGGACCTTAAGTCTGAGCCAGTATTTCTATGTATATTGAGATTAATGAGCCCTGTAATTGCTCATGATATTAGGAGATTGATATTAAATTGATATATACTATAAAGAAACAGTGAATATGAGTGATCATGCAAATTTTAAAAAAAACCAACTTTATTCCAAATGATATAGTGGTCAACTAGTGCAGTAAAGTTATATTAGTTACTGCTTCGTACCTAGAAGCAGACACCAACAACATATAAATGCTTATGAATATACTGTGCAAGTATTTTCCTATATTTTTGTCTAATCCAGGAAATTCTGTACTTCAGCTAATGCCATGCCTTTGTACTTGCTAGTTGACAGCAGGTGTAGTTGATTCTTGTTTTGAAGTCAAAAGATTAATAGTGGTCAGATCCTTAGCTGCGAAGCACATCAGAAGAGCTTATTTTAGTGTCACTCCAGCATTTTTTCCCACAGAGAACATGGCCTTGAAGACAGAAACATGAACAAGGAAAGAAGCAAAAAGAAAAGCTCCTGGTTCATTAAGAACCCTTCTCAGATCTCTCACCCATCGAAGGACAGATTTCTAGCTTCTGCTAGAAAAAAAGATTAGTTCTTCTCTCAACAACAAATGTACAGATGTTATTAAAACTGCTCATGTCTATTGTTTCTCCAGTTCAGATTTTGTCCACTTTGCAGTAAACAGGATGCATGTTCAAATATCACTTACAACTTTGTCCATTAAATTTAAAAGCCCATGCCTTTTTTTCCTGGTACCGTATACTGTTATCACTAACCTTTAGCCATCTTTTATTGTATTATACACGGAATTGAAGGGCAATAGCAAAATAGAATGAAATTTCTCTAGTAATGTAATCACTAGCATAGCCTAACTATGTTTACATGACAGAAACAATGCACATTAGTTACCTAGTCTTCTGGAGTATGTCTACCATCTTCCTACAGTTTTTTAAGAAAATTAAGCTGATATAAAGCTCATGGAGTCTCAGAGGATGGGAGCCCATTCCTTGTTATGTCCACTTATTTTACACCTGGGTAACAAGTATCTGGATAATACAGCGACAAAGGTTTGCAATAAAGTCACAATACATTAAAAAATACCCATTGTACCAGGGCTATTAATCAGTAAGCGGTAGCAGCCTAGAAAAGTAAGAGAGAAAATTAAACTGCTATAAATGAAAGATAATGGATGTCTGACAATGTCATGTTCCATTAAGTGATTTACCCAGCACACTCTCACTAGCCCTGCAACCTCCGGCATCAATTTCCATAGCAACAAATGGCAATGTTACCAGCCAGAGCACATCTAGCAGCAGAAAGAATGAGCTCTAAACGTGGAGTTAAAAAAAAAAAAAAAAAAATCCATTATCGCAATATAAGTGCATACTGTACAAGAAAGAATCACATGCTGGACATGCCCGCTTTGGGAAAGAATTATTTTCTTCATGCCTAATGGCTCATGTTTTGGCTAGTTCCTGTCTGTGGCTTGGAAGAAGTAGACACTGAGAAAAGATCGCATGATCTATTCGCCCAGGATGTAGGCAAGCAGCACAGTGCTTTTCCTTCCTTTTGGAGAATGTTTATCGTGGAGGAAGTTGTATTATGTCATATTGCTATTTCTGAACCTGGTACAACTGAGCCATTCCTGTTTTGCAACAGAGAGCCCCCACGAAGAGTTTTCTGGATCACCCACAGCATCTCCTGGAAACTCCACCTATGACACTACCGTTTCCTACCCTCTGCCGACTTGCACAATCACATCATAGGCAGCCTAGCACTAACTTCACTCAAAGTGAGGAATGTTATATCTTTTATTCCTGAGTCACACAAGATATTTTTCTACAGCTCTGAAGTATAGGAATTTGTCTTTGCCTTATACCGTGGAGACTCCTACTATTATTTTTCCTGATGGTCCCCCAGTTCAGTCCCAATTACAATAAATTAGTGGCTTTCTGTGGATAGCAAGTATATATGTGCAATTACATTGGATGCTTTGAAAATGTATTACAGTAGTTTGTGGATACGTAAAGACTCCCATTGTCTAGGAGAACCTACTAAATAAACAAAAGAAAACATTTCCATTCTTTGTGGAGCTTCAGGCTATTTTAAGATTTCTTAAGAATATTTGTTGGTTCTTTACTATTACATAATATATTGTGTTTGCAACTTATCAGATACTACATGAAAGCACTATCCTGGATCTTCCTGCCTCTCTACAAAGCCTTCGTAATCCACTGGTATCCGTCAGCTGCTCTCTGATGTGGCAAGAAGCGTTGTAGACCAGAGTACCTAAATAGATCACACAGTTTTCAAACACACACAAAAAAGTCCTTTCAATAATAACAAACTTTGCAAGATGCTATACAACATAAAGCCTCTGACATTTGTTTTCTGACCTTACTTCAGTAATCATGACTGTGGCATCCAGAGATTAACAGGTTTCAAGAAAAACTCTTTGCAGATGGACATAGCTTCTGTGGCCAACACACACCAAACAGGCTAACAACAGATTCCCCAAGCTAACACTGAGTTCACCTCAGAAATAGAAAAGCATTGTAAATGTTGCAAGAGAAAGGTTTTAGCAGATATTTACCCTGTTGATTTAACTGGACCTGTTTGGAGGTTTAAAACTGGAGAGGAGAACAAAGCTGCAAGTTGGAGAAAACTCAGTTACTGAAGTGCAATGCACAGGACGTAAATCCACGCTACTTTTCCCAAACAGAGCAAGGGAAAGTTTGAGCGTTAGGGTTTAATAAAGTCACTGAGGAAGATCAAGTCTTCAAAAACCACATGAGATACAGATAGGTATTTCTGGAAAATGAGATACTTCTTGCTGCCTTTTCACTTCAGAAGGGTGGACCAGTTTCTTCCTCTACTCAGTTACACCCAGGTGATGCAATTTACATGCATGGCAGGGGAAATTCATAGGAATATGTGTATCTCTCACTGGATGGCCCACAGTCTCCAGACGACTTCCATTAACATACTTAATTTAGAAGCCAAGATAAATTTGCTTTCAGGAAGACTGATTCACAAGCATAAAAACTACTTTTGGAAAATATTCCTAAAAGTCAAGATTCTTAAGTTATTTAATAGTTTTGCTCCCAACGTTTTTAAAAACACGCTTGATAATTCTGAATCTCATTTCCAGGTCCCCACAGGACATACTAACTGTCTTAAGCATGGGACCAAAAATAAGATTTTTAATAATAGCGAGTGTCTTGGAATGGATTGGCTTTAACCAGGTTATGCTTGAGATTTTCCTGAGCAATATTTAATTTGCCTTTGGTGTTGTAATGATTATTTCATTGCTACTGGTATGGCACCTGGAAATATTTAAATTAAAAAGTACCATCTAATCACAATGTCTTTTATGGAACATTTAATTAGAATAAGGTGGTTAGGGTATATTTGTTTGTTAGCTTTGTTTTCTTTTTGAAAAACTTGAGAGAATTTATTAGGCATATTACTCTCCATTGTTTTGCTAGAATCATTTTGCTAGAACCACGTTGTCTTTCATTTGTAAAATATTTCATCGGGCTTTTCCATTAGGGACTGTATATAGTTATTCTCCTTTTAAGAAAAGATTCATCACTTTTAAGTTTCCCGTTTTGTATTGATAGACAAACTTGCATTGCTACCTTAAACATTCCCTGTACGTTACATAAAATGCTATCACTTCAAAAAAAAATGGCATTTAATTCTGAAGCTTTCAGTGTAACTGTTACTTTGCTCACTGTGTGACTCCTGTTGCTGCACAGAAATGCACATTCTAGGTGAGGAATTGCAGTGCATAGTACTAAGGATACACTTCTGGTGTTACTGATTGACAATCTTGTGTTCGAACAGCAAACTGAGTTATCTGAAAAGCTCTTTCATCTTTAATAGGCATATATAATCAACAGCATCACGAGATTTCTGCAATTTATCAAGAAGTTGAAATAGTTGCTCCCCTCCCACCTCTTTTCCCCCCAAAAAAAACCCACATCACACATTTATCTGGCTTTAAATTAATATAATGCTCATTAAAAACTTCTTTTTTAAAAAAAAAAAAAAGTAAAAGATGGCAAAAAATTTTTTTCCCAATTTGTGGTCCAAGATTTTGATATCCACAGAAGTGACTACAGTTAAAACAGTTTCTTCTTCCCAACAGAGCAAATAATTTAAGCATGTAATTTATGGAAGACTTGAACCTGTAAGTATTTGAGTTATTAAACAAGTTTTTATCTGCAAGATTTACCATTAGGTTTGATAGGATGTGTGGTTCTGATTTATAAGTATAGACATTGCTGTCCAGTGTAACTCATAATATTTTGTTAATTACAAGGCCTATTCAAAGACATTAAAGTGCAGAAACACCAATTCTATTTTCATGACCACGCAACTAGTTCCATTTGTGAGCATTAAAAACTTAAGGAAATAATGTTGTTATTAAACACAGTTACTTAATTCCAAACATCTAAACCATTAAAAATGTATGTATTATTTTACAATTACTAACCATTATTATTTTAAAACTTCCAAATTTTCACTATTCTTTATGAAATAAATTCCCTTTATCTCTAAGGCTGAGGCTAATGTGTTTATTCTGGAGGTAAAGAGGTATTTTTTAAAAAAATAATGATCATTCTGAAGGAGAAGCAATAAAGAAGGCCCTGTCCTGAGCACAGATGCATGACGGAATTTGCCAGTAGTGTATTTAGGTATTTGTGTTCTCACATAAGAGTTGAAAAATACTTCATGAACAAAATCTTGGGACAACTCCAAAACAGGAGCTGAATAAACTAATAACAGAGAGGAAGGAAAAAAAAAAAAAGCTCTGTAGCTTAAACAGAAGAAAAGAAGGAGAAAAATAGTCTAAGCCGCAGTAGACACAAACCTGCAGATAAATTGGGAGCACATTTCGATTACAGTTTCACTTGGACAACACACACTGGTTGTGGGACAGTACGTTTTTTGACATTATCATGTGACAGAAATCATGAGAAGGTGACTGAGAAGCTACCAAAAATACTGTAACCTGCAATTCCTATACTTTTCTATTAAGAAGTACATTTTGAATTTTCTTGCCTTTCCTCCAAGAGCTTCAGCCCTGCTCTTCTCTCCAGGTACTTGTGGTACATAAAGGTTACCTGTTTTCAGAATTACTGCCTCAAGTTCACAGGCTGACTGAGGGGACTATCCTTCAGTAAAACAGGGGAACTTTTCCTATTGATAGGAAACAGCTTAAGAAATCCAAATTAAATTTTAATTGTTTAGATAACCAAGGTTCTCTGCCTTAGCTTAGAAGTGAGAGAGTTTCAGGAACGGTTGTTTCCTCACCCTTCCCCAGAGAAACCTGTTTTCAAATCTTTCCATAGCCTTTGAAAAACCAACACTATTAAGCTATAAGCAGGTACCACATGAAGTAAATAGAACACTTTTGTGCTGCAAATGGCACTGTGAGGGTACGGTTGCTCTATTGCTTTATTGTGAATGTCAAAGTCTTTCACGGTTATCAGTGTAGGGGGATTTTCTTCAGCAGCCAAGAACCACTTACATTTTGTCATTCTTATTAATGCTTTCCTCACTCCTCATTGATGATGAACATAAGGTAAATGATTTTAGGCTCAAAAAACATTTACCTAAACACCTCCACATGTGAAATCTTGTTGTGTCACAGCAACAGCCTTCAAAACAAGTATACATTGCCTTCTTGTAGATGACAGTATTTCGTGCTTTTCCTGCACAAATGTCGTGCTCTAGTTTCAGATAATTTAGGAGTCAGAAGTAGCTGAAGAAAGTAATGCTTTGAGTTGTCACAGGTGGAAGAAATATCTACAATTTCAGATATTGGTAATATTGATACAATATATTAAGCCATTTATATTCCTATTTTTTTCCCCCATGACTTTCCACTTTGAGAGATTAATCTGTTCTGCAGTATTGTTATAGTTGGACATAAATAACAGCAAGAGAATTATTAATGAATTGGGCATGAGGTTTGGCACATTAGCAGTATTGCCATATTTCACATTCTGTTACTTTTGGCCTTCTACATGCTGTGATGTGCAAAACACATCCACTGAAGCCTGCAGCAAAAGTTGCCTAAAAATTGCTGCTATTTGCAGTGGAAGTAGAAGCTAGTGATCCTCTTTTCTCATATGTAGGACGGAAAGCTATTTTCCCAGACAGATCTGAAAAGCAGATGAGGCTTTACTTCTAAAGTCTGACTGTCACAATCTACCATACTGCAGAGTGGGGGAAAGGGAAATAAAAAGAACCACGGAGACTACAACACCGTAAATACATTGCAACAAATAAACATACTCCCAAGCATGTGTATGCTGTGTCGCAGCATTTTTAATCCTTAGAGTTATGAAACTATCTTATAAAAGCAAAGGATGAAAGAGTCCTTTGCATTTTTTTTCACCCAAAAGAGGAGTTCATTGTTACAATCTAAGCTGTGAAATGGTTAGCTTTTAAATGGCTCTTGAGGAACAGTTACAAATCCAGAGACTCACCAGGAGAAAGGACATTTAAATCCATAGAGAATTCTCACCTGCTGATGAGACCAATTGCAAGCAAAATGCCACTCCACGGAAGTGAAATTGTCACTTTTTTCCCTTTAGCAAACAGAAGACATGGGAAAAAGCATAGCTGCATCAAGGAGATTTGTGTACAGATGTGAACTGACTGTTCAAAAGAACCAAAAACAACCCCCTTGTTGTATGTTTTAGCATTTAGGGAATCAGTGACTTTTTAAACTTCCCACTGTGATGCTATAAACATGCTGTCTCTAATGCTGCCAAAGCTTATTGAAAACCCTGGTAGGTAATGCCACAATACTCCATGCACCATGAAATTCAATTACATTTAAGAAAATTAGGGTTCAGTTTAATTACTTGTGTGCACTTTAGATGAGCACATGTTCTGTTTGAGGATGTGGTTTGCAGAGGTCCTGACTTTCAGATCAAATTAATTCACTCATACGTTGTTCATTTCCTTTAGAAATTAGTTTACTAGTGAAGATTCCTTGTATTTCTGAAAAAAACCCCAAACAACAGAAAATGAAAAAACAAAAAAAAAAAATCACAATGTTCTAGTGAAGCTACAGAAAAAGAAATAATTATTCTTCTGTGCAAAATGTGCAAGAAAGAATTCCACAAGACTGGTATATTTCTGTTTTGTTTATGCAAAATCCTGGAGAAGAAATAACCCCACAGATACAACAGGTGTACAGTTTTCTTCCCTTTTCCCATTTCGTATAAGATACCCAAACCAGTTTTACAAAATAACCCGGGAAAACATGATAGTAATTGCTACTTGGTTTATACATATGCATTTTTTTTCTTTAAATCGATCTGTTCTACTCTCTTCTCCCAGAGGAAAGAAAACACCACCACTAAATCGGCAAGTTCTCCTGCCCGGTCACATTTCAGACAGCATGTCCCCAGTTAAATATCTCGTTATGCTTGTTGCTAGCTGATGAAATCCAGAGTTTCCATGTTGAATGCATATTATAAAACTCTTCTATCCCTTTAAATGCAATATTATGATGACTATTCATTATCTATTAATAGTGAAAGAGAATAATGAGGAGCTACACCTATTTTAGTAATACTCATGCCCAAGCTTCCTCAGGGTGTTTTCCCTAGGACACACTCTTTGCTAAAATTCATATTTTCCTAACATTACATTATTTCCTCTGAAATATTAATGTAGGTTAAGGATCAATGCTCTATTCAGAAGCCTCTTAAGAACAAGTGTATTAGACTGACTACTGAAGTGCTGCAATGTTTTGCACAACCGGTCATATGTAGAGTTTTGTTAGACCTGTCAGTTATTCCTTAAAGGCCCACAGGAGTGAAAAAACAAATTGCACCAACAGCTCTGAATCATGCCCCCTCTTTGAAGGAAGCTGCAAATATGAAAACATGGTGTCAGTACATATTTATTGCAGGGTAAGTTTTAAAAGTGACTGCCTTTTTTAATTCAAAGTTAGGTTGAAAAAAATACACAAGCATGAAGAACTGTTGGTGACAAATGGTTTTCTTGCTAAAATTAACAAGAACAAAAAATTTAACTGAATACTGCAGAAGTAACATAATCAAAGCTAAAGGAAAAATATTCTTCTTTCTGCATTAGGCCAAAGCAGGCTCTAACTACCACTGTAGTAAGACATAACGAAAAATAAGAGAGGGGAAAGGGAGGAAGGAGAGAGGAGGTAAGAGGGGACAACAAAGTAATAACATGTCTTAATTGTACCATATGGATCCTTTCTGCCTCTTGGGAAGTGAGGCATTACACATTGTGTTTTTAAATCGAGTTTACAATTGTAAGACAGTCTCTGTACGGTTCTCATTGCTTTCATTTAAGAAGCAAACAGTAGAAAAACAAACAAATAATAAAAAAAAGAAATCAACTCTGCCAGTGATTTTTCATCTAGCACCTGGTATTGTCATGGTTTAAACTGATCATAGGAACGAAAATTCACAAAGAACGTTGTATTTATTTTAAACACACTGTTACCTCAATACCTCAGTTTGGGGGAGAGGAAGAGGAGGAGGAGGAATGCAAAAAAACTAACAGGAAAAAAAGAAGGCAGGAAAAGAAAGACTGAAGAGGACATTATAACACTTCCTTTGTCATCAAAGGAACAATGCCTCTATTGTCTAACTATACACTGGCAATAAGTGATATTATTCTAAGTCCTCACAATACGAAATGAAATACTACACTATAAAAGAACTTCATAGTCCTAATAAACCACCTTTTAGACGTTCCTTCCCCATCTTACTGACCCCAAAGGTAATGTAACTCTAATTTAATACCATTTGGGAAGATAATAGCACCACTGAAATGGAGGAGAGAAAGCTCGTCTTGACTCTGATCTGCCACACTTCTCACTAGCAGGGAAGGTGGCTGTGGGAAACACTATCCTCATGAAGAACAGGCATAGGTATGACCACAGAGGTACAGAGTTAAAGCTTATGGGGAGAGATGTTATTGTTGATATTGCACTAACAGTACACAATAAAAAGAAAGGATAGTCATTCATATAAGGAGGAGAGCTTTCAAACACCTTTATTTCCAAAGTTATCTGGTTTCATTCAGTCTTCCTTGATAGTTGCAGCTGCAAGGAAAAGAACTTACCAACAGGTCTAAAACTGCATTGATTTACTTGCATAAACTCCTAGTGGACCTTTTGTGATAAGAACAGTTTCCAAGCAAACTTGACAAGAGACAGCCTACTTCAGTTCCTGATAATAGCCCAACCTAGGGCACTAATTCTGTAGCACAACATTTCCTACATCCTTTCATTAGGAGCTTAATAAAACAGAAGTACCATAGGTTATCTGAGGAAAGATTCCACCTGCAACTATACCCCAGTAGCTGCCCACTCTGTCTCACCTGCCAGTCCATCTCCCCTTCTGTGAGTGTGACAACCTGGGAAAGGATAACAATTTGTCTTGTTTCTTTCCACAGGGGCAGCTCATGCAGCCTTAACTCTTCCAAAAGGTCATATTTCCCAGCTCTTACTCTCCTAAAACAGCAGCATCTGTTTTTTGTAAAACCACTGCTCCTTCTCACCAGAGGAGTCCAAGTAAGTCTTCCACCCACTCACCCCCTTCCCTGCTCACCCGAGGTCTCTTGTCACCCTTTCTGTAGATTGAACTATGCAGTCGACCAGGGTCTTTAACATTTTCATGATCAGAGTTTTGGGGGGGTTTACTCCACCCTGAAAAGGCAATGGATCAGTTTGTTGGCTTATTTGATTTTCTTACATTTCACTGTTTTAAAGAGCAGCATTAGGACTGGAGTTACAAAAGACATTTAGATATGTGTTATCTAAAAAGGATTAGTCATTTAACTTCACATCAGAGTAAGTTTGTGGGGGTTTTTTTTGTTTTGTTTTGGGGGTTTTTTTGTGCTTTTTCTTTCTTCCTTTCTTTTTAATACCCTTTATTTCACAGAAAGCTATGCTTTAACTCCTGACTTTTCAGTGCAACAACTTGATTCCAGAACATGAAGTTATTTTCTCAGTAGGAATGTAAATATTTTTCATTAAATTTCTTAGTGAAAACATGAGGAAGGAAAACCTGGAGACTTAAAACCAAACATATTAGTTCATCAAAGCACTCTGAATTCCCACCAACAATTTTACAAAACTTTTTTGGCACATAATGCTGGAAACGTTTGAAACTGTCAATTTGTGTATTCTCTATTAAACTCTCTATAATTTAAAGCACAGAAAGTAAATTGTGTGTCCCCTCATATGTGACTGAGTTGCACAGCACACCTAATTCGACAAATCAACAACTGTAGGGAAGCAACCTGAATCTCTCTTCCATGTACTTACTCCGGGCCAAGGCAGCACATTACTATTAAATCATAAAATACGTCTCAGAACTGACTCTCCTGCAGCCCAAACTGACCAGGTTGTGCTTTTCCAAGCCCTTCCCAGCCCTCATTTCCTTACAACGTCTCGACACTTACAGTAGATATGATGTGCATCAATAAGCTGAAGGGGCCTTACCAATTGTGGTCCTTTTGTGGTCAGTCTGTTTAATGATGCCACCTTATCTGTTCTATCTCCTAATGCCTCTTTTTTAAAAAAAAAGAGGTGCTAGTAGTTGGTTGCACTTCATCTTACTGAATATGAATTATTACAGATTTTACAGAAAACTGCAAAACTATCTAGCAAATTCCTGTAAAGATGTCACACAACTAACTCTTCCTAAGCCCTGTAAAATCCTCTCAGCTGGACTTTATATTTTAGAATATGTTACTGTGACTCAACTGAAAATTACATTGCAGTAATATATTCAGCACATAGATAGCATTTCAATATATTGAGCAATACTAAAAGGTTTTAGAAGCTATTTCATAGCAGTTAAAGAGTCTTAATAGGAGCCAATGAAAAGCTTATTTCAGAAGACAAATTTTGAAAGATCTGGTGAGACACCACCTGGAGTACTGTGTTCAGATCTGGGTCCTCCAACATAAAAAGGACATGGACCTGTTGGAGTGGGTCCAGAGGAGGGCCACAAAAATGATCAGAGGGCTGGAGCATCTCTCCTATGAGGACAGACTGAGGCAGTTGGGATTGCTCAGCTTGGAGAAGAGAAGGCTCCGGGGAGACCTTATAGCAGCCTTCCAGTACCCAAACAGGGCTTATAAGAAAGATGGGGACAAACTTTTTAATAGGCTCTGTTGCAAAAGAACAAGGGGTAATGGTTATAAACAAAAAAAGGCTAGATTTAAACTAGATATAAGGCAGATTTTTCTTTACAGTAGGGGTAGTGAAACACTGGAACAGGTTGTCCAGAGAGGTAGTAGATGCCCCATCCCTGGAAACATTCAAGGTCAGGTTTGACAGGGCTCTGAGCAACCCGATCTAGTTGAAGATGTCCCTGCTCATTGCAGGGGAGTTGGACTAGATGAGCTTTAAAGGTCCCTTCCAATCCAAACTATTCTATTCTAAATGTTCTATGCTGTTTGGGACATATACTTCTAGCAATTTCTAAATAAAACTCTTATAAAATATAAATCTAATTTACAGTTTGTTTATTCAGTTCTTCCATAAACATATTTTATATTTCATATCCTTCAAGAAATTTTACCTTTAGAAAAGTTTAGATATATATGACACAATTTTTGATACCAAAATTACAGAGTAAAATTTGTATTTGTCACTGGGGATAAGCTTTGTACATGCCCCTGAAGTCAGGTTAAAATTTATTTAATGCCTTGGATGTACAGAAAAAAAATGTAAAAATAAACTTAAATTCAGTTGAGGAGAGGTTTTTGAATTAATTGGATCAGTGACAGTCAAAATGGCAACAACAGACTATATTGGGAATTATTTGGAAAGAACAAAACCGAAACAGAATACAATTCTGATGGGTAAATACATGGTGAGCCTACATGACTAATTTGCTATGTAGTTCTCATCCCTCCTGGTAATTAGAAAAGAACAAATTAACCAAATGAAGAAGAGAAGGAGAGGATATTTAGCTATATGAAACAACATCCATTAATATGCAATAGGCTGAAAATTTTAGCTTAGAAAAGAAAAAAGGGGATAGAT
Source organism: Burhinus bistriatus (assembly GCA_013397275.1). NCBI lineage: Eukaryota > Metazoa > Chordata > Aves > Charadriiformes > Burhinidae > Burhinus > Burhinus bistriatus. The sequence goes on along the minus strand of VYXH01006304.1, from coordinate 6,722 downwards.
ATGATAGAGGTCTACAAAATCATGAGCTGTATGCAGGAGGTAAAGAGGGAACAATTATCATACAGCGGTATAACATTTACTCTTCCTTCCAGCACAAGTACTTGTGGGAAGCCAGTAAAATTATCAGGCAAAAGATTTAAATTGAAGCAAAAGAGAAGTACTTTTAATAACATACTAATAGTAGAACTCGCTTCATGAGCAGACTTTGGAAGCCGAAAGTGTAAATGGGATTAAAATGGATTAGGCAACTGGATGGAAAACAGGTCCATTCATGTCTATTAAACTTTCTGGTCTGCATGTAATCTCTGGCTCAGGAAGTCCTTAAATCACTGACTGCCAAAAGCTGGGAGCATATAACCAGAGAAAGGATTACTCTACACATGCCTGGTATCTTCCACTCTTTCCCTAAGCAGCTGCTACTGGCTTCTACCAGAGATACATTGCTGAGCTAGCTGAACTTTTGGTCTCATCCAGTATGGCAGGTCACGTATATCTCAGTCTCATAGCCCTAAATGGTGACATATGAATTAATTCTACTCATTTAACCTGCTCTTGAACTTAAATGAGAGCATTAAAATAGCTCATGTTTCCACATAATAAAAATTCTAGTTCTCACAGAACTTAAGCTTAGTGTTCAAGCTTTGACTTTCCAGGAACACCAGGCCAATGCTCAAAGTCAATGTCCATATGGATGTTCAAGTTACCAAAATTTAAATCCTGAACTATGAAAACCAATTGGAAAAAAACAAGCAAGCAAACAAACAAAAAGCTGGTGTCACTTGGTTCTTCACAAGCAAAAGTTCTTGGTGTAAATGGCCCTTCAGCACCTGATTTGAGGTCTGGGCTAGCTGTGAAAGAGGCTGCTTGCAGATAGCACAAAATTGCCTCAATTGAATTCAAGTTCTGCAACCTTTGTTGTTTGGTTTTTTTCTTCCTTCCTACAAGAACATACCATTTTAAAATATCTGCTATATACACTTCATAACATCTACTTTTAAGAGATTATTCTGCAATGTGCTGTTAAAACAAAAAAAGGAAAGGGAGACAGAGTGTTCCTATTAAAGTACTGCCAACCCATCTGGTCAAACTTAGTGTGTGCTCAGCCACAAGGTGAGCTACAGATTCGAGGTGTTTGATCTCTACCTGAAGGCATGGTTCCGTAGTCTTGGCTATAGCCATTTACTTTTTGCTGTATTGGTTTAAATTGACCTATAATCTTCTGAGGCAATTCTAACTTGTATAAGACAACTTTAGAGTCTTATAAATTTCCATTTCTAATTTAACACTGGTTTATTTAAACCGTAGAGTTGGTCAGTAATATACAGAAAAAATATTACCCATCAGAATAGATATATATTCATCAAGATTAATATTACTTCCTAACTTATGGTCGTTAGGTAGGGTAAATTTCTGATAGGCTGTGTGGGTGTCGACATTATCAGTGCTCTCTCAGTATTAATTGCCAACCCACAGGTGGACTGAGAGGCATTCAGGACACCTACTGTTGGCAGTCTTCAAGGCTGAAGTTTTGTAGCTTGCAAGAGGACTCCTTAACACTTAACCAAGCAGAGCTAAGGTGGATGAAGCTTCCATGAGTGTTAAGGCTGCCTTTATAGGCCAAGTGATAAGCTGCAGCGGAGCCAGGGACCTTTTCTGCCTCACTGTTTTCCAGTTTTCCCTCTACCTTTGAACTTTTTTTCCCAAAGGTATTTGTGACACTTCAGTTTTACCTTAGCTTTTTATCTTCGTTTTATCTTTGCTGCACTTGTCTTGACCATTAATAAACAGGCTGAACTTCATTGCTTTGTCATGAGTGTTTCTCTTACACTTTCTACCTAATGTTTAACTTTCTGCAAGGGTTTTCCCCCAAAGCACTGCTGAAGCTTGCTGACTGTACCCAAAGCACCACGCAGCTGCACTCTAGCAGGGAAGAAGAGCTGTTGTTACGTGTTGAGGGTTGCTGTACTACCGGGGGTAGTTGGCAAAGACCAGTATTTCTGAAGGATACTGTTTAGTGAGGATAATGATGTGTTCCTTGTACTGGGCTTCAGAGACTTTTTCTATGTATTTGTGAACAGTGGGCTCTCAAAATAAAAGACACACATTCAGCATCAATTTAAAGCTCCTGCAGTTAGGTACCCAAGTGATTAAAAATGAATTAAAAATAAGCAAAATACACATATGGAGGCTGACAAGTGCTAAGATGTATCAAAATAACAGCCTCTCATGAGTAGAGTAGAAAAGTAATTACATTTTGTTTTCAAGAACATTTGTGCTGATGTCCTTCTATACATTGGATAACTAAATTTGTTGGCTTGTTTAAGTATGCATTTATGGCACCTGTTTTCAATGTTCCTTGGCCATTACTTTTTTTTCTTACAGGAAAGTACAAGGGGCTGACAACTTTCAAATGCACAGAAGTTTAGAATAAAGTTGCTAAAAATGAATATATGACACGGTTGCATAAAAAATACTAGGACAAGCTGTTGGTCTTTGTCACACAACACAGGCAATCAGTTCCCAAGCTGCTAAAATAAATGAAAATTTCAGCCAGCTGTCAGGCTATTAAACTGATTCTGACAGAATCAGGGATCAGTGTAGGCACATAAGCAAGAGAAGGCCAAGTGTTTGACTAGTCCCAGATGTCTGTAAACTTTATCTGCAGTTTGAATCAGGCTAAGAGTCAGAAAGCATTTGCCTGGCCTCTGCAGACTGGCAGCAGGAAGAGACAAAGACTTGCTTGGTGTGGTGTAAACACCAAGTGTTGCTAAACTAAACACACAAAAATAGATATTTCTGCACTTCCTAAGGTGGGAGACTGAAGATGATACTGTAGGAGATCATGATCTAAGGGTGTGATGGGAAATAAGAAGGGGGGGCTTTGTAAAATCCTAAGGAATTATTCAGCCTCATTGTTAAATATAATTCTTTGTCAAGTTTAAAAGCATCATCTGTCATACTCTATGTTCTTATTAGAGTGACCTTTGAGCTGGAAGTTTTCAGGTTATCAGCATATATGTTTGAGTCATACAGAATTAGGTCTTTACTGGATGGTGTTCTTTAATATTTAAATATGTCTTAAGAAAAAAGATCATGTAAAGACCATAGCAAGAAAGTTACTGAATCCATTAGGTTTAACTTGCTTCAGAAAGATTGGCAACCATAAGTCCTGGTGTCCTGATATTTGCAGAATGGTATCTAGTTTTTAAGAAACATGAGACTTGAAAAAACACAAAATCCCCTTTGTTAGTTCTTGTCCAGTCTCAAGCAAAATACATTCAGCATTCGAATTCCCATTTGATTATATTACAGCTTTAAAATTCCTCCTTTTCCCAATGTTCCTTATTTTGTCCATAGCCCCCAGTCTGGGGGCATTGCATTACACAGTATATCATGACAGTGTTATTCACCAGTTCAAACCCGAGCATTTTTTTCTTACCTCTTTTGTGTCAGAGAACTTTTGAAAAACATTGCACATAAATGGTGCTATTATAGTAACAGGGAGAATGTGGCAGCCACAGAAGCTTAGGGAGCCATCCTTTGTCTTTTTTTAAAGCATGTTTCTACCTTGTACAGTTATGAACATGTGTATTAGAATCAAAGTACAACACAATAAAATAGTTTTCTGAATCTGTGGCAAGCACCAACATGACTAAGGGAGGGATGTGCAGTTCATTGTAATTTCAGTGCTTGCGGAGTCTGGAAGTTAATGTCAAAACTGAAAATATTAGTGTAGTTTTCTAAGCAGAAAGAAGATCTACAGTAATCAGTTAGTATCGCAAGATCAGCACAGACTGGCTTTAGTTGTAGGATGTTTCCCTTGGTTTTACAGATCTTTAAGCTCTGAAGGGTAAACCACAAGAAATTTTTGAGTCTGTGATAAGCAGAACTTGTCTGGTAAATATCGTTTCAATAAAACTTCTGTTTTAAAAAATTTGGAGTTGTTTAGATGTAAGGCATCAATCCAAAACAGGATAGAAATTAAATAGGACACCCACCAAGTAACTTAACAGTTCAGACATTTATTTGTTCACAGATTTTACAATAGGATCTGTTGATTTTGAGGTCATTAGATTAATGGTGCTCACGAAAAAGGAGGGAAATCAGCAACTTTTGTGAGAAAATAACATGAAAACCTCTTTACATTTGAGCGTCCAAGCCACTAGTGCTGTGGCACCGAAAGCACCAGTGCCAGTGAGCCTATAAACAGCTGTAGTTGCAGCAAGAGTCTAAGCAATCTCCCCTTAGCTCCAGAATCTCTGGCTGAACTCCCTGACACTAAATAGTTCTTCAGTGACATGAATAAAGTGAAATGGAAAGTGCTCGAGTGGAGGATGAAATGCCTCCAGGAACACAAAGAGTAAGCACACTCCTTATTAACTCAGCACTTGCTGAGGTTGAAAATCTTCATCTTTACCTCAGGGTAAAAAGAGACAAAGTATTTTATTTGTCCAAACAAGTTTAATTACATCCTAGTTTTGCAACACTGTGCCCAAAAAACAGCTCAGCAAAGGTGAACAATACTTCCAAGTGAGTTTTTGCTTCCTCAACCAGATCTCATCCTGCTCTCGAATATCCCAAACTTACCGCAGCCGTTTATAGTCTATCAGGGAATGAAGTTAACATGTGACAGGGCTCAATTTCAAGGTTGCTTGTCCAGGTTATCAATGTACTGAAACTTGGTGGGATGAATCCCATGACTGGAGTGCAGCTATCGATGGCTACAGGCTGTTCAGAAAGGACAGGTGAGGAAGGAGGGGCAGAGGCGTTTCCCTCTACAGCAAGAAACGGATAGAGTGTGAAGAGCTGTCTCTGAAGAATAGCCACAATCAGATCGAAATCTTATAGTAAGAATTAGAGACTGAGACAACAAAGGGAACCTTGTGGTTGGTGTCTACTACAGGCCACCCAATCAAGGGGAGCCTGTTGACGAAGACTTCTTAGTCCAGCTACAGGAGGCATCATGCTCATAGGCTCTTGTCCTGCTGGGGGACTTCAACCACCCTGGCATCTGTTGGAAAAGTAGCACAGTGAGCAGCAGGCAATTCTGGAGACTCCTGGAATGAACTGAGGATAACTTCTTAAGCCAGGTCATAGACAGTCCTGCCAGAGGGGATGTGACACTGGACCCATTGGTCACCAATGCAAGTGAGCTAATCAGTAATGTCAAGATTGGAGGCAACCTGGGCTGCAGTGATCATGCACTGGTGGAGTTCGCAGTCTTGAGGGATATGGGTCAGGTGAACAGTAAAGTCAGGACCCTGGATTTTAGGAAAGCAAAATTCCAGCTCTTCAAGCAGTTAGTCTATAGGACACCCTGAGAAACTGCTTTCAGGGACAAGGGAACAGAACAGAGCTGGCAGATCTTTAAGGCCCAAGAGCTCTCAATCCCCAGGTGTAAGAAATCAGGAAAGGAGGGCAAGAGATCAGCATGGCTGAGTCGAGACCTGTTGGTCAAACTAAAGGGCAAGGAAGAGATGCACAGACAGTGGAAGCAGGGACAGGTATCCTGGGAAGGGTATAGGGACACTGCACAGTTGTGTAGGGATGGGGTCAGGAAGACCAAGGCACGGCTGGAGCTGAACTTGGCAGTGGATGCAAAGAATAGGAAGGGCTTCTATAGGTATGTCAGCCAGAGAAGGAAGGTCAAAGAAAGTGTACCCCTACTTGATGAGCAAGACTGGCAAACTGGTAACAATGGACAAGGAGAAGGCTGAGGTACTCCACAATTTTTTTTGCCTCAGTCTTCACTGGCAACCTCTCTTCCCACACTCCTTGAGTGGATCGACCACAAGGCAGGAACTGGGGGAGCAAAGTCCTTCCCACTGTAAGAGAAGATCAAGTTCATGACCACCTGAGGAACCTGAACGTACAGAATTCTATTGGACCTTATGAGATGCATCCCAGAGTCCTGAAGGAATCAGATGATATAGTTACCAAGCCGCCCTCCGTGATATTTGAAAAATCATGGCAGCCAGGTGAAGTCCACAGGGACTGGAAAAAGGGAAATATTTCACCCATTTTTAAAAGGGGTAGAAAGGAGGACCCTGGGAACTACCAAACTGTCAGCTTCACCTCTATGCCTGGGAAGATCGTGGAACACATCCTCCTAGAAGCTATGCTAAGGCACATGGAGGACAGGGAGGTGAGTCAAGGCAGGCAGCATGGCTTCACCAAGGGCAAGTCCTGCCTGATCAACCTTGTGGCCTTCTATGATTGATTGACTACATCAGTGGACAAGGGAAGAGCTACAGATGTCATCTATCTGGATTTCTGTAAGGCCTGTGATGTGGTCCTCTACAAAATCCTTCTCTCTGAATTGGAGATGTATGAATTTGATGGGTGGACAGTTCAATGGATGAGGAATTGGTTGGATGGTGGCATCCAAAGGGTAGCGGTCAGTGGCTCAATGTCCAGATGGAGATCAGGTCTGTAATGGGACCAGTACTGTTGAATACTTTCACCAATGACGTAGCGAGTGGGATTGAGTGCACCCTCAGCAAGTTTGCAGATGACCAAGCTGAGTGGTGAAGTTGACACACCTGAGGGAAAGAATGGCATCCAAAGGGACCTGGACAGGCTGAAGAAGTGGACCCGTGTAAATGTTATGAGGTTCAACANGAGTGGGATTGAGTGCACCCTCAGCAAGTTTGCAGATGACCAAGCTGAGTGGTGAAGTTGACACACCTGAGGGAAAGAATGGCATCCAAAGGGACCTGGAC
>VYXH01006303.1:64706-79863 GCA_013397275.1 Burhinus bistriatus | reverse complement strand
CCACCCCCAGGGAGAGCTCAATAAGTTCCAGTATTGTCAGAATGGTCAGAGAAAATTTGATGCCTTAGCTTACAACTTTAATTTTTTACCCAGCCTCCATTTTTTCCTACTACAACCTTTGCTGCTGAGGAATTTGTCTTAAATGTATCTGCCCACTTTCAGTGGGACTCAGAGGCTTTAGGTGGTGCAGTCTGAGCAGCGTAATTGTGGGCCTTGCCGTTGAGACTCCACCATAAAAGTGATTCGTGTTGGACTGTGAGCTGATGCAAGGGGCCAGATGGGCTAAGTGCGCCCAGCTGGCATGAATTTCTGATCTCATGAGACAAACCTGTCCTGGGTGACAAAAGGTCAGAATTACCTGAGAATGTGAGGGCTGATAATTTGTAGCAGTTTTTTTCTGTCTTTCTCACAGTAGAAAAAGAAAAAGGCAGAGGTTGGAGCATATTCTTATGTTTTCTTCACAGTGTTCTCTGAAGTTTAATGGAAAAAAACAAAAGGAAAGGAGAGGTCTAGGGTAACTGAGCAACCTTGGTAGGTACCCTACCAAACAGGATATTTGGAAAGCACTAAGGCTGTGATGAAGAGCTCACTAGCATTGTCTTTTGATAATTTGTGTGATGAGAGCAAGAGTGGAGTTACAAAATTACGTTGTTTGGTCAATATCTCATGGTGTAAAGGACAGCAAATGATTTTAAGTTATCTGGTTATTCTTTTTTTTTCAGATAAGAGGTTGCTTCTTTGAAGTTCTGAACACGTTCTGCTCCCACTCACGTCACAGGAAGCAGACAGTTGGTTCAGTGCTTGGCAGTAAGTGCACAGTATTTTTCCAGATACAATCTTAGGATTCATATTAAATGTTATATTCCTCCAACAATGATACGTAAAGCTACCTTCCTTGATTTAATCCCTCCCTAAAAATCTTTAGAGTGATCATGCTTAAAGAGTACACACTTCTTTTACAATGTTTTGATTTATATACTGCAAGGAGTTTGTGATTGAATTGCAAACGAAATAGATCAGACAGTATGCAGTCTTAAGATACTTGTAAGAATCGCAGGTTGTGAAGAACTTCAAATTGGTTCAGTTATTTATTCATTTTTAAGGGGATGAAATAGTGGATTTCCACAACAATAAGACCATACATGGAAACAGTCTGCATTCCTTTATTCCCCAAACTTCAAAGACAATGAAGTTCTGAAATGAACCTAAAGCACTCTGAAATAATGAGAAGAAAAATCGTGTTCTCTTTCTCGTTTGAAAATGTTATTCCCATGTGAGGGATAAAAGTAAGCATTAAATAACTTATATAGAGAAATTCAAAAATTGCTACCTTTTCTTAAAGCTTTGTGCAAAACATGCATCTTGGCTATATTTGGAATCTTATAGTAATCACTAAAGCATCTTAAAATTTTGAAATTTTCTGTCTTGATACTTGCTTATCTTCTCTCATACACTTGCTTTTATGTCTGAACACTTAAAATTCAGGCATCATAGATCATGCTTTCCATCTCTCTTCATTTACCTCTGACAGCTTAACCTGCAATTTATTGCAAGGATTGCTCCTATAAGTAAAACAGGATCAGACCTTAATTTGATCTGCTATTTATCCGTTGTGTTAATTGTAGCCACAGGGTTGTATTAAGAAAGTCAAAAAGTACCACTTGTAACTACGGAGTGGCTCTCACCTTTTAAATGGAAAAACACTCATTTTCCAGAAAAAATGGAAAAAAGTGTTTATGAGCTAAATGAAGAAGGCAGAAGGGTTTCTGCTTTTCCATTTTTAATGTAATTAGTATAATATTGGCACCCAAAATGTAGCTATCTGGGTGCAAGTCTGTTCCTAGCTTTTAATGCTGTTGGTGGGAACAGATGTGTAATTTCTCACACTTTTGTTTGTTTGTTTTGTTTTTTTTTAAACTGCAAATGGGGTTCTTGTTAGGTTAATGGATGTTGGGATTTTTACCTCATGTTAATCACAAATTTCATCTGCTCGTATTTCTGAATGATGCATTCTTCTTATGCTTGCTTTATTTCTTTGCAATGCAAGAAAGAAGACAGTAATTTACAGTACAAATGACTGAAAAACAAAATTGAAAAATTGCTAAAAGAAATTCTAGTCCTACAACAGTCACTACAGTGGTAAATTCCTGGTGCCCTAGAAGGCTTTCACTAAGGGGTCTGTGTTATGTCTCACAGCGCCCACTGAAAATAAGGCACCAAGTTTGAGAATGGTAAATTAAGAGAAAAAATCCTACCTTAAATCTCTTTCAGGGCAGACTTAGAAATAGAGGTATATAAATTCCATTGAAATGCAATAAGTTTAGAAGTACCTAATTCTCTTAGGCCCGTTTGAAAATCCTAGCCTTAGGATGCTTGATGTCTGTGGAAAATGAACAATAAACGCTCTCAGTTCTCAGCTTTTGGGAACGGCTTTCCTTAGCTTGCAATGTTTCTCCTTCTTTTTACAGAGCGCAAAACTTTGCTGCATTGTGAGGTCTAGGGCTGCTTGATGACTTCAGAGAGTTACCTTAAGCCTGATACTTTCTATATTGCAAAAGCAAAAAAAATCTGGTAAATTATCAATAATGAGTTAAAGCTGCACACTAAAGTGAAATGTGACAGAATGCCAGAAATGGGAAATTGTTCTCACTTTCTTCTTTTTCATAAAATGTCATTTTTTTGTCTGTGATTCCTTTTATATTTCCTTTAAAGATAAACATGCCAGCTAATCAGTGGGTAATGTGAATCACAGAATCACAGGGGTTGGAAGGGACCTCTGGAGATCACCTAGTCCAACCCCCCTGCCAGAGCAGGGTCACCTAGAGCAGGTTGCACAGGATGGCGTCCAGTCGGGTTTTGAATGTCTCCAGAGTCGGAGACTCCACCACCTCTCTGGGCAGCCTGTTCCAGTGCTCGGCCACCCTCAAAGGAAAGAAGTTCCTCCTCATGTTTAGATGGAACTTCCCATGGTCAAGTTTGTGCCTGTTACCTCTTGTCCTGTCACTGGGCACCACTGAAAAAAAGACTGGCCCCATCCTCCCAGCAACCTCCCTTTAAGTATTTATAAGCAGTAATGAGATCCCTCCCTCAGTCCTCTGTTCTCCAGACTAAAAAGACCCAAGTCCCTCAGCCTTTCCTCATAACAAAGGTGTTCCAGCCCCCTAATCATCTTTGTAGCCCTCTGCTGTACCCTCTCCAGCAGTTCCCTGTCCTTCTTGAACTGGGGAGCCCAGAACTGGACACAGTACTCCAGGTGCGGCCTCACCAGGGCAGAGTAGAGGGGGAGGATAACCTCCCGCGACCTGCTTGCCACACACCTCTTGATGCACCCCAGGGTGCCGTTGGCCTTCTTGGCCACAAGGGCACATTGCTGGCTCATGGTCACCCTGTTGTCCACCAGGACTCCCAGGTCGCTTTACATACATGCTAGAGATGTATTAGAGTGAGAACTACTGCTCCTGCCTTCCCACACTGTTAAACATTGGTTTAGCAGGACTTCCCCTCACATTACAGCAAAGGTGGAAATTCTTAGGTTTGGTTGGGTTTTTTTAACTATTTTTGCCTCTCTTCCAGTCCTACATTTTCAATATGAAAAATCTGACTGGAAAGTTCTGGATGATGAGTGAACAAGCTAGCTGCACCACCAGTGGCTTGGGAGTGTTTTGTACCTTGCTTGACTTCACCAAAGCCAGCTGCCATAGTAAATCCAAGGCAGGATGTGCGTAAAGCAGGGCCCAAGTACCTGCATAGTTTTCAGACAACGAAGAATAGCAAGGCTTGTATCAGCATTGATTGCAAGTAGCACAGTCCTTTGCTTTATCTTGCCATTATGGGGATTTGCTTCTTGGTATTGAGATGGCACTACAGACCTGGTATATTAAGGCACAGCTGAGTTCAAGCTGTCCCTGCCCTACTACATTGACAACTTTTCAGGAAGGAGAAAACCCCCTCAATCCATCTGTGTGTTGCCCAGGTGGATGTGAGTGAGGAACAAGATGCCCCGGGGAACTGAAGTGTTGCCACAGGTGTCTCAAATCTCTGTTTAGCAAAGAACCCACCCTTCTTGGAAGGCTCCTCTGATCCACACCAGGGTCTCATACACACAAACCTGTTAAGAAGGTATTACTCCTGTCTTATAGAAAAGAGGTAGAACTTTGCGTTTTGCTATTGTGGAGTGCTTACATCTGCAAAAGCTTTACTACAAGCACTCACAAAACCTCGCACTCCCGTTTCTGAAACCTGCGGCGTCCTAGGTGACCTCTCTGTCCTGAGTTTCTGCAGTTTGTTAATATGGTTATATAAAGAAAGAGGTAGTGTAAGCTGGTGCTCTTAATATTCTGTCCATCTGGTTATTAGAGTTCTTTTCTTCAGTAAATTGGTTTATTGGGTTGTTTTATTCTTTCTTCACAATAGAGCATAATCACATTTGTTTCTTTTATTACTTTTATTAGAAATACATGTGAAAATAGGGTTTCTTCAAAGTTTTGAAGCATTTCCAAGTAATTTGGAACTGAGTTTATCCAAAGAAATGCTCCTCTGATTTTAAATGTGAAAGCAATAGTACTTCCACAGGTATGTATTGCAGTGGTGGAGTTCAACACAACTCATAAACAAATGCAGGGGAAATTTTTGATATTATGCAGAGATTTTCCAGCACAAAGGCCAGTGGCAGATGCAGTTTGGTGACTAATGGCCTTTGAAAATTTCCTTTCTTTTGGTTTATGAGCTTAAAAATTATGCATGTAATACTAGTTGGAAAAAGAATTTGTTTTGTTCATGTGAGTTGTGAATACTTCCAAGAAAACTTGTGGTTTGCACTCTTATTTTTGTCCAGCTTCCAGCAGATACTGATGGCCCTGTCTTTTGTGACTAGAAACTAAGGCTCAGGCCATGAATTCCAGCCATGCTAAAATCCCTGTGAGACCTGAAGTAGAATCCAGTAGAATACCTGAAGGGAAACTATTGCCCTAAAATGCTGATCCTAACCAACTGGATGTTTTGTGAAGTTAGTTTGCTAGTGCACAGCATCCTTCACCTATTCCTTTTCCATCTCTTTTGGTCTGGGTTGGTTATGACAAGACTACGTGGGGCAAGATATGTAGAGTCTAGAGACACATAAGCGTAGCTGGATTTCCTTGCGCCAGTGCCATGGGAGGGCAGTTTTCCTGGGTCATTGTGTTGAACCGTCCGTTAAAAATAATAGGATAGAGAAGGATTCAACGATGTGGGTGACAGCCTATAGAAAACAATGTGTGGTGGTGCAACACTGCCCCACCGCTCCCTCCTTGGGCCACTCGGTATTTGGTGTGATTCCCCATCCCTGGGCTGCATACCAACCTAGGAGGTGTCAGGCATGAATTGTGAAAGATAAAGGACCAGGGCATTGAGGCACTCCCTTAACGTGCCCCTATCGCTTCGGACTATCACTGCCTGACAGCCTAGTACATCTGTAGCTGGATCATGGCCCAAAGGGAGATGATACCAGAACTTGCAGATCTAGCAAGTTCTGGACTTGCACAACTGGTGGAAAGTACTGGAATATTCCATCATCTGAGTTGGGCTGGAGTGGAAAAATACCTGACGAAAGTTAATTATCTCTGGCCCTGTAAGCAGTGATTCTAGCAAGATCCTTTGAGCTCTCCTGGATCGCAGCGGGCTGTGACCAGCAGCTCCCCTGAGTCGGGATGCCACTCAGGCAAACACCTCGACGACTGGAAGACCAGGGTGAGTCAACTCCCTGTCAAGTCCCAGTTATCATGTGCTGAGGAACGCTGATGCATTGTGAGTATTCGGTCTAAAACCGAAGAGGGAAATTTTAACTATAGGCTAGATTCTCTTTCATCCACCTCTCTATATAAACATTAGCTCTTACAAGTGCGGATGTTCTTATATTTTACTGGATCCAAATATTTGTCCATACACGTGTAAAGGGGGAACATGTTGACTCACTGGAGTTGCCCATTGTGAAGGGATCTTTTGTCCTCATAGTTAAAAACTCAAGTGTAGGTGTGTGTATGACCCCTTAAGTGTTGTGTTTGTACATGTTTGTTATGTTTGTACTTACATGTATTGATTTAGGATACCTTATAGTAAGTTAGTGTGAATCTTGCCATCATCGAATCTGTAATTAAGTCGCTGTTCAATTATTTTGTTAAATCATCTTGTAAATCCTTAAATCGGTTAATGATTAAGTGCTGCTAAAACTTAACTCTTGATCTACCTTGAATCATTTATAAATTTTAAATTGCTACTAAATCATAAGTGTGTCAAACATTTCCATCCATTACACAATGCTGGGAACCTTTGAGGCTACCTCAGCTTACCCATTTTTGTTTGTGTGTTGTGTATACGTTGGACACTTGAGATAATCATGCCCTCCTTACCACATCTTGTGCCAAATCGGTATCTCTCAAAGATGTCTGACGAATTCTCAAGGGAATTTTTCTGGGTGTGGAACTTCTTCCTGTCTAGAAGGCAACAGGGAGCTTACCCAGTTATCTGGAATGACATATTATTGATATGGCAGTGTTATCTTATGCTAGTGGCAACTACAGCAGTATAGATTGGTCTGGTTCTCAAGTATAATGTGAAGGTTTCTTAAGTTGAGAAATAAGTGGAGAAGAGAGCTGCAGTTACCATTAGCTCTTATACAAGACTGGATAAAGATATACCTAAAGAATATGCATTCCCAGCCCCTGCTGTCAATGGACAGATGTTAATAACCGTTTTCTACAACACTGAGTTCTGTCACCCTTCCTGCTGGCCAAAAAAGGCACTGGCATCAAGGATGTGCTATGTCTAGTACTTGTTTTTGAATCTAAGTGCCGAGAAGCCTGTCTGGCACTGTATTATATAATACGCTGTTCCAGACTACAGTCCACACAATGTGTATATTGTACTAAAGATCCTTGAAAGCATATGTGTGGGTTTTCTTTTTAAATATCACCTACAGGTATATGCTGTTTCTGGAGCCATGCTTCTATATCAGGGCATAGAACGGTGCTGCGCTGTACAATACGATGTTGTTTTCTCCATGACAGTATAGGGTCATTCTTGCTACCCTGCATATGGTTGAGCTGATTGCTTGATTAAAGATCAGAAGGGGATTTTGGCAAGGATGTAATAGCAGAAATCTGAAGAAAGCTTGCCTTTTTGAGACTTAGCTTTAGGTGGACTCTAACTGTTCTTTATCTGTCTTTTTGGACCTTGTTCTTTCTATGCATTTATCTAACAACAACAAAAAACTTTTGTGATGTCCTCTATTCTAAGTCAGTCAATGTCGTACGAGGGACTCTGCTGTTGCCCATATGTAGAATTTATGGTCACTTTGACATACAATTATAGAGTGCTAATGAATTGAGTGATGATTAAGAGACATGTGGTTGCAAAGAGGAGGCAGACAAAAATTAAAGGTTATTTCTTAATTCTGCCTACCCTCTCTATTCCCCACTCTGGTTTGCTGAATGGTTCCATTTGATCTGATGTCTTTAATGCTTACAGCCCAAAGGTGGTTTTTTGTTTTCTTGGTCTTTATTTTTTTTTTTGTTTTGGGGTTTTTTTTAATCCTAAAGGAAGAAAATTGGTTCCTTATGTTCTCTGCATTAAGCTTCCTTAACATTTTTTTCAACATGCATAAAATTACAACTCTCTAGAGAGAATGAAATACCACATTGCACATTGTAATACCGCACCCAGTTGCTTGCTTCTCCTCTGTACTGCCAAACCTTCCAAAAATCATAACATAGCATTAATACATTTACGGGCACTGGTTTTCCATGCTTGATACAAAGTAAAAATATAACTGAGTAGCCAGGCATAAAAATAAGTGATGTCAGTTTGTGGTGGATAAATACAATTCTGGGGAATAAAAACGTACCTTTGCCTTAAATCTGCTGCCTACAAAGAGTCAGAGTGGAGGAGAGATTTTAACAGTGCCATCCCGTGTGTGGCTATGGAACTACACTGTAGGTTATAGATGGTGAACTAGCACCCCTGAGAGAATCGAAAAGATGACATCAAATTTGATAGTTGGAGCAGACTTTATGATCGTAAATGGTACCTAATATAAACCAAAAGATAGACAAAGATATTATTCCTAGGTCATCACTCTGTACTGTAAACTTGAAGCACAATACTGTGTTTGGATATATGAATGTTTGCAAACCGGTGAGAAATACAACAGTCCATAAACCTGATGTTCTATTTTTCACTTTTTGCTTGATTTGAATTGTTAAAGCAAAATGCCTTTTCCAGGTGCCAGTTGTGGAGCAGACTACGCAATTCATCTTCTTTTTTCTCCATTGCTCTGGCATAGAAGCAGCACGGTGTGTTGTACGATTTGCTTTCTCCCTGACAAGCTGTTCCTAAGCGAGCAGGGACGTGGTTGTGGAGCTTGTCTCCAGCTACATCTCTGAGATGAGGTGCTCAGTGTATTAAAATGATGTTGTTGTGCTTTGTGGCTCAGCGAGACAGATCCCAGCTCTGCTCTGAATAAGTCATTTACTCTGTTATTGCACCCTCCCACTATATTATTCATACTGTTTTTTCCACTCCCATTTTAACATTTTTCTTTCTAACATTTTCCTTTCCTCAAGCCCTCTCTCCATCCCTGCTAACCTGCATATCATATCCTATCCTGCATATATCTCTTGCTGGCAATCCTGAGCTCCACAGTTTAGCTCCTCTTCTCTCTTACCACTCCAGGACTTTGCTTTTTCTTGTTGTGTCTATGCCCCTCTCCTCATCCCTTCCTTGTGTTATTTCCTCTCTCCACCTTCACTTTGCATGGACTATGTGACGTCAGCTAGCTGGGAGTGGAACAGTTGAGAAAACCAGAATAAGGTAGACGAAGGTAAGGGAAAGAAGTCTCTGGATGGTTCTTTAAAAAGGGACTTGTGTTTCCAATACTTGGGAGGAAGACTGGGGGAGTAAGGTATTGAAAACTCTGTTCTGGTGAGCTCCTGTTCATTTTGTATCCTGTCAGCAGGGGACCTTGCTACAATAACAGGAAGTCATTAGCTGCCTTGTTCTATATTCTTTGAATATGACACAATTTTTACAGGAAAATCTGTTGTGACTTCTCCTTTCTCTCCTCTCTCCCTTTGCCACAAAGCAATTTGGAGAAGGGATGGGATACTGAATATTTAAGAAGCCATTTAAAAAGTGCTTTTTTTTGTTCTTTTCATCAACTTTTTCCCTGTCCTCTTGCCAGCATGTGCAGTAAGTTCCCGTCCCTGAGAGTGCACCAAAACCACAGTTTGAACAAGGCTGTACATAATGGGCGTCTCTGTTAGTTCCCGCCAACTGAAGCTCCCAGCAGTAGATGGAAAATTAGACATACACCACTGCACAATAAATCTTATTGTAATTCACCCAGCTAGCATCACCGCGAACAGGCCTTGAAAAATGTGTCTTGTGTGCTTGAAATCATACTTGTGCTCCTGCCATTAAAGAATGAGGAAAAAAAAAAACCCAACAAAAAAAAAAAACCCTCGTAAAAAAAGTTTCATTTACTTTTTTTGTTATAAAATACTTTTTACTGGTGCCAGCTGGAAGGAAAATGACCCAGTTAGATCTCAAAATTATGATGTAGCTTTAAGTGCTATGTTTAGATTAACTGCCAAAATGTTAGTATAAAGTGGTAGGTGTTTGTGCTGCAGATAATAACTAATGTACTGTTGGTCAAGATAGGCCACTGTTCTGTTATTATTGTATGGATCTTATGACTAAACACTGGAGCGAGCCTAGTGGAACAACAATATTTTACTGTGCCTGGAACACTAGCTTGTCAGAACTTAATTGGGGTGCCAAAAATCTAATGAATCAGATGGGGAAGATGTCTTTTTTTTCTGTGTGCTGATACTTCTGATTTGTATTCCTTTCTGTAAAGTGAACTGTATTTGTTTTATGTATTTTCTGGCAAGTATTGTCTCAAATACAATCAGATCCCCCTGATTGTCAGACGATTATGGTCTTCCAAAGACAGTGAAAATGTTTTGGGGTTGGTTTCTTTCCCATATGCTTGTAAGACTGGGTTAAATGTGTTGTATATTTTAAAGGACCTGGCTTACAAGGAAAAATCAAGGTTAAAAGCACTTCAGAACTCAAGTTGTGCTGATGTGTATGACCTTTGGGCCCAGAATTAGCTATTTTTACTCTGTTGATATAAAACATTAACCTCAGTCAAATGCTTCTTGCAAGAAATGAAAACAAAACCGTGATGTTTAAATACACAATCTAGATGTACCTACATCAGTCGCCATGAAAAAGTCAACATTTGCTAACAGACACCACATGGTGGATTCTGTGGTACTGCAGCTATTTCTTTGAATAGGAGGGGAAGTACCTGTGGGAGAGGAAACATCTGAAATATCTTGAATCTACATGAGCTCCTAACCAATCTTCTGTTGTCATCAGTCCATGCTTCTGATTTCCCCAGCTGCCTTCTCTCCCCTGTTTTGCTGTATCCCAGGTAACAACCATTACTAGATATTGTTTATTAATATTAGGTACCTGTCTTCTTGACCCTGCCTTCTGTGTTGCTGCTGTGTAGAAAGACTTGGTAAATTATACCAGCTGCAATAATGACCAATGTATTGGACCTTTTTTTTTTTTTTATGAGGGAGAGATTAGATTGAACCAAAATGGGAAATACTTGTACGTGTTTCTTGGTCTAGTTCTGTCTCAGAACTGAGCTGATCTCAATGTTGTGTTTGGTCTTGCTTTTCATAGCTGATAGGACTTCTAAATACAACTTGGGACTATTTTCAGAAAAGGGGTTTTCAGAATAACCTTGAACTCTTGACTAGTCCAAGGCTAATGGATGGAAATACTATCCTCACCTTGCTTAGAGAAACAGCAGATTTCCAGGGGACGTGTAAATAGCAATGCTGACTAGCGACTTGCTGAAAATTGCTACATTTTTCAAAGCTTAGTCTTGGACACCATTTTAAAGGAAAAGGATATCACCAACGACATAACTAGGATAAATTTTTATGTTCAGAATGTACACTAAACTTGCATTGTTCTTCCAAAACTAACTTTCAAATGATTTTTCTGTTGTGTGTGTAAAATCCAGTATAAAAGTTCTGCAGCTATGGTACACAATTGAGAGACGTGATTGGTTAATATTTATGCTTGACTTCTACTGAAGTTAATAAGATACTTGCTGTTTTAATGTTTGTGGTTTCAGGAATGGATAGGGAATAACTGGCGATGCTTCAAATGGGGGAAGTAGTGTAGTTCAAATAATGCTATTACATTGATCTTTTTACAGTAATGTTTTCCTTAACACTCAGAATGATCAAAAATTTATGCAAAATCCTCTGGCTGCCAAATTAAAAGAACAGCAGAACCTTTCCCAGAGTTGTACGACTGTATATTTGGAAGAAGGTTATATGAATACAGCATGATGTAAAATGGTTATGAGTGAAAATACAGGTTAAAACTCCTTCACATCTACATTCCTATTCAGGATGTCTATCATGTGGACTACTTTGCTTTGTTGGAGTACTAACGTTTTTAGACTTACTAAGTTTTGAATCTTCTGAATTGGGAATGCTGTAGACAGTGGTGTTTTGAATTCACTAAGACCTATAATATTTATCTAATGTGTTTTCCTAATCCACTCAATCTAATGTTAAATACACTTCAAGTTTTATTGCAAGTTCTCCTGCTTAAATTCATCGAATGAGAACTTAACATCTTAGCCTTTACCGTACCAGGAAGTGATCAGTGGAATGCTTTAGAAAGCAAACACTGTTTATTTTAATTTGCTACTCCAATTAGAGTGTTCAATAAAAAAAATACTTTTAATTAAAATATAGATGCTAAAAATATGACATTACTCTTTTTCGAACTGTTTAAAATAGTACTTTGGAAATAAAAAAGTTTCTACTACTTTTTCTGAAAGATGTGGCAGAAATAACTTGCATACGTGTACAGCAATGAGTAGCAGGGACAGTACCACTCAGCTGGCACAGGGGACTGAATGGTTAGAGTAAAATGGTGTAAGGATATTGAAGCTTTTTTTCTACAGAGTTTTATAGCAGGAGAGGACCTGATGAATCGACCAACACAGGACTTCTAAATACACTTTTGAACCACTTCCAGAAACATGATAGAATGCGAATCCCAGTCTAGCAAGCTGTGATAGAAAAGATGCGGTCTGAAAATTAACCATTGGCTTTTCAGGTTGGCTGTTGAAGTCCTGATTCCCAGACTGTGAAGCCTTGTATCCTCCTTGTTTCTACTGGCATCACCTCTTGGAAGTGGGTCTGAATTGATGCTAGCATACTTCTATCACTATGCTGGGTTTTTTGGTATGTGGTTTAAGATGGCTGAACAATGCAGCTTTTGTTCAGTCTTACCTGAGGGTTAAGTTCTTAACTGAAATATTGAGATTTTGTGTGTGTGTTTATATTTGCTGTGTAGGAGCTATAAGATGAAACCTCAACAATCAAAGTCAGTGCTGTTTGGTATTTACTTATTTTTCTTAGTAATGCAAACCTTTCTGAGGAATTAAAAAAATTAGATTTTGGGGTTTTTGTTGGGTGGGTCTGTTTGGTTTTTTTTGACATAGGGCAAGTAAGTACTCTCTGTGGTACTCTCTGTACTTTATTTGTCTGACAATTATTGTAGTTTGATACTGTATTTTTTTTCTAAGTGTTGCAGAAGTTGCCAGGCCAAAACCTTGACTATTAATAGCTCTAGGTTTGTTGAGATGGGAATGGCATCCAGTCCTGCCAAGAAACAGCTGAGTATCTGGGAGTTTGAGACACGTACCCATTTTTCTTTTCCTTAGCGAATGTGTAGTATCCAAAAGGAAGAGTGAGGGTTAAGAATTATATGAATACAGGTACCTCTGTTGGTAAGATTTATGCTCTGGTAAATGCCACATATTCTGCAAAACTCCACTGTAGACAACACACAATGTTTCCATTAACTGTAGCGGTCTTAAAATCTGTACCATAAATAACAACACTGTGAATTCATCTCATGTGTTCAGAGCATATAGGATGACCATGGGGGGGGGGAACCCCACCATTAAGGAAATACTATGTAGAGTGATAACTACAGAAAGCTACAGCTATAACTGCATTTCTTTATAGTCTAGGGACAGAACATGTAGTTATATTCTACCGAAAGTGAAGTTACTTCCTAGTTGTGTCAGTTTGTCTTTATTTCTGGGCAGCAAAGCAATCCAAGCCAAAACACTGTATCTGAACAATCTTCAACTTTAGGATTATTTAAAATCCAGACTTGGTTTGTATCTGAAATGCCTTCAGATCCTAATTGTGTGGAGTTGAACCCCTTTCTAACTCTTATGTTTAGCTTGCTAGTATGTAAATTGCAATGATAATTTACCTCAATTGCTGACATGCTTACTATCTTGAAATATTCCCCCTAATTTCCCTGGAATAAAGAAACCGTGTTTTGGATGTCCAATGATGCTATCTCAGATGTCCTTAAATACTGAAAGATGGATTTGGCTATGTACTGCCCATGGATGAGTAAAGGGATGTTGTGGTCGCAGCGACCAGTATTACTGATGAGGGCACTGCTTGGTTTTGCACTGAAGGAAGCTGTCTGTTGCCTGATTACTCCAGCTACCGGACGCTTGAAACTTTACAGCCTGCATCATACACCTCACAAAAGCACAAGGTTGCTGCTGGAACTGGACATCTTAATTGTTCTTTTACAGACCTAAGAGCTGCTTTGAATCTCCTGCACTAGACGTTTTATGTAGAGACATACACTGGGGATTCTGTTAGGTCCTACCATTGGTTTCAGTTTTAGGTGCTGCATGTTGTCCTGAGTTGCATGCTGTGCTGATTAAGCTGCATACTTCACTAATCAAGCTGCAAAGTTAAGTAGGTGAAATTTAATACACTCTACTAATCAAGGTGCATTTTGTTGAGCAAGCTGAATATTTTAAATGTAGAGGGTTTTTATGTGCTCTGGTAACTGGCCTGGAGGCTTCTTATTGCCTACGTACATGGCTAGCAAAAAGCCACCAGCAGCTATTCCATTACTGACAATGGAAGGAATGTGAACTTTTACTTTGATACTTGTTCCAGTAGAGCTGAGGGAAGAAGTAATCAAAACTAGCCCTAGTGAGCAAATGACACTATTTCTCTTTGGTAAGTCTCATTGGATTACACTGGAGCACATTCCTACCATAGCAGGTCCTACCAATAGCAAGGATGCATATAACTTTTGCACCTCAATTTGGTCTGCAGGTTTCTCATAGAGGTAACTGATCTTTAAAGCCCTCTCATGATGATTAGTGTCCTCATTCAGATAATCTTAATTCAGTTTTAATTCTGAACTCTTCCTGCAGTGCATCTCAGTCATGTCTCTAAACTACCTGACAAAGGTAGAAGAATGGCAGTTTTGTCTCTTCCTCTCTTGCCAATAACAGACAGAACATACTGGGAAACATGTGAAGCCATAGAGGAAAAACCAGTTGCTGCAGAAAGTTTCATAGCAGCATTATTCAGCACTAGGACTGAACAAGTTACACAGAGCTAACGTAAAAAGAAACAATGCATTCTAACTAGTTTAGAGAATAATGGTAAAGTGTGCAATTAAGGAGACTAAGATGTCTTACTTCACTTTGCCCTCTTTAAAAAAGTGAAATTGAAGGTGGAAGAGAGGAGAAAGAGAACAAATACTGAAAACTCAAGTAATTCCACAAATTTCTACTCTGCATCTGCATGTGGTGATAGGGGCCAGTAGATATCCTGTCTGTGTTGCAAGTTCCCATATTAGAGCCTTGGTGGTCTTCTAGGTCTAATTTAGGGGTAAATTCTTCCTCTGTTTGCAAAATGCTGATGGACTTGTTTGCATGTATCGCAGGGAAGAATTGATTCCTTTGGTCTGAGTCAAGCCTCTTTCTGCTATTTAGTTTGCTTCACTCTGGATTTTAACACAGGGACACCTGTGGTCAACAGTATGCAGTGGCATCCTTCACCGAGGAACAACTTCAGTTTGTGTTTCTCAGCAGCTTAAAAAATGGCATAAGAGGAATACTGGCTGTTTGAAAGAATGCCTTGATTGCTGCTGTCTGTATGGAAACGAGGTGTGTAAAGTAAAATCCCAGTCAAGAAAGGCTTTCTGAGCTTAAAAAAAAAAAAAAGGGGGGGGGGGGGGGGGA
>VYXH01006303.1:35265-56019 GCA_013397275.1 Burhinus bistriatus | reverse complement strand
AAAAAAAAAAAAAAGCCTTGAAGTGGAGGCAGGAAATGTTTAATCTCAAAGTGAAAGGACTGAACTCCTGGGCAAGAATCCTGTTAACTTCAGTGAGAGGAAGCTAAATCGCCAGACTTTGAAAATGTATTTACATTACACTGAGTTCTGTCTATGCCCAAGCAAACATGGTCTGTATAGGGAAATCTGGTGGAAATCAGCAGAAAAGGAATTCTTCCCTCTATAAGCTAAAAGCCTGTCAGAAGATGAGCTAGTTAAACAACTTACGATCTGGTATAGCGTGTTCCTTAAATGAGAGGATAACAGTGAGAACCATACTTCCTTGCAGTGATGGATCCAAGACTGTTTCCTCAGTGCCTTCTGTTGTATATCAATTCCCATGAATCAACCAGTGGTTACCAGAGTCCTTGTTCTTCCATGGGAAGCAGCGCAGAACCTCTGCTGGGATGCTTATCCACGACTTAAAAACAGAAATTTGGATGGAAACAGTTATTGCACCTGAATATGACTGGTTCAAGTACAAAAGAAACAGAGTTTACTCTGTATGGAACATAAGTGCAGCGATACCTATTTTACACAATTTTACATAAAGTAAAGATCAGTTAAGGCCAATGGGGTTGGGTTTTTGTAATTGAACAGGATATGAAGACATCAGTTGCACCTGAAGTGATGCATGTGCCTCTAGAGGAAAGTAGGCTGTGTTAAGGTCCTGACTGAACTGGATATGAGCATCTCTAGTCTGCTTTGGTTCATGACATTGTATCTGTAGGTATATATACCCAATGTTTAATAAATAACACAAATATTATATACACATGCATAATATATGTTTAATATAATATACAATAATAATAGAATAGTAGAACGGTTGGAGTTGGAAGGGACCTTAAAGATAGTAGAATATATACTATATTAATTTATATAATAATATAAATATTATATATTAAACATTGTGTGTATGTATAGATAATATTCATAAGCAATTGACAGATCAACTTTTTTGTACTTGTTCATAAAATAACCTTTTACAGTGAAAATCTTTAAATTAAAATAGGACATTTTTGAGGATTACTTTCTACTTAAATAACTCGAAATGGCTTTGTTGAAAGCAATAGTTGTAGCCATACTAGGAAATAGCTTTGCAGCCTAAGTGAATATGATAGCACTGAATGTGACTGTTCCCTTGCTAATTAGAAGGATTTCTTCATTTGTCCAGAAGTAGCACTTTATAGCCTCCTCCAAAAGTTCTATTAATATTCCGTTTTGAGGCTTGACATATGAGGAGTTTACTGGGGAGATGTTTGCTATATCAAATTGTACATCAGAGCTCAGTGAGTTTAAGGGTGCATGAAATCAGTCACTATTCTACTTGATGACAGGACAGGTATCTTTATAATTTCATGATACCTTTCTATTCCTTTGGATGAAAAGCTGAAAGGAGGGCTATGGCTTACCTCGTTGATTAATAGTATTTTCTTCTGGGGGACAGAAGTCAGGGATTAGTGCTGTAGAGGGTTAGAGATCTATTGTATTTTCTTTTCACAGTATTTCACCTGGAAACTGTATTTGCAGATGATGAAAAGAGGAAAGCCTCGTTGTATTACAGGACATAATTTAATAAGCTGTAGCGTATCTTTGATTCATGAAAATGGGGGTTCTGCAAAAATCAACAGCAAGATTCCCATTGCCAGCACAGGATCTCATGTTCAGGCCTTTGTACTATTTTATAATAGGAAGAGGACTTGACAAGTGTTAGCCTGTAGTTCTAGTGAATTTGTACTGGTCACCACAGGGGAACCGTAAGACATGTGCGGCGTTTGTGCTAATAACAGGAACAAGTGGAAAGAGGAGCTGATGGGGGGGGAAATAAACACGTAGCTAAGCAGTGGGATCCTGTTCTTTCCTATTTTTCTTGAGGCGAAGAATCAAGAAAGAAAATATGAAAATTAATAAGGGGATGATGTTTGCTCTGTTTATGCTAAGTATACTTCTCAAACATGCATGATAATGTCCTGAATCTTAACAGGGAGAAAGGCTGTTGTCCTTCTGCCTCAGCTTCATGAGGTGTTAGGAAATGCCTTCCTCCTGGCATAACTTTCTTTATGGTGGCATATCCCACATCTTTTCCAACAATTTATAGACAAGTTAACAGAAGATGTAACTCTCACTCACAATGACAGTGAATAGGGATTTCTTCTGCTGTTGTGTGCCACAGATAATCTTAATTCTTGGTCTTCTGCTTGGATTTCTGGAATTCATTCAGCCCTGAATCTATAGGCATAGTTAGAAGCACTGCTTGTTGCCTCTGCTTTGCAGGAACTCCTTCAGCAACAGAGCTTCATTTGAAATAAAATTAAAAAAGAAAAAAAAAGAATTTCTTGTAAAGGTTGAGAAAGGAAAGGAACTGTAATGTTTATCACAAATATTAAAAACAGAAGCCCACTACTTCAAGGAAAAGTGAGGAAATAATTTTTAATTTGCAATTAAAAATCCAGGTAGTTATTTGCAGTTTGAGGTATACGTAATTGAATGTAATTTTAAGGAACTCAATTGAATGAATTTCTAAATCTAAAATCAGTCTAAGACTTAGGGGAGAATTCCCCCCTTTCCAAATGCTGGGAAAAGAGTAGTCATGTTCTGAGACTTCATGCCAGAATTTTGATGCAGTTTGGTTTCCAGGGTCAGTTTGGTCTAGGATAGGACTGCCTTGTTTGCCCCTCCTGCCCAGCTAGCATGTGCACGTGCTCTTTGATTTATTTGTTATTTTATTTATTTAATTAACTTACTTTATTTTTATTTTGTATTTTTTTATATTGATATCCTCTTTGCTTTAACTCTGTAATAGTCAGATAATTTCTTTTGGGCCACATGGGGAAGATCCTGATGAAAACTTTAAATAAAAAACAAAACAAAAAATAAACAAAAATAACCAAACACTACGTTTTTTAAAATAACACATGTGATTATGCAAAAGAACCAGAAGAGTCTCAGTTATCTGTGAACTGACCACTGTAACAGTGACACCTAGGATGTGGTTTCAGGTGCTTACAAGTTTCTTCATTACATGGTGTTTCTGGTTTTGTGAATGCCTAACCATTTTTGGTGCTTGTCTCCATAGAGAAGCTGACATCTTGGCTTCAACAAGTTCCTTTTGCTAAAATTTGAACTAAATTTATCATAGGTGTTCCTAAAATGGTTATGATTGCAGCCACACAGAAGTGCTGCATATGGTTATAGGCTGCTCACCTGGGAAGAAACTCAGTTCCTCTTCCTGTTCTAGCACAAGCAGAAGCGACTTTATCGTAGACCAGGGCAGAATCGCTCTGCTTGGCTCCACTGCTGTCGTGAGCAGATCTGCCACAACGTGTACCTTAAACAGTTAATTCTCTGACTCAATAATACTTTTCACAGCCACTGTGTTTTCAAAGAAGGAATTACAATATTTAGCAAAATAAATGAAACTACTTATGTGGTGTGAGGACTTGGAAGAACTTGGCAAAAGTTGTTTAAGTTGTTTTTCCAACACCCCCTGCCTTGTCTTTGGTTCTAAGTTCTTGAGAGGACTACAGAGGGATGTCTCCAGCTGTACTATGTCCATTCTTTTTTCCTTGGCAGATTTATAATTATTTTTTTTTTTTTTATGTTGGACTGTTCTTCTAAATATCTCTGCAAAAATAACTGTTTTGAGAGTGATAAGAGCATACTTTTGCCAGGTTCAATTCTGTCCACCCCTTTTCCTCACCCTTTCTTGGAATGGAAGCCCTCATTATAATAAGGCTGTGAAATTAATTTCAAATATGGGCCCAATCCACAGTGTTCTGAAGTAAAAAATATTCTTTTCATTGAGATTTGTGGGCTTTGGACTGAGCTGAAAAGGAAGAAAGAATATTCATGAAACTTTAAGATTATTTTTTTCAATGCCAAACACAGCTGTTTTAGCGTAATTAAGACCTTTCTGATAGTGCAGGGGGAGGGGGGAAGCAGTAATCTAATAGGCATACAAGTAAACCCTGACAAAAGAGATGGGGGGGAGGAAGAGTAGGAAAACGCATAAAGCTGAATATATCATATGAGGAAAAATAATTTTCTTCATGAAAAGTTGAACATAAAGGAACTTGCAGCTAGTATTCATGGTAGAAAATTTTTTGGTTAAAAAGATTGACGTTTTAATAAACTGATCTTAATTAATGCTACTTTGAAATTCTGAGTTGTGCGCTCCCTATCTCAAAACACTAGAACCAGTGGCTTTTTAAATAATTTGCTGCTTGTGGGTGATCTCTTTTTGAAACAAATCCAGACCCTCCAGTCACAATTTATTTTTTATTTCAAAAATGATTTTTACTAGCAAATTTTGCTTTGGTTCAAGAGAATTATAAATCATTATTACACAGCCAGACACTTCAAACATTTTGTAAGAGCTTTGTGCCCAATGAAGCATCAAAGGCAATGCTGAAATTCATGATTACAGCATGGGTGCACGTCCATTCATTAATACATTAAAGTTCAGGACTCTAATGTTATTAATAGGATTTCTAGATTGTCGTGCATTTCTCTCTTAGAAAAGGTGGCTCTTCCTGCCAGACAAAGCAAGAGGATTGTTCTTCATTAATACCAATTTATGGAAACTGGTTTTTTGTAGGCAATTTATGGCTACAGAACTTAGACTGAGATTTCTTAGGAGCTTTTTGCTATTATTTATTCGCCAAAGACGGGTTTAGCTTTTGTTTCCCCTTCCCTCTCCCACATGCTGTATTGTTGGTAGGCAAGGAGGGAAGACAGGCAATTATCCATAGATACTTTTCTTGACCTCTTCATTTCTGACACTAAATTATACTGTGTGATCATGAATCTTTATTTAGCTCTCACTGTAATAAGCTCTGGGAGACATACATAACATGGAACAATACACTTTTTAATGTACTTCAAACATGAGATAGCTCTTAAAGGCCCTGCTGTGTTTGGATCTCTATTGTATTAGACACTACACTAATCCGTAAGAGATGGCCCCTGCCCTTCAGCATTTACAACCAATGTAAATGAGACAAAGAACAGAATAAATGAACTGCCGCCCGGTTTTTACTGCGGGGGAACTAAGACTCAGAAATATTACATGATTTATTTAAAATGTACATTGAGTCTGTGCCAGAACTGGGAAGTGACTCCCTTTCTCCTGAGATCCCACCTAGTTATTTTTTTCTTGTCAAAAGAAATGTCCAAAAATGTGAAAAGAAATGGTTGATGTGCACCAAAATTCAAGGCATGCTATTACACTATTTTGGGGTTTTGGTGTTATGTGGCAGTTAAGTAGATGTAATAAGAGATACACTAGTTTTGTGCCAACACAAAACTTGTTATCAGTGACTTTCCCAGGGACCTGGGCAGGTTTTGAAAGTTGGGAAGTGCTGTCTCAACAGAATTCAGTGTTCTGTTCTCCTTTTGCAGTACTGCTTAATTGGTGCAGGCAGAAACTCCCCTCCTTCTAAGGAGAGGAAGTTTCTTAATTAATTCTCAGGTAAATACTTTCTTTCATCTTCTTTTCTTTCTTGCTTCTGACTAATGTCCAAAAAGGTATTTCCAAATCAATTTTTTTTGTGTTCCTTTCCTGGTTATCCTATTGTGGTACTACTGCTGTCTCGCTGGAAAGAGATCAAACCTCAGTAGCCACTGCAGCTCTGTCCTGCATACAGAGCAAATATTGTACAGATAACTTTCTCCCTCATTTCTTAACAGGTATGTGAGTAGGAAAGACAAAGGTGGGGCAGGAAAATGTCATATGACTTTTTGAGTTAGGTGGGTTCATCATGGTCCTCAGCCTGCCCTCCTTGCTGTGGAGATGTTATCTAGTGCTGGCCTGGAAGCTCTTATATCCATGTTGGTGCAGCCCTGTGCCGGAATGCCTTGCTGAGAAGCTTGGCCTCAGGAGAATGGCCATTGCCCTGTGCTAACATGACTGCTTGGGTTCTGGGCAACTCAGAGTTTAGGAAGAGAAACTCGAGTCAAATGTATTTGTCTACGTTGACAGGCCCTTTTTAGATCACTTGAGTATTGAACATAGAACTCCTCCATTGTGGGCGGTCCCTTAGCAACAGAATGACTCTTTTCCAGAGAAATGGCAGTGATTGGAAAGAGCTGTGACCTGAAACCAATGTGTTGGAACAAATGTTTAGTATGATAAATAAGTCTGAGGTCAAAAGGGCTTTGGCAAATACCAGGTTGGCTGGTGTTCATTTTAGCAAGGAGAGAGCTCAGGAGGTTGTGTTTAACCTGGGGTCATTTCTCTCTTTAAGTATAGTTTTCACATGCAAAAGGTAGCTAGAGATAGCTTGAATGTTTGTTATATTCCTGATACCATTTTCCCTGGTTGTGGAGGCAGGAGAAAGGCCCTGTGTAGACTGTTTTGCTCCATTTCTGAAGCAGTTCCCTGCAAATTAGTGAAAAGCTTGTTGTGAGACCATGTGCTTTATGCTAACTGAAATATAAAACGAGTTCTAATACTTTTCCTTTGAGTCCTACAGAAGGCTTGAAATTTACTTGCAGAGGAAGAGGCTTTGATCCACATATTTTCATAAGTATTCATAAAGAGACAGAATTAGAAGCTCCCCTTTATTTCCCTTCTCATGTATGCTGGTTTTAAAACACATTTGAAGCTGTGGAAGTGATCGAACTTCCGGTGAAGCTTCTTTCCAGAGATGGGCTAGACTAAAATGCAGGGATATCACAGGAAGCAAAAATGCCTTACAGAATGCTGTTCCTCTCCATGCTCAACTGGAGCTGTGGACTACAGGGGGATGTTGATATTTATAGACTCCATAATTGCTTTCTTAAACTGCCTACATAAGCACTAGACCTTTCATATAAGCATTTCGGTGGCCTTGAAATAGCCTCTTCCTGCTAATCTGTGTGTGACCAAGGGCCTGATGCTGGTTTCTAACCTGTGTGGAATTTATGCTTTTGCAAAGAGGCGACAGAATAAGACATTGCTCACTGATTGTGTTTTAAGACTATTTAACATGAATTTTTCATACATGCAAAGAAGACAGCAAACCAGAGCTTTAACTGTAGGTTACAAGTTCTCTATCTAGATTGAATAACAAAGCCTGTACCTGTGGAATAGATGTTCTTGATTTTGTGAGACATCAGATTCTTCAATCTTTTTTTTTTTTTCCCCTATTCAGTTTACAGAGCTAGTCAAAAAGCATTTGAAAACAGATCACCTAAAATACATCATACCTTTTCAGCTAGCTCTATTTCTAATCTCTATAACTTACTTAGAACAGTAGTTGTTATTGGAAATAGTTCAAATCTTGGAATAGGCAGTTTTAAGTCTAGTAGCTAGATTCAAGGAGGTTTCAAGTCTCAAGCAGACAAATACACAGAAAGAACGGAGGAAGGAATGTCATAATGACAAAGGAACTCTGACCACATCAGTGTAGAATTGTGAATGTTATCTGACTGTGCCGACTTGGTTCCTTAAAGTAGAATGAATGGGGTATTTTGTGTCTACGTTTTTCCTTCAAATATTCTGTTTACTGTGCTGTACATCTGCTGTTTTATCCTCCTTTTGATATTATTTCTGGGATTAATATCAGTTATATTAAACTGATGCAACAAAATACGCTGTACTTCAAAATGTTAGTATCTTCTATGTGAGATCCTTAGAGCTTTGCCAGAAATTTCTGGTTTCAGCCTCAGTAGATCATTCAGCCTCTGAATGCATTGGTTCCTTTCTGTTGAATGAGAAGAATATATTCTGAATCTCACAGGGTTGTTGTGGAGATGAATATAATAGAAAGCGAATGCCAAGATTCTGAGGACCATGCAAGTACTTTAAATAGGAGTCAGGGCTTTCCTGAGAGTTATTGCCATTTTCCTGTGTCTCTCTTTCTGTATAGGTAACTAAAGGGAAAATGAGGCACTATTAAATGTCATGTGTAATTAATCTGTAGTACGGTTAATGGCACATCTCCTGTCTTTGGCCCAGTATCTTTATCCTTTCAGGATCTCTTTCTGCTTGCAGAAGCACAGCAGACTCTCTTGTTTACATGTTTGTTTTCTTTTGTTTTGTTTTTGCCTGAACCAATAAAATATTTAAACACAATAAAAAATGTTTATTAGAAGCAAGCAGCACAGTAACTATGTTTAAAAAAGAAATGCACAAAACCACAGTGAACAAATCTTACTCCCAGGTGTTTCCTTAATGCCAACCATGAAAGCTGGAACAGTATTTGTTATAAACTATCAGTTCTGTCAAGATCAAGGATAGATTCCTGGAGTGAGCAGCACAAAAGGCAGAATGAAAGGATCTCCTCCTCTGTTACAGATAGTTCTACATATACATATGTATATGCTGTGCATGTATGTTTGTGCATATGCATATGTAGGTTTATACAGAGTCTATATAAATCAATAGTGCTATCATCTTCTATTGAAAATATTCAGGAAAGTGTGCTCTTTGAAATATGAATATCAAAAGAATGCCTTCCTCCATTGTGGGGTTCCCAGAATAAAACAACTGTAGGGAGAATTTGACCAACCTACCCAAGTTAGTGCCTATTTGAACATGCAGCCTTTAATCTCCACTAAGTATACCAAGCCTTTGGTTACTATTCAGGTTCTATTTCTCAAATAATGTGGTAGAGAAACATGTGAGGGAATTGTGTGTTATGGAGGGGCTGGAAAATATCACACACACATACCCCCCCAGCCAAGAAATTCAGTGTGTCATCACTAAGGTGCATTTGGAAAGAGCTCCTGGAATTAGTGCTCAGGGCCTAAATAATAAGTACTCGGTACGAGGGCGTTTGATTTTATACCTTTCAGTTCTGACCACATAGTCTTTAATCTTCATTCCAAGACCTAGCAAAGCAGGAATTTACCACATGAGATAAAGCAGCAGTTTCTAGTTTTGTTAACACACAGGCTTTGTCTTCAACAGCAAAGTCAAAAGAAAGGGTGGGATAAAGGGTCATACTTTGGAGACATGACAGGTAGGGTAATGGAGCAGGAGAGGCAAGAGCTTAATGGAGGAAACGTGAGTTTGGGTACATAATGCTAAGGAGCTTGGGGTTGTGGTGTGGCGAGGCAGTCAAGGGACATAATTAATAGATCCTCAAGGTATAAGGCTGGTAAATTAACTTTCTTAAAGAATAGTTTAGGGCTTCATCTCTTTACTCACTAGGAACTGGAATTGCCTGCAAGAGTGTTTTTGTCATTAGCTGTATTTCTGTTTTAAAGAAAATTCGTTCCTCTGTGCTCTGGTTCCCTATCTATACTTTGGAGGACATATTCATTGAGTAGATTAGGGTCCTGCTATTAGTTATACTGTTAAATTAGTGAATGGGCTAAAGTGTAGTGTTTTGGGTGTTTTGATGTAGTGTGGTGATAAGTGCTGAGTGAATAGATTTTATAAAAATGCAATGTTCTGTTTTTCTTAGTGTCCAAAATGCTCCTGCATCCCCTTAGCCTTTCCGTAGGGTATGTAGAAAGTGTAGTTCCTTGATGGGCTTGCTTCAGGGTCAAAACAGACTTAAGTTCATGCCCTGCCATTGCTGAATGCTGCCCTCTTACTTGTGTCTATGCATTTCTATATGGTCACGCTGTAAGTGGGATTGGTGAACTGTCCTCAGTTAAAGAAACAAAGCAAGTGTCCCACCTCCATCTCAACCCAGCTACTTTAAACCAGATCTTTTCAGTGAAGTAGTTCACTAAGCAGTTATAATGGTACCACTCATAAGGCGGTGGCTGGTAACTGAGGGTGAGGGAAGAGGGATTTAAGTGTATTACTTGTTTTGTTTTGATTTTTCGTCAGCTCTGAAACAAATGTGATACAGAACTATTTACTTAGTGCCACGTAGACAGTGTGATCTCCCTATGGAGTGTATTTTA
Source organism: Burhinus bistriatus (assembly GCA_013397275.1). Taxonomy (NCBI): domain Eukaryota; kingdom Metazoa; phylum Chordata; class Aves; order Charadriiformes; family Burhinidae; genus Burhinus; species Burhinus bistriatus. Next base: position 46,134 of record VYXH01006303.1, on the reverse strand, counting down.
GTACCAGACTAGCTCCAGATGCTTTTGTTAATGAGAGTGGTGTTTAAAAGCAGGAAGACTGATTTCTCTGTGCCTTGCTTAGATGTTTTCACATGGGCTACAAAGTGGTTGCACAGCAGTGCCATTCTTATCTGAGCTAAAAAAAGAGCTGGCTTCCCATTAAGTGTCACAGAACATCATGCCCCTAAAACTTTTAATAAGATTAAAAAGGCAGCAACAATTCTGATTTTAAAATGAGGAAAATATTTGTGACAAGCAGACCAATTCTTCACCTTATATTGTTCAGTTTATATTGTTTCCCTTATGATATGTTGTATAGCACCTGCTTCATTTGCTTACTTTCTAGACTCTTTGATGTTACTCAGTGTAATAATTCATAGCCATTTGTTCATATTCAGAATTCAGTAGTTTCAGTCTAAGTCATAACGGGACAGCTTTTTCACCAAGCCAGGGTGAATTTTCACATAGGAGAATAGAATCCTCACTAACTCTGTGCTGGTGATCACAAACATTTAACAGTTTGTGTAGAACCATGAGATTCTCAGAATTGTCACTTGCATTGTAGCTTTCAGTGGAGAAACCAGCATTTGAAAACATGGGAGGATAAACAGCAGGTGAGAGCAGCATGGAGGAGTTGGTCTTGCCACTGCCCACGTGCTATACGTTCTGTGGTTTAAACAGGATTTCAAGCTACTGTACATTTTTGAAATACTAGTTGCTATGAAGAAACATATTCGTATACAGGTATCTAAGTATGTTAAGAATATATTTCTAAAAAAGTCACTGAACAATAACATCTGTGTTTCAGAAACCGTGAAAGCATGATCAATTGGTTAAACTCTGATCTGAGCTAATAAAAATGCGATAGGAGGTAATTAAAGAGTATCCTGAGTAAAGAGTGAACAAAAGGGTTAAAAAAAAAAAAAAAAAGAGTAGTACATTTTATGGTTATCTGATGTTTATTATCATTAGTTCCCAAGGCAGTCTGTCCTCTCTGGTCTAATCTCACAAATGCCGTTCTTTTTTGATGGTACTCTAGTAGCCACAGAAGTATCCGTCCCTGGTATGCTTTATTCTGCAGCTGGGTGTAGGGTGTAGAGTACCTCCTGCATGTATCCCTGCGGGTTTCTTCTAATGAAAAGCCTCATATCTGTGCAGTAATCCCTTTCCTTTCTCTACTTGCGTGCTTCATCACGTGACACAAATATTACCTGGCTTAGCAGGAGCATCCATGTCAGTGAAGAAGAGGTAAAGGGGAGTCCAACTCTGTTCTCATGACTCATTGGAGGGGAGGAATATGCACTGAATTCCTGATATCAGGCAGAAATCCTTTCTAATGAAAAAGCTTCAGTGCTGCTGCTGCAGCAATTTGTCTGGCTTTTTACTTGATCTGCTAAAACGTTAGATGCGATCTGAATGAGACTGTCCTTCCTGATTACAACTCTTTCTTAAGCTTGAGGCTGTGTCCAGTTTCTTGTTCTAAAATAATTTTGAGGACTTCTGTGCATACTTGTGGGACGAAATTGGTTTCATTTAAACATTGTCAGTTAGTGGTGCTGCAGAAATAAAATACAGTGCTGAGAATAGGGGAGCTTAAATCAAAGTTTGGGATCAGAGTGAAATAAGTTATGATAAAATAAAGCAACAGAAATTGTGTAATCTACCCTCTCCTGTGACCGCCTCATTTTCCGTGGAGCACTGCTGAATGTGTTAATTTTCATCCTGAGCTGTCAGTCTCTCATACCTGTTAATAAACATCAAAGCCTTGAATATATTGGCTAGGTTGGTTGTTTGTTTAAGATACTGCTGGCTGTGTTTGTGCTCCAGGACACAGGCATTCCCAGCTCAAGTGGGACTCAGAATGGAATATAACGCACAGTCTCCTTGTGCACTCAGATCCTCTTTGCGAAGGAAATTTGGTGCATGAGGACGGAGGAAGCTACACTGTGTTCTGGTAGGTCCATTGGGACAAAAATAGGTCTGGACGATTGGGAAGACTAGGCCTGAGCACAGGCACAGGCATGTGCCCCTTGGTCTCATCTTGCAAGCAGAAACGCTGCTGTTGATCCAGTCCCGTTGTTTGCTGTGTATGCCAATTTACAGCTGAAAACTTGACATCGTATTTCTGTTATTTGTGTAAAACACACATGAGGACTGTGAATGCTTTTAGGGTAATGGAAATTGGGGTCCAGAAGTGGTTTGCAACAAATAGGGGTAGAAATTTAGAGAACAGGGAGAGGCAGGTAATTGGGCTTTTGTGACTTAAGGAGTTGCTGCTAATTGCTCATGTGCATGCTTCTAACCTACTGTAATTCCAAGGTAAGGGGTATTACATACTAGAATGTCATGATTCAAACAACCAGTTTAAAGTAGTCTACTTCCCTTTGCAATAGCAGTGAATCAGAAGTGTGCTGTAGTCGATTAATACAGTTCATCTAGTAAATGGGAATTTGTTAATCTGTCCTAAGTGTAGTTTGCAGTCATCTATCTATCTATACCCTAATTTGGCGCTTTGTTGGGCATTTGTTCTTTCCATCATATTTCCTCTCATCAGGTCTTGGGAATACTCACTCCCTACAAGGAAGCGCTTGTTTAAGAAACATTTTAAGAAAACAGTTTCTAGGCTTGATTTCAGGCAGTTGCACTATTAATCAGCACTGGACATTTCAGTACAGAAGAGCTGCCTGGCAGCATAGTGTAGTAACAGCACAATTCAAACAGATGATTATTACAGTTAAAGTGTGATGATAGCATCTGTGAAAATGTAACCAACCCATCAAGGAACATGCAGAATTGAAGTGAACAGTTGCACTGGCAATAGAGACTAGTGATCATAAATCATCTAGCAGCCTAAGTATAGACGAAGCTGAGGATCTGCAAAGCATCCCAAGTGCATGTGGGAGTCTTCGTTTTCCCTTTCTGCTCTCCTGTCACCTTCTCCATTATTGGCTGCTGAGAAAATAGAATTCTTCCTCTGGGTTTGTTGTGACAACATCTCAGAGAGTTTACAAAATGATTTTTGGTGTGAATCTTGTCACCTTGCTTGACAATTTTCTTGCCTCTTTATAGTGTTCTGTGGGGTAACGTAAAGTATGTTTGAGTGGTTCTCACTCTGGAGAACATGTGCCTCAAGGGGTATGTAAAGGCAGGAGATGAAAAAACCATACATTTAAATGAAAGGTGCAGCAGCCTGACCAAGAGAGGTGGGTGGGAGGGGGGAAGCTGCATTACTGTCCTAAACTGTCTGGGTATAGGTGTGGCCTGGGAGCTACTGAACACTGGCAAATGCATCATTAATGACAGCATGTGAAAGAAAACTCATTTTTTCTGCAAACCAATTTCCTTTAGTCATTCTGTCTAATTTTACTACGCTACATTGGCTGAAGGATGCAATGGAAGGGAATTGCAGGACAATGCAAGTTTTCTCAGTTATCGTAGTACTTACATGGCATTGCCACCATTCCCCATATTTGAGTTGTTCATGTTTAAACCTATAGGTTCACTCTTCCTGAGCCACAGTTTTCCTTCATTAAGAGAATTTTTCGGTAATCTCGTCTTATGCCAGAGCCACCAACATTGTTTGAGGCTGCTCTACTGTGGAGATAAACTACACAAGAGAAGGAGGGGTGGATACCTAAGCTCACATTCTGACTCCATGCTGTCCTAGGTGCAAATTACTTCGAATGAGGGTTTTGCTCCATTTAAAAATACGTGGGTCTGAGGAGGAATTTGTATCTCCTTATTTCAGTCAAGAGTTGAGGGAGGCATTTGAGAGATGCAGATTTTTAGAAAGGAGTTACTTTGTGAAGAGGCACTGATGGTTCTGCCAGAAGGATCCAGTGAATACAGATTATAAATCTCTTTGAGTAAAAGGGACTTGTGAGCATAGTGTAAGTAGACAAATTAAGAAAAAAATCTGATTCCACATGGTGGGTTTTTCTCAGGAAACTGATGAGCAAAATTTGAAAATCTGCATCTGTTATGATGGTTTAAAAAAATTATGAAAATCTAAATCCTGAATCTCACTAGCACAGAATATCTCTTTATTTTCTGACTAGCATGAGAGTGGGTTGACTTGTACAGTAATACAGAACTCTATGAATAAAGTAGATGGAAGGTATTCAGTGAAATAAGCCCCTTGAATGAAAAGAGACTTCATAGCCATAAAATTAAATGGTTAGATTTTCATCTGCTCACTCTGCAATGTTCCTAAAATCAACATGTGTCTGTGAAGTTCTAATAGTAAATACTAGTGTATCTTTGAAGAAATTTAAACAAATACCTAAAAGTTCATTTGTTTTGAACTGAAGAATGCTGTGTTTGGCTACACCTACAATTTTGCAGTAAGAGCTGTGGCTAAAGCGTTTTGCCTACAGCTGATAGACAATGGATATTTTTATTCTAATTGATGTAAGTTACAGGCTACCTCCCAAAGGCTGGGATTCTGAACGTCCTTCATATATATTTACAAACAAAATAGATGTGAGCTCAGTTAAATTGTTAGTAATACTTCTGCACTTACCCCAAATTCTTGTTCGCATCTAGCATGTTAAAAAGGTTGTCTCAGCCATTGTTTTATGTCTATTTGAAGTCTCTTTGCCTCTCCTTGTTCATTTTCTTCGCTTCAGTCTATCTAAAGTCATAGAGCCAGGATCTTCATAGCATTCAGCACAATGCTCTGCGAACGTGCATGAAGTGGAAAGGATTCGTTAGTACCTGTGAATGGAGTAACTGTGGAAGGTAAGATGCACATCCTGGAGCAGAAGAGTTTTTTACCTGGGACATTTTTCATCCTGGTCCCTTTTCTCTCCACTGTAAGTTCCACTTCTAAGTACAGTTTGAATACCCCTAACTAAGACATCAATAAATGGGCCATTTTTAAGACGAGAACTATACTAATTGTGTAATTAGTTTCAGTGTAGTCCAAGCCCCATATCCTTTAAGAGAAGGAGAGGGACAAATGAGCATTTCTGGAGAAACAACGCATTCTGAGCCCTGGCATCACCTCTGAAAGCCCAAGCAAAACTTAATTTTGGGGAAGCTGGCAGGTAGTTCAGTAGTGCTCTTTCTGTCTTTCAAATTCATTGGTACTGCTGTGCTAGATTTATAGTTGTCTAGTAGAGGAGATGTACCAGCACGGAGAGGAGGGAAGTAAATAAAATGTGGTGGTATACTCCTCCACACCAGAAGAAATTTCCTTGTGGTAGACCATACCATCCAAAAACCTTACTGCAAAACAGTGTCTCTGCCTTGCCTGCATACATGAATTTCTCAGAAATTTGCAGCAGTGTAGAGACACTACATTTTTGTGCTGCTGGCCCGTTTTCTCCACTTTTTCCCCCCATAATCTTGTGGAGTTTCTTGGTGGATCTCAGGATACACATTAAGTTTTTAAATATTGAGATTCACCTTAAATATTAGGAAGAGTGGGATATAGGGTTATTCTAAAAGAACAGAAGGATGAAAATTGTAATTTTTGCTGTGTATGGAAATATGTGGGAGTACTTATCTGCTCTGTACCTTTTTTTTCAGAGGGGAACACATTTTTCGATACCCTTCTTGCTTTTAAAAAGTTGCTTTCATGAGCAAGGGTACAGACCTAGCTATCTTTCAGAGAGGCAAACACGCTGCTTTTGTTGTTATTAAGGAAAAAAGAACCAAAGATGCTCAAGTAACTGGGTAAAAAAGAAATAACTCCTGGGAAACAAAATGCATAGTTAAAAATAAATCCATTGTGAAAAGTTCTCCAAAAGGATCTTTTTAAGTTTATGGCAGAGAATGAATCTGTATCCTAAAAAAGAATAAAGTCAGCAATTGTATGCACTTTTCATGACTCTCATGTAAAACCTGGCAAACAGATTATTTGTTGGCTTAGTAGATTAGACATGAGGGCTTCTGTAAATTAAAAACAAAAGCAGCTTTGGAATGTATTTCACTGTCTCAGTTGGAAAACAAAGATCTCTTTCCCTCCACCCCTTCTTTTCCTTAGGATAATTAAAAATAAAAAAGTGTGCAGAGCCATATAAATAAAACAAGGGCTGGGATGAAAAAAAAAAAAAAAAGAAAAATCTTCCTTCAAAGAGATGTCAGCAATCACAGTTTTCATTTGTCTGTGCCAAGAAATGTGCTTATATATAGGTCTGAATGTAGTTTATTCTTGACTATTTATGGAAGTTATGCTCTTAGAGACCTTAATATGTAATAAAAAAGAAAATCCTTAATTACAATCTGTTTTAAATGATGCTTAACTTAAAAGCTTTCAAATATCCCTCTAAGCATTACACAATGTTCCACTGTCTTCCTTTTCTAGCATTTCTTATCAGTACAAATACATTAAAGTTTATGCTCTAATTATATAGGATTTTGTTATAATTTACTTGAAGAAAGTGTGAATATATTCTTCATGGGCAAAATATGTTACTTTGAATTTCTGAAAAAACCCTTTGGCTATACAACTTCTCCTCAAGTTCATGACCTAAAAGAGAGCACAGTAAAGAACATAGAATACATTTAAAATACAGCTTACTGTTAAAAACCATTCAAGAAAGAGGCAAAACATACAGTCCAGGAGTGTGAGTGCCTAAGGACAGCCCAGAATTGTGCCTTGGCATGTTATACAATTATTTACTTTTCTATTAAGTGAGAAGTCTAGAAATTGTTATAACTTACAAAATATGTTTTCTGACCAGGAGCTACAGAATAACTCCTTAAAAAATACTTGCCTAACACACAAGTTTCTGATTGTACGTAATACTTTTGTCAATATTTATTCTTTCCTTTTTATTTTGTGGTAGCTTCTTTCTGTGTTTCTCCATCTCTTTACTTCTCTTCTGATATTTAATTTTGGGCTGAGTCTTGTCAGACTTGGGTGGTGGGAGGATGACAACTCAAAGGAAATAGAAGGTTCCCAGGGAGCAGTCTTTGCTCAGCCATAGAAGCAGCTCAAAGCTACATTCCTTTTCCAGAAATTGCAGAATTTCCTCTGGTGCCTCATTCTGCTAGGCTATGTTCAGCTTCAGAAAAGAATGTGGAGGAAAGAAGAGTAACTTAAGAGTGATAGTGTCCCCCTGGAAGCTATTATCTGTAGTACAGCCATATCCTAGCCCATGTTTCCATCTTGTAAGCAGTGATGACTGAACATGTGTGTTTTCCTTAATAGTCTTTGAAAGGATGTTTCTGCAGAACATCAGATGCAGTGCATTGCTATACTGCTTTTGTTACTTGATGATTTTCAGAATTTACTTATAGTTCTCAAGATAATTCAAATGAGTTTGAAACAAATTTACTGCTTGTGGAAAAGTGGAACTCCAAGTGGGGAAAATGAAGTCCTCAAAAGGCATGTGGAAATCTAGTGGACGCAAACGAACAGTTTGCTGGCATTTATACTGTTTTTATGTGTGGCACCATTCTTTCCTCCCACTCTCTCAGGACTTTTTAGAGAGTGCAACCAAAAATCAACACTTTAGGATGTTGTATGAGGAATGCAGAATCAGTTTTCAAATCAGCAGTTGGGAAATATCTTAGGCAGTTTTGGCTAATAGAATTATCTGGCCAGTTATCAGGCATGTTCCATTCAAGACAGTAATTCTCAAGGATATTCTTGGTTTTGATTGAATGTTTTTTTAATCTGTGAACACTACAGTCTTTATGTCGAAACTAATATTCGTTTTCAGTTCTGGGCCAACTGGCAGATCCAAATACAAATATTACTAATTGGCTGCTCATAAGCCTTTCTAGCAATTAATTCAGTTATAAATGATTCAGACCTTTCTGTAACCCAAATAAGATTCATGCTTGGTTTATTTTTCACAGAATTATTTCATGCTAGACAAGGATGTGAAATAAACCATTACTGGGGGGCTGGAATCAGATGGTTTATTTGACAGTCCTCCTTACCTCTGCTGCAGTGTGGCAGACAAATAAAGCGTAGCCTTTATTGTAAGGCTGTTTTTTGATTTTAACAAAAATCTAGTTAATTTCCAACTTTTGCATGGAATATTCTGTCAGCAACTTTGAAACTCAAAGAAAGTATATGGAAAGGTTACCTAGGGAAGACATAAGATTCTAACTCTGACTATTGGTATAATGATGAATCAAATCTTTGGTAAAAATCAGTTGTTTCACGTAAGATCGTGCATCCATACGTTTGTGCATTGTTACTAGTTTTCCAGGTAAATATTTTGTTATCTGTCGGTACTGGGACCGGTACCAGNGGGTTGTTCAGCCTGGAGAAGAGAAGGCTCTGGTGAGACCGTATAGCAGCCTTCCAGTATCTGAAAGGGGCTTACAAGAAATCTGGAAAGGGACTTTTTACAAGGGCATGTAGTGACAGGACGAGGGGTAATGGCTTCAAACTGGAAGAGGGTAGATTTAGATTGAACCTCAGGAAGATATTTTTCACTATGAGGGTAGTGAAGCACTGGAACAGGTTGCCCAGAGAAGTTGTGGAGGTCACATCCCTGGAAGTGTTCAAGGTCAGGTTGGATGAGGCTTTGAGAAATCTAGTCTAGTGGGAGGTGTCCTTGCCCAGGGCAAGGGGGTCGGAACTAGTTGATCTTTAAGGTCGCTTCCAACCTAAACCATTCTATGATTCTGTGATCTAAATCACTGAAATGAGTGGTTGCAAGTAGTAACGTGTGCATTTCTTCACTGCTTTTCTATATGGTGATGAACACACGTGAACCAGGGCCTCTGATGGAACACTGTCTCTGTGGATCCTGTGGCATTCTTTGCAAACACTGAGGTGTTTCATCCTGCTATTCCAGCCAGATTTACAAATGATCACATTTGCTTGTCTAAACTGCCCTGCAGTCGCTGTTGGCCCAGTGTTCTTTCTCTTTTCCAGTTTTAAACTGTTCTCTGTTGAATTAGACAGCTGCATTCCAACACTCTGACATCTACATTTTGGGATGGTTAGGCTCTGATCCATACAGGGACCACCAGTTCCTCTTTTGTGTCTGAATTATATTTGTCACCTATTTGGCTTCTATCTCAAAATTCCTCTTTAGTCTCTGTAGCATTGCGTTGTTGGTTGCTATTTGTTCCTACTGTTTATTATAGTTCATAGAGGCTGAATGAAATTCAGAGCCCACAAATACTGGGATCACAATAAACACACATTCTTTGGTTATAAAATTTTTAATGATTGTTAGAAATTGCAGGACTGGCTGGACATACTATCAACTGCTCAGAACTACAACAAGACTGGGTGAAACTGAAAAGGACTAGCATCTGTAGGCTGGGAAAAAGATTCAAGCCAGCAAGTCTGTGAATCAGTGGAAGTCACACAGGCATATGTGCTGTCCTGTCATGTGAAAAGGCACAGAATAATGATGGCAATGAAAGCCAAGATTCCCATTTTCTTTAGCCATGCTTCTTGCTGTAATTTTGATGAAGATGCAGCAGGGTCTTTTCTAGCACCTCCTATGAAGTTCAAGGGTTGCCCACATCAGTCATTACTAAAAGAGGAATTATTCTGCATCCAATTTGCAAAGAAAATGTTTGGAAATGTTCTCTATTTCCTTCTGTGGGAATTTCAGAACCTGCAGGACTTCTTGTTGCTCTTCTAAAGAACATAAATGAAGTTCAGTGGTTTATAGGCATAGCAGTTGGAGATGAAGTGGAGATATCTTAGAGCATCTGTTCCTCACCTCTTTCCTACATATGCTTTTACCTTGTGTTTGTGTTTTCTGAAAGCATAATACATTGGTCTAGCTATGTTTTTCTAGTCAACCCAGAGCATCTTTTGTCGTCTTACATCCTCTGTGTTGTTTTGTTTCACCCTTCTGTGGCTGAAGCGGAAAAGCAGCTTCTGACAAACAGGCTTAATCTCTCAAGGTGCCAAATAATATGGCTTTGTACAGCACAGTGTGTAATAGGTGATCTTAAGATATGAATGGGTTCACTGATTTCAAAGGTCTTTCCCCAAATCCCAAGATCCTATACATTAAGGACCAGTGACATGACAAGCAGAGTGTAAGGGACTTATGTTCCCTGTCTAATAATTAATTTTCCTCTCAGCTGTGAATGAAGGAAGTGGATGAAAGGGCATACTTTATGGAGAGGACAGACTTAGGGAGGTCTCTTGCACAAGTGGCCTGCTCCATACTCTACATTACCTTCATTAGTAGAGGTAACTTAGTAAGTCATCCAGTAGAAAAAGGTTTCTGTGCCTGCCATTTCTTCCGCAAGATTTTAGCCATTAAGTTCACTGGACATTGGATCTCACTCTTGCTGTTTATTTAGTGAGATTCTTCAGCCTCGTGTGCCATTAATAGCTTAACATCTGTTGCGTTTACTGCTTACTGTCTCTGGTGTACCTGCTTTTATTTTGATGTGATTTTATTAAAGAAGACATACTTTAAATAGAGGTTGTTAGATTGAGGACACGGTCCTGAAGGTGATTGAGAGATGAGAGGATTTTACATGGTGTTTTACTTCATTGTGTTTTGTTTCTTCCCTGTAATAACCTGGAGAATAAAAGGGTACTGCAGAAGCAGAGTTGACTTCACAAGGCCTAGTGCAGATCTGTTGCAGTACTTAGGGTTATACCTGGGTCAAACTAGTGTGAAAACCAAATCAAGGTAACATGCAGTAAATTTACAGTTAAATCATTGCCATTTGCTTCCTCGTATTTACTTATTTCAAGGATCTTTACAGGATCAGCTTATTCAATTTATATTTGGCTCAGAACTTATGCTGTCATGAACAGTAGGTCAAACCTTACTTGATTTACTAAATTCTGAGACAGAATACCTAGGTTTGATAGAGTGGAAATGGGTGTTTGTGCACATCTCTGCACAGGCAGTTTAAAAAAAAAAAAAAAAAAAAAAAAAGTAATTTTTGGAAGAAAAAAATTAATATGTCTAC